>JAZFAV010000025.1:1805000-2387500 GCA_037954035.1 Rosalia funebris | reverse complement strand
TAGACCCAAAAAATATCTCGAAAACTGCTTTTAGTGTGGAGAACGGACACTATGAATTCGTTCGTATGTCCTTCGGATTTAAGAACGCTCTTTCCACCTCTCAAAGGGCGGAAGGAGCGTTCTTAAATCCGAATATGGATAACATAATCATATACTCCCCAACCGTACACGACCACCTCTTTCGTCTCACAGAAGTGTTCAAACGTCTTCGCGATGCGAATCTAAAGATCTAACCAGATAAGTGCTAGGTTCCCGTAAAGAAGTCGCGTATCTGGGCCACCTTATAACTAAAGAAGGAGTTAATCCGAACCCCGACAAAATATCATGTGTTCGAAATCTTCCCCAGCCTACTAACCAAAAGCAGATCAAATCCTTTCTTCTGGCAATCTACTATCGAAGATTTATCAGCAATTTCGCTAAGCTATCTATATCCCTCACCAAATTGTTACATAAAGATGTCGCTTTCCATTCTAAATGTAAAAAATCCTTTGAGGAATTGAAACAATCATCTCATCTGGACACCAGTTCTCATCTATCTGAATTTCGACGAAACCTTTCTACTGACCAATGACGCAAGTGCCTTTACTATCGGAGCTGTGCTCTCCCAAGGTCCCATTGGTAAATATTTACCAATCGCTTTCGCTTCAAGGACACTGTGTAAAGCCGATACCAAATATTCAACCATAGAGCGTGAACTCCTAACCATAGGTTTTGCCGTGAATAATTTCTATCCTTACATATTTGGTCGAAAATACAAGCTAATAACCGACCATAGACCGCTAACGTGGCTCTTCTCCATAAAAGATCCCGGTAGCCGCCTAACATGCTGGCAATTAAAACTCGAATAGTACGAGTATAAATCGAGTATAAACCCGGTCGCATTAACAAAAATACAGATGCTCTTTCTCGTATAAAGGTACATCACCTTCAGGACTATTCTAATTTTCAAGTAAAATTCAAACTATCAGCGTACGCCATTCAAGGACCCTCCACTTCAAAAGAACCCGATTCGGATAACCATAGTGACACGAGAAACAAACGAAAATGGTGCTATAAAATCATTCGAAACCTTTATAAATTTGTAGAAAACAAAATCACTTATCGACTATTCGAAAATCTAATTTTCAAACAGACATCTCCTAGACAAAACCAACAAAATCATTGTGACCTTTTTCCAACAAAACAATTTCAAAGATTTTCATTATAAAATTCTTGAAGATTTGTTCGAAGAAAACGCAGATTTTCGGAATTTAGAATTAAATAAATTATCCAGTAAGTCAATGCGACATAGAAACTATTTTATAATAGCTCTACACCATATGACTCCGATACCGTCATTCAACATATGTTTGGCACGCTATATAATGATCGTGAAAGTGCTCTGAAACGTACTGTATTGAAAATAACATTGACCTCCCTATTCTCGAAATTTTGTCATTTATTTTGTCCGAAAAAGATGTAAAACTCAAAATTTGCCAAGATGTTACTAAGACGCCTGGTGACGACCAAATTACAATCATTATCAACCAGTATCACACTGGTAAAGCTCATCTTCATCGCGGAATAAATGAGACCATCCGACACATTAGAGAAAAATATAATTGGAAAGGGTTGACAAAAGCCGTTGACAATTACATAAAAACTTGTGAAAAATGCCAAAAAACAAAAGTCCGTCGCAAAAATTTAGACACACCTTTAGTTATCACAGAAACCCCAAAGGTCCCTTTTAAACGTATAAATATTGACATCCTGCCATTGAAGTCCACAAAAAAAATTATGCACTTACAATACGTGACGAACTGATGAAATTTAGTCAAGCATATCCCATTAAAGATAAATCGGCAATATCGGTCGCAAATACCCTCTTAATCGATTTCCAACATGTCGAAACACCCCTTCGAATCCATTGCGACTACGTCCAAGCGTTCGACAATGTCATCCTAAGAGATTTGTGCTCTCTCTATGACATTAAATTAACATACTCTAGCGTAGTATATCCCCAATCGAATTGTTCCCTAGAGAAGTTTTACTCCACTCTATTAGAAATAATCAGAATACATATGATAGAACACCCTGACGAACACCCCTTCAACCTTATGCTGTAATATATTATAACAATTCCGCTAAAACTTATGGGTTTACACCCTATTGGTTTTCGGACACACGTCCAGCAGACCGCCCGAGACGTTATACAATCAAAAAGAATTAGTTACAAAATATGTTAGGGATCTGATTAATCGTCTCTCCTACTATTTTAAAGTCTCGCGTGCAAGAACTGACGCACAGAAACAAAAATTAAAGACAAAAGTTCGATTTGACACTCATGTCTCAAGAGAACCTCGGAATACCAAATTTGTCAAAAGGATTACCTAAAGGAATCTCAAACAAATTTAACACCCCATTTGAAATTTGTAAACTCCATAAAAATTCAGCTACTCCAATTAACCCAACAACTAACCTAAAAACCAAAGTCAATTTTGATAGCTTAAAACCGTATTTTGAAACATAATTACCTTGCAGGTTCACCTTGCTGATCGGAACGGCAATATTCCAATATCAGATAACGCCTATCAGTAACACCGTCGAAGTCTATTACCATGACGAGACGAGAATAGTAATTTCCAATGACAGATGGACTCTACTGATTCATAAAAACCTATTTTAGAATCCATCGTTAGTATATTCGCAGTCAATACACGTGAAACAAAATAATTCCTGGTAAAAGTCAAAACGTACATAACACTTTTAAATCAAATATCAACTTCCGTTAAGGTAAAATTTTAAGAAATCCTTGTTAACACAAAACACTTCAAACGCGGCATATTAAATGGTGTAGGTAGTATATTTAAAGCAATCACCGGCAACCTAGATGCCAAAGACGGTCAATTCTTTACAGGTAGTATTAATAAATTAAATAATGACCAACATCAAATTGAAAATCTCATGAAAAATCAAATATTTGATCTTCCACCGTTATAAAAAACTTTAATGAAACAGTTCAAAATTTACAAATTAACCTGGAAACCTTTAATGAATACACGAAAAAGATTTAAAATGCATCGCACAAAGTAAATGATAAAGTTGCATTAGTTCAAGTTGAATTAAGATTTGTTAAAAATGCGAAAAGTTAAGTGAAAGTTACTTGTATCATCAGAGCAACCTCGACATTTTAAACTCAGTCACTTTTGCCGCCTAAAAATAATACATTATTCTATAATTACACCTGAAAATGTTATTACTGCACTTCAGAAAATCTTTCAAAACTTAGTCAAAATAATCTACCCCTGCCAGTAAAATATTAAAAAATCCCTCAATTACTGGAAATTATTAGGAAATTATAGAATTAGAAGCTTTTCAGCCAAAATCTGATCTTGTATTTGTCCTAAGAATACCAGTAGTGGAACAGCAACTTTATACCCTATATCATTTATATTCTATCCCAATTATAGACAACAGAACTGGCCTACATCACGTTTTGTCATTTTCTCAAAAATTTATTGCGCGTAATAATGATTCATTAATGTACATCCCTGTCAAAGATTTGAGCACATGTAAACAATTAGCTCGCAGAAAATTATGTTCTGACCTTTACGCCTACCCAATCGACGGGGGCGCAGCATGCGAAGCTCAGCTACTGAAAAACTTCAGGAAAATCCCAGAAAATTGTGAAAGTTCGCTAGTTTGTGAACAAGGCTACAACGTGCAAAAACTACAGTCGGAGTCGATAAGCTATGAGAGTATCAGACCAAAATCCCATGTATTTTCTTATGGAGGTCCATTCTGGTCATTTTTGTACCACATCGACTACCTGAGCCTAGCCATAAAAACAAGGCACCGGAAGTTTTTGAGATTTTTCATTTGGCAAATATCAATGAAATAAACTATATATGGTCATATTTTGGATCGTAGCGACGCCTCACCCTCCACCGCGACGCCTTATAGCATTAGCTCACATAAAATATGATTTTTCAATAAGTTAATAATTGAAAATAATGTACTGTCTATTACAATCATTCAGTACTGAATATACAAAATGTTCAAGTTGAACAGGAACGCCCTTGTATGGTAAGATTATTGCAAACTTACGCAATATTGGCAATCGAAAATAAACAGCCTTGTTTAAATCTCAGAGCTAGGCTATAAATAAAAAGCCATAATCAGCAATTTTACAGATTCGATACTTTGAATTAAGAACTGAACATAATTTTTACACTTTTATTCATTATTAAAAACCCAGACATTCATGCTGTTAGAAAAATAACTCGCGAATTGTGTGTGATGAACTGATGAATGTGAATTAGTGTATTTTAGAGGTAAGTGCTATTATTTTGTTTAGAAATATCGCTGATCAATCAAACTTTTCTTAAATCAATCTACGGTACACTTATTGACCCTCAATTTTATTACATTCATATAACATTTTAAATTGTTCATTACATGTTTTTACATAATTTTATTTATTAACTGTCAGTAGATATTCTTAATTTATAGTAAATTCTACATAACAATTCGTAACTAATCCTCTCATTAAAGTTAGATATTTGTTTTGTTAATCCAGTAGCACCTTATTTATATACAGGGATTTGCATATTTCATAAAAATTATACATTTTCTTTTGTTTTATTTTAGATACTATCAAGGAAGAAATATTTAATAACATTTGTACTACTTAACGAAGGCGCCTATCAGTATAAGTGTCCGTATGGCGTTTATTTTATGGTAAGTTTTTAATAACTAATTTCATTTAACGCTGTAGATTTCTATATTCAACGTATTCACGTTTAGAAATTAATAAACTTACCAATAAAAGGAGAAGATTTTCAATCGATAACTTGTACTAGAGATATATCAACATCAACGCTAGAATCTAGAACAATCGAGAAGTATGTGGTACATCTTTTAAAGTTAATCAAAAACAAATAAACTTACCGATAAAAGGAGAAGATTTCCAACTGATAACTTGTCCTAGAGAACTAGGGGGAGGAGGAGATATGAGAACCAGCGCCAGAGACAGAATTCGAGTCAGAAGACAAGCAGCTCAACGACGATGCTGAAAAACATCAAGTCAGTTAATTATTATGATTTTCGGAAGACTGCTATTTAAATATCTATGAATATATAATTAGCACGCTTAACCAAGAGAATGTACGTGTGTACTGCATGTTCATGTGTCAACCTAAATACAAACTATTAGAAGATGTACTGAGGCGTGTAATTTGAATAAGACATTGCCTATTTCCCATATGCAAAACAGGATTTTTCATCTGTGAACAGCTTCAAACATCATTTACAGGTCTGTTCGTCTGTAAACAATTTTAAGCAGCTTTTTGAAAGGTGTGTTTGTCTGTAAACATCTTTTTAAGCAGGTCTATTCTTTGAACAGCTTTTTGAAACAGCTTTAAGCAGCTATAAGGGTAACAGGGTTAACAGCTCTGTAACGTAAGGGTAATAGGATAATTGTGGATAAAAGTGTGGGTAATTGTGGATAATTGTGGATAGAAATGTGGATAATTGTGGATAAAATTAGTGTGTATACTAGTAACTGGTCATTTGATGCTATATAGCGAAGCAGTAAACATGTATTCGTGTAAAGCTTGTAGTAAAACACTCTCTTGGTCCAGCGGACTAAGCAGACATGTTGCTATACATAATAACCGCTCTTTTCATTGTAATATGTGTAATAAAACATTTAGAAGACAAGATAGCTTAAAAAGACATATAGAAGGAATATACGATGATTTGCTTAACATTAATAGACTGCCCAAAACAACTGAAGAAGAAAAAAAATTATCTTCACATGACCTTTCGATTGTACGCCCTGAGAAAATAAAGAATGATATATATGATACTGACCCTAATGACTTAGTTAACGCAATGAAAATTAACGAACGTCTAGGTCTAAAATATGATGTATATGTAAATACTTTCCGAGGAATGGGAATTATCGACTAAATTTCTGATATTAATATGAATTTTTATATATATATTTATCATTTATCCTGTAACAGTCAAAGTGATTAGACGTGTTTGAAAATGATTGATTGTAATAATTGTCAAATACCTTTTGCAAACAAGAAACATATGAAGAGGCATTGTAAAAAATGTTTTCCCACTCCAGAACATATTATATCTCAAGATAAAATATTGGAAATTATGGAGTGGGTACGAAAACATAAATATTACGTCTGCTGTTTACCTGCAAATTCAAAGATTTAATATACTTTCTGAAGTGAAAACTGGTTCTGCTATGTGCAAATCTGAGAAGAAGGCACATATACCTATACATTTTTTGGAATAAAATTGATGGAAAATTGACACTTCACTGGTTGTAGCAAGAGAAGAATACTCCAACATGGAGGTAGATTATCATGAAGGATTATGTATTATTACCAATTTCGAAGATAAATTAATGGAAGTGGCATACGACGCGTTTAAAGGGACAAAATCTACAGAGTTCTTCTTCGCAATGGCTCCACCACCACAAATATTTAAAATATGAGGCGATATTCATGAGAAAGTTACATACTATTTATGTATATTAAGTAAATTGTCAACACCTGTATATAAATATAAATATTGAAGAAAAATATACAACTATTATTTTACCAACACCCCTAAATATATTTTTAATATTTTAAATCGATCTCAAGTTATAAACAAAAAAAAACAAAAATTGTGACAGATCCTTTTTAGCCAGAAGGACCTATAGTACAGGGTTGTCACCCATAGATTTTAATTATCTTCAGCCGTTCTCGAGTTATAAGCAAAAGAAAAAAAACGTGGAAATATGACATCATAGCTCTTTGTTAAAAATGTATTTACAGCAATGGATAGGTACAGAATTGAAACCCCTATAGGCAGATGAAATTACTTTGCATGTTTTTTAATGTTCTCGGATTATACTGACTTTGTATATGGGCGTGATCAGATTAAGTCATGCTATAAATTTTTCTACAATCAAATTAATATCTTTTGTATATGAGAGAGGAATTATCACCAATATCACTGTATAGCTACACTTAAAATTTCCGATTTAAATAAATAGAATTGGAAACCATAAAAATAACTTTTAAATTGTTCCCTTAAAAAGAATTATTTGTTGATACTGTTCATGAGTTTCGATATCTAATAAATACGTTCCTGCTTAAAAATTACATACAATAAAATAGAGAATACCCTGTACATATAAAATTTACGTCCAGTGTCTAAAAATTTACAAAATAATCCTAGTTAAAATAGTTGCTTAAAACATGATACAAGCTAACAATCAGTCAAAGCTTTTTATCGGTAAAGCCAATTAAAAATATTTAAAATTTCAGATTGAAATATGAAAGCCATAAAATAGCTGATATATTGTTTCCCTTGTATAGTATAGGTAGAGTAGGTATCCAATAAATACGTTGCTGTTTGAAAAGAAGCAGTATAAAAATTAATAACAAAAACTTAGATTAATATAATTTACTACTGGCCCTGAATATATGTAGTTGTACTTAAAGACATTACCAGAACCGAGTACGGAGAAAAACTCTGTAAATAATTAAATGTACATAAAGATTTGTTAAATTGAAATTCACATTTTAAGATTGTAAAATTTATAAAACCTTATTTTAATAAAATTTATCACTATATAATTGTAAAAATTATACGGGAAATACTGTAAACATTTAAATTAAGATAACTATCAAGTGAAAAATTGTTCTTAAAATTACTTTTGTACATCTTTCCATAGCCCTCCTTGATAATGTAGGGAGTACTTTGTTTTTTTCCAGCCTCTTACCAATGACTTAAATTTTAATAATACTACATATTTATAGAACTTGTGAACAAAACAAGATATTAACTATCTTAAGAAAAATAAAATTATTCAGTACTCCTATGCTATAAAATAACGGTTTTGGCAAGCAACTAATGTTTTATATTCAGTACATCTGTTTTCAAATTTGAAACTAGAAAGCGGTATAGACATTATTCGTAAAATACATTTTTTGAATACATTTTATATACATACATACGTTTAACGTTATCTGACGCTATAGAAGTCTAACTATCTGCAAAGTTTTAATTAATAATAAATAACCATACCACTGTATTAGAATTACAAATTGAATCCTTGAATATTAGCAAATAATGAATAACATGTATATGAGTGTCTTCATATAATGATAGTGGCAACTTAATATGAGATCTTGTATATAGATGTAAAATATCTCTAGCAATAGAAATTTCTCGATTTTTTATCCTAACTCCCTTCTTCAAATTAAATAAATCTTAGATCGATGTTAAAAATTATCTAGCATTTTACGTTCAATAGTCCAAAGGGATTTCTCATACCACGCTTATCCGATTTTAAAAGCATAGATTTTCTTTCTTCACAAATGTTGCATAGCAATTCAAAAATGATTAAAATATTATTGCACATTATAAGCCGTTGGTTGAATATAGAAATCTACAGCGTTAAATGAAATTAGTTATTAAAAACTTACCATAAAATAAACGCCGTACGGACACTTATACTGATAGACGCCTTCGTTAAGTAGTACAAATATTATTAAATATTTCTTCCTTGATAGTATCTAAAATAAAACAAAAGAAAATGTATAATTTTTATGAAATATGCAAATCCCTGTATATAAATAAGGTGCTACTGGATTAACAAAACAAATATCTAACTTTAATGAGAGGATTAGTTACGAATTGTTATGTAGAATTTACTATAAATTAAGAATATCTACTGACAGTTAATAAATAAAATTATGTAAAAACATGTAATGAACAATTTAAAATGTTATATGAATGTAATAAAATTGAGGGTCAATAAGTGTACCGTAGATTGATTTAAGAAAAGTTTGATTGATCAGCGATATTTTTAAACAAAATAATAGCACTTACCTCTAAAATACACTAATTCACATTCATCAGTTCATCACACACAATTCGCGAGTTATTTTTCTAACAGCATGAATGTCTGGGTTTTTAATAATGAATAAAACTGTAAAAATTATGTTCAGGTCTTAATTCAAAGTATCGAGTCTGTAAAATTGCTGATTATGGCTTTTTATTTATAGCCTAGCTCTGAGATTTAAACAAGGCTGTTTATTTGCGACTGCCAATATTGCGTAAGTTTGCAATAATCTTACCATACAAGGGCGTTCCTTTTCAACTTGAACATTTTGTATATTCAGTACTGAATGATTGTAATAGACAGTACATTATTTTCAATTATTAACTTATTGAAAAATTATATTTTATGTGAGCTAATGATCTTTTATTAATTTTTATATACATATATATGATTAAGTCAGTTTATGTAAACTAAAGATATTACCACTCTGTTGAACAATTGAAATTTCTTGAACTGTACTACGCAAAACTTTATTATATTACAGGTTTACATCTGTACGTTATTTATGCGAATATAAATAAATAAAGTTTAGATCGTATCTGATTTATCTATATTGCAAATAATTAATCAGCACTTATACGCATTTTGTAATACAGAACTAAGAAATACTAAGTAAATTGTATGTTATTACTTATCGTTTAAGTGAATAATTTTCAAACTTTTTATATATATTTTTTATTTTGTTATTTCAATAGGTTGTACCTAATTGATTTTTAATATGTAATTTTTATTGCAAGAGTGAATTAATCAAAACATTCTGTTTGGCATACATTTCTTAGGAAAATGATAAATCATCTGACTCTGAGATAACATTATATCTTTAAACCATATGAAAGAAGATTATTAATGCTATAGAATAATTTTAAAACTATATTTTTGTAAGGGCCTCTGCACCTAACGGTAGGAGAGGTATAGATTTTATTATATTATTTTTTTTAAGAATCTCTTTTCTAACTTCCAAAACCTGAAAGCTCATACCTCCACATCCCAAATGAATCATTACTTATGGAATACCCTGTATATTTGTTTACTTTAGGGAAAAGACTTTCCTGCTGACCTATCAAATTTATTGATACTCACAAACGTGTCGCATATATACTTCATAAAGTTAATTGCTTTACATTTCTTGGAAATGAATAATCATCTAACTCTGAGATAACATTCGCTTTCAGGCAAAGCTTTAAACCTATATGTTTTTAATATAACTTGAAAAATGCACATAAATGTTTTATGACATCATTATGTATCCAAATATTTGTTTCATTTGTAATTCTAATATCAAACTACTGTTAATACTTCACTCCTAGAACTAAAATCAACCAATCAAATCACTTTACGATTTTCAATAACTTTTTTCGATATATTTACCCAGAGGACCAGTACTGCAGTACTTTTTCTCGACAATTTCTTCAGCCACCATCTTTGTACATGCTTTTCTCTAAGGCTCCTACCATGCTGTCTGCATCCCCCCCACGCCTCCGGCAACCCCGACGCACGTTTCTCTCTCGCTGCATCCTTTTTTCTTCTCCACTGCGCATGCGTACACTACGTGACTTTACGGCTCCGAAATCCCGAGGTCCCCGGTTCAAGCCTCAGCGTCGATTTTTTTTTTTTTTTTATTACAGACTGCATTTCAAACTTCCCGTCTTCCTGCCGTGCTCCCCCCAAATTTCAAATTTTCCCCCATGAATCATCAACACTGTTTTGTTTTAACTCACATTTATATTCCACTAAATGTCCTCAGATTTCAAATTTCCCGCGCACTCCACCCTTTGCCTCCATGTTTTTTCTTAATGCTGTCATGTTTAATAACATCATGTTTTTGTCGCTATTTTTTTCTCTTAATGCTACCATGTATTTTTTTCTTCTGACGTTATGTTCTTTGCCGCCATGTTTTTTCTTAATGCAGTTTTTCTCCCCACCCCAGACATGTTTTTTTCTTAATGCAACAATATTTAATTATGTCATATTTTTTCTTAATGCAGATATGTTTTTTTCTTACCCCCACCCTCTTTTTTCTTAATGCAGCCATGTTTTTTTTCCTAATACCACCATTTTGTTTTCTTACCCCCATCCCACCTTTTTTTCTTAATGCTACCATGTTTTTTTTTCACCGTCATGTTTTTCAATGCAATTTTTTCTTACCCCCCCCCTACCCCCTTTTTTCTTAATGCTACTTAATGACGCCATGTTTTTTTCCTAATACCACTATTCTGTTTCCTTACTCCCCCTACCCCTTTACCGCCATGTTTTTTTCCAAAAATGACATCACGTGGTTTCTCTTAATACTATCATGTTTTTTCTTAATGCGATCATTTTTAATGTCATGTTTTTTTCCTAATACTACCATATTTTTCTTAACCCCACCATGTTTTTTTCTTAATGCAATTTTTCCCCTACTCCCTTTTTTCTTAATGCTGCCTTGTTTAATGACGTCATTTTTTTCTTAATATCACCATGTTGTTTTTTTCTTAATTCGGTCCTATTTAATGTCACTATGTTTTATTAATAATATGTTAGATGCGTTTTAAGTTTTAAATCTCCCGCCTTTTCCACTGTCGTCAATACCTCTTCCGCTACCAAACTATATCATTAAAATTCAGTCTCCAGACTTTGCATTTCCCACCTTTTAATATTACTATATATTGTACTAAAATACCTACTGCGCATAAGCAATGGTGAACTGATTCTACAATATTGAACACGTAAAAGTTTGAGTTTTCAATGGCTCATCGGTAAAGCATAAGACTGGCAACCCAGAGGTCCCGGGTTCAAATCCACAAATAGTCAGACTTTTTTTTAAATAGAACTGAAATTCCCGACAACGCCAACACTTAGAATTTACCACCAATGCCATCTTCTGTTGAATTTACATGCTAGAGCGTCTGTGGGGGCGTCGGGGAGGGGGGGGGGGGGGTAAGGCGTCGCGGTGGAGGGTGAGGCGTCGCTACGATCCAAAATATGACCATATATAGTTTATTTCATTGATATTTGCCAAATAAAAAATCTCAAAAACTTCCGGTGCCTTGTTTTTATGGCTAGGCTCAGGTAGTCGATGTGGTACAAAAATGACCAGAATGGACCTCCATAAGAAAATACATGGGATTTTGGTCTGATACTCTCATAGCTTATCTACTTACAGGACGATGTGTGGTTAATCACTGGACAACAAATTTTAACTTACATATATATATTGTATCTTTTATGCAAAGTTAGGTATCCAATTAATTTTGGGATGCTGATTACGAAAATGACAATGAAATTTAAAAAAAAATAGTTGCCCTCTTCAAGGATGCATCTATGTTCTTTATTTTAAACTACATAATAATGAAATACCTATGTTTATGTTTTAATGTCTCTCGGTACGCCGTCTTTTTGCTGTTCTCTTAACTGTGTAAACTGTTTCTGGAGCATCTCTAAGAAGAGTCCAATAATAGTCTGCGAGCATGAATTCCATTTTCCCTGGTGCCTCTTCTCCATTGTTCCTATCTCCTGATGAAAACGTTCGCCGTGCTCATCACTTACAGCTCCGAAGTTGTCTGGAAAGAAGTCCAAATGCGAATCTAGAAAATGTTTCTTCAACGACATATGGCAACCCATTATCTCATATCAAAACAATATATATTCGACAAGGGTAACATAATTATCAGCCCTGTTGTTGTCTAAGAAATTGGTGACCACCAAACAAAAATCATTCCAAGCATTTTTTTCAATATCTGTTAAAATTCTCGAAATGTGCGTCTTATAACATATTTCGAATCTGTTGTCCAATAAAATACCCTCTTTGATTTTTGCTTCACTTAGCCTTGGAAATTCCTGAACTGGAGGAGGTACTAGAACTCTAACCCATTTCCATTTTGTGCCTTCACAAAGTTTTACATCAGGCCCAACTTAATATGTAAGGGCGGCAACAAAATCTTTCTAGAATCTACCAATAGTATATATTGTTAATTTTTGTGCCCTGGTTCTAGTGACTTGCGAGTAATCCAGTCCTTTTTATTATAATGAAGTGCCTTTGCTCGACTGTCCCACTCACACAAAAAACATCAAAATTTTGTAACCTAACTGCAATCCCAATAAAATTGCAACAACCTTTTAAGTCACCACAAATCTGCCATTTTTGTTCGTTATGTTTTATGCATCTCGACAGCTGCTTCATGTTGTCATACGTTTCTTTCATGTGGACCGCATATCCGACAGGGATAGACGGTAAGGTATTTCCAATATGCAAAAGCACCGCTTTTAAACTCGATGCTGAGCTGTCTACAAATAACCTCCATTCCTCCGGTTTATACGGTGTATTCAAAATCGGCATTACACCTTCAATGTTATTGCAGAAAACCAAGTTATCCTTCATGTCAAAAAATGGCGTTAAGTGTTTTTGGCGTTTACGAAAAACAGATACAGCAACATCGTCTTCTAATAGGTTCCACTGCTGCAATCTTGATCCCAGCAGTTCTGCTTTACTTTTTGGAAGTTCAAGATATCTCACAAGATCATTTAATTCTGCTTGGATTATTTTATGTGGTTGGCGATAGGATGTACTCGGTATGAAATCAGGATCTTTTAATGTTAATAGAATAACATTTTCGTCTTTACAAATCACAGTATCTCTATGGGGCACAGGTCGCATGGCAGATGCTATATTTGGATAGTTGACAACAGACTTTTTCTTTTTAGATATACTTATCCCTTGTCTCACAGGAGACACCATCCAAAAATAGCAGTCATTTACATGATTTTTCAGTTCTCTCCAGACCATTAGGACAGCGAAAGGCACGGATCGTTTTTTACGATTTAACCAGTTTCGCAGACCTAAAGCACATGCATTACAGCAGATGTGTGGGGTCCAGTTCTTGTCCTGATCGCCTACTTTACAGCCGAAATACGCCTTTTTTACCATTGTAGTAATGGAGCTTCTGAGCCGCAAAAGTCACCTCACCATAACCGTAACAGAAACTATCTAAATTATTCACACACTTTCGAGACATTTTGCTCGAATGCTGTCGGGTAATCAACTAAATAATGACGAAAACGCGTTATTTGTACATGATACAACACTACTGTGTCGATTGCATTACCCTTTTGTATAGACTTTTCAAATGTTTCACGTGCGCTCTCACGGTTATAGTGGTTTTCTAAGGGGTACAGTCATTCACGTTTCTTCAGAACTTGAACTAATAAAAAAAAGAGCATAAAGAATAATTTATGTGATATATATATATATATATATATATATATATATATATATATATATATATATATATATATATATATATATATATATATACAGGGTGATTCAGCTAACCCGTTCATTAAAAGTTTATGAACGTCCCATTGGAATTCATTTTTTAAAATTTGGAATCAGGGGTTAGCGAGGACGATCTATTCTAAAGTATTTTTGCTTTTCTGACACTTCCGGTTATACCGGAAGTAGCTATCAACTTCCTTATTTTAAATAGAATACCCAGTATATTATTACATTTTTGAATTACCCTGCTGATTTTAAGTGAACTTTCTTAACAATTCCCTATACCTATCTTCAGCAGTTTTTGAGGTATTTTAATTTTTTTGAAAAAATTAGGTTTTGTAATATCCCATTGGAATGCTCGTCACTTATTCAAAACAAAAGTTATAGTAGCAAATATTGGGCTGTAATTAGGCGGACTATTAAGCTTTCAGGTGATATGTAGTTTGATATATTATTATTTATAGGGTGTCCAAAAGATTTAGTTCATTCTGACAAACTTCAACTTCAACTTCAACTCAAAAGTCAATTTTCTTAAATGAAACACCCTGTATTTTATTGCTTTCTGTGATGGAGAATTAAGTTATATTTCAATCGGTATTAGGATTCCCTATACCTATCTGCTACCGTTTTCTTGCTATCGAGGTATTTTTTATTCGATACCATAGTTTTCCATTTTATTAATTTACTTCTGACCAGCGGGCCATGAAAATTAAAACAACGTAACATTTATATTAATTTTTTATAACTGATATATATTTGTAAGCACAAATAGTATTATATCAATGGATTCAGAATAAAGTGTGCCATGTAATACCGTAAAAATATGCAGGGTGTTCCATTTAAAATAAAAAAGTTGATATTACTTCCGGTCACTTCCGGAAGCGACATGTTATATATTATATGCAGAGCATGTAAAAAACCTACTTAACACCGAAGTCCAAAAATGGCGTTTCCAGCGTCGATAATTAAAAAGTTATAGACTGGGGCGTTTTTCTTGATACACCCGGTATATATATATATATATATATATATATATATATATATATATATATATATATATATATATATATATATATATATATATATATATATATATATATATCGAATATTGTACCTTACGTCCTCTTATTGTACCTTTACCTTATACGTTATTGATTGAATTATTGACCAGGCATTGAATTATATAATGCCTGGCGGGGCTTTAGCCCGAGGAATAGTTGTTTTCTAGAGCGATTATGTAATAGCTTTGCTATTCGGGAACTACTTTGATAGCCGCTTGGCTGCTTGGTGGTTCCTTTCTCGATTTCCGACTTATAAGTTACTGACAGATCGTATCGATGAAGATGTATACGCCATAAAGTTAATTCGGCATTTGTCCTGAATCGGCGTACCGTGTGCGGCACTGATGAGAACTAACAAGTTCGAAACAGCTGTATGTCGAAACAGCTGTAAACAGCGTAACATGTTTGTTACCGCTGACCAAGTACGTCGGTTGCCATTATAATTATGTCAGGGAAATGTGCTGGTGTTTAGTTTTAATTATTGTAAAGCTTATTACAAATTTGAAAGAGTTAGGCATACAACATCTGCACGACAGACTTTAGTTTTTAAAATGCCAAAAATACATACTTTAATTGTTCTTTGTGTTGAGTACTTTTTTATAAGTAGGTTGTTCTCGTATACGCCGATCATCTTACTGCATGTTTATATAAAATGATAATATTAACAAAATAGAACAGCAAAGTTGATAAGGTGAGTTTATAAATTATATTATAAATTGTATTATTATTGACCTACTTATTGACCACGAATATAAGAGATTCTTCATATCTTTAAAACTATTCAAGATTAGCCTACTAGTCCTTAGAGGTCGCAATAATAACAAACGCAAAATATGTAATAGTTTTCTCTGCAATATTGCCATTTGAACCGAACTCCGCTAGAGGTCAATAACTGCTAATCATAATATATATATATATATATATATATATATATATATATATATATATATATATATATATATATATATATATATATATATATATATATATATATATATATACATATATATATACAGTGTGGAAAAAAGTATGGACTACCTTTAATAATTTGTTAGTCTTTAGGTTTTATGGAAACGCTTGAACACGTCGTAGTTTTACAGTTTCCCACATTCTGTTAGAATTCATTTGTTTTTTTATTGACATCTGTCAAGAATATGACGTCATCGACATTTTTCTTAAATGACAATATATGGCGTGTGTATATCATTTACAAGTTCTTGTTTCACTCAATATATTTCTAGATTTTTATGTGATTCTGTCGTGCTACTTCAAAATGGCGACCGTTCAATTGTGAAAATTCTCTTGGATTAATTCCCAGTAAAAGAATAACTTTTTCTTGTTTTATCAGAAAAAATAGCAAACATAGTCACACTAAGACAGTCCTAACGCTTTATCATTCAATATCTGCCCTTACATTAAGTTTCAATTAAGTAACAATTGAATTCTGGACAACAGAATGTGGGAAACTGGAAAACTAAATCGACGTGTTCAAGCGTTCTCCATAAAACCTGAAGACTACCAAATTATTAGGGGTAGTCCATACTTTTTTTCTACACTGTATATATATATATATATATATATATATATATATATATATATATATATATATATATATATATAAATGTAAAATTTATTGAATTCGGGCATTTGAACAGTAGGAACTCATACATAGGTACGTATTATAATGGATAAATTAAAATCTACTACTGGGAGGAGGACATAAGCTTTACTTGGGAGGTGACATTGACCGAGCCGCCGCTGAATTGTTGATATTTAATCAAATACTTTATGAGACATGTAGTATAAACTATGACATCAGCTTTCGGCGCGGTTTCGATAGAGGGACCGACCATTCAATAGTCGGATTATTATTCACCCCATATTTCTTAACAGTATATATAAAAAAGTAAATATAATGTAACGGGTATATAGCATTGCACCCGCCTAATAAGTCGATATTAGAATAATTATTGGTATTGAAAATGAGATAATCATGTACGAGAAACAAATGTTAAACGCCGTTAAAACGTTAAAAGAAAAACATATTTAGATAGGGAACAAAAAACCCATCCATACAGGCGATATATGTAGGTTGAATATAGGATGGAATATTCCCGAACGGTGCCGCGGTTGAAAGTTGATATGTAAGGTATTTATTTAAGCTCGTTTATGAAACAATGTTTTGAGAATAATTTAGCACTAGGATAAATTTGTAAGACTAATTTTTGGATAATTCAATGAAAATTGGAATTCAGTATAACATAACTTTATTCGGCTTCTAACTAGTACAACTGTATATCAAAGACTGATTTCGCTCCCCGCAATAACTCCGATTCAGCGCTCGGAATCGTTGTAGACCAAACATCCGCACATTTAGATGCCAATAGATTTGACTCGCCAAAATATTGCTTACAGTTCGGCCATCCTGTATCAGTTGGCGTCCTCGCCTAGCTGCATCACTGGACTCAATCAGTCCTTAGCCCCTTCGGCAAAGAAATTCCACGGCCCAGTCGGCCTGCCTACTCCCGGTCGGCACAGAAATTCCTCGGCCCAGTCGGCACACAAATTCCACGGCCCTGTCGGCCTTACCACTGCCCCGTCGGCATACAAATTCTGCGGCCCTGTCGGCTTTACCACTGCCCAGTCGGCATACAAATTCTGCAGCCCAGTCGGCCGCACCACTGCCCAGTAGGCATACAAATTCCGCGGCCCGGTCGGCCTCACCACTGCCCAGTCGGCACACAAATTCCGCGGCCCGGTCGGCCTCACCACTGCCCAATCGGCACACAAATTCCGCGGCCCGGTCGGCCTTACCATTGCCCAGTCGGCATGCAAATTCTGCGGCCCTGTCGACCTCACCACTGCCCAGTCGGCATACAAATTCCGCGGCCCGGTCGGCCTCACCACTGCCCAGTCGGCACACAAATTCCGCGGCCCTGTCGGCCTTACCATTGCCCAGTCGGCATATAAATTCTGCGACCCTGTCGGCCTCACTACTGCCCAGTCGGCATACAAATTCCGCGGCCCGGTCGGCCTCACCACTGCCCAGTCGACACAAAAATTCCGCGGCCCGGTCGGCCTCACCACTGCCCAGTCGACACACAAATTCTGCAGCCCTGTCGGCCTTACCATTGCCCAGTCGGCATACAAATTCTGCGGCCCTGTCGGCTTCACCACTGCCCAGTCGGCATACAAATTCCGCGGCCCGGTCGGCCTCACCACTGCCCAGTCGGCACACAAATTCCGCGGCCCTGTCGGCCTTACCATTGCCCAGTCGGCATATAAATTCTGCGGCCCTGTCGGCCTCACCACTGCCCAGTCGGCATACAAATTCCGCGGCCCGGTCGGCCTCACCACTGCCCAGTCGGCACACAAATTCCGCGGCCCGGTCGGCCTCACCACTGCCCAGTCGGCACACAAATTCTGCAGCCCTGTCGGCCTTACCATTGCCCAGTCGGCATACAAATTCTGCGGCCCTGTCGGCTTCACCACTGCCCAGTCGGCATACAAATTCCGCGGCCCGGTCGGCCTCACCACTGCCCAGTCGGCACACAAATTCCGTGGCCCTGTCGGCCTACCATTGCCCAGTCGGCATACAAATTCTGCGGCCCTGTCGGCTTCACCACTGCCCAGTCGGCATACAAATTCCGCGGCCCGGTCGGCCTCACCACTGCCCAGTCGGCACACAAATTCCGTGGCCCTGTCGGCCTTACTATTGCCCAGTCGGCATACAAATTCTGCGGCTCTGTCGGCCTCACCACTGCCCAGTCGGCATACAAATTCCGCGGCCCGGTCGGCCTCACCACTGCCCAGTCGGCACACAAATTCCGCGGCCCGGTCGGCCTTACCATTGTTGGTCTACTATTGTCCCTAACATATCATAATTATTGTTTATCAGCTGGATACATTACTTTGTTTATGTATTATCCGAAATACCACTTACACTACAAGCATTCATGTAATTTGATCCATCATTCCCGACCTACACCAAATCTTCGTGACCTTCTGTCTATTTACAGTTTTCTAACGTCAGCACTAATAGCCACGGCGTTATTTAGGTTTCTATTTCATACTGTCGTAATAGCAATATTGGTTTTAGAAAAACTTTACAGCTGCACTGTTATCCATTTCTTTATATTATCTACTGATACTATGGTAGTAAGATTTCGATATCCTTCTCGCAAATCTTCCACGACGTACCTGTCCTTAGGTAATACATGTTTCACTCTGAACGGTCTTTTGAACTTTGGATTTAATTTTCTGCTTATACCCGTACTCTTGTCTCTAATAATACGTATTGACACTAAATCTTCTACGTGATACTAATCCGCATTCGGGTCTGTTTCTATCGTATCGCTCCTTTTGTTTACGTTGGTTTTCGCTAATAGGATCCATTATCCTATTCTCAGTTGTTTAAGGTCCACTCTTTCCATTTCAACCTTCAACGAATTTAATAAAGATGCCTCCGCTATTGTTTTACACTGGTACCCAAAAAAGGCCTTAAGGGGGGTAGTATTGATACCTTTATTAAAAGACGTAATTAATGCATTTTGTAGACTTTTGATATGTATGTACATCCCACATATCGCTCTCTCCCTTGGCGCTCGTCATAGCTAACATATTTAGAATTGTGTTGTTATAACGTTCGCACTGTCCATTAAATCGTGGTGTTGCCACTGCATTTAGCACATGTTTTATCGAATAAGAGTCACAAAACAGTGTGAATGTTTTAGCCGTAAAAGCGGTACCTCGGTCACTTATTATGCGGGCCTTTACATTGTAACAAAACGTCGCATTTTAGCAAACCAGTAGTACATTCGAATTATATGTATTGTTTGGTCAATACTCTGATGCCCTGCATCGTCATGACATAGTCTTACTATCTGCCATCTCACGTCCTTAGGCACCACCCATAGTTTCTTGCCATCCTTGAGTTCTCTGTACACCTTATTATTCTTAAGCATGTAATCACTGAAGAATTTTTTAGTGTCATTATTGACCACTCCTTCCTCCAGCATTTGACGGATTCTCCTCAACTGTTCATCCTGAAGCTGTACCGCTAAATCCAATCACCTTCCGTGATATCGATTTGGTGGATTTCTTCAGTGTGCAACGGATATCGGCTCAGAGCGTCACCATGGGGCATTTTGGCACCCGGTCTATACACAATGTCAAAAGTGTAATCTTGTACAAGTAGCCACCATCTGCTTACACGTGGAATCTAGTCCTTTGAAAAGGTTGTCCTAAGCGCATTACAATCTGTCACTACTGTGAAGTGTATTCCTAAGAAATACACTCGCAAAATATTGCAAACTTAGCACTACTGCCATGGTCTCTAACTCACAGGAGTGATAGTGTCTTTGATCGACTGAGTTTTGTTTACTAAAATATACTACTACACATTGCACACCGTCATTAAATTGAAGTAACATTCCGTCTACTGCTTCTGCACTAGCGTCCGTGTGAAGTTCAGTGGGTCGTGATGGCTCAAAAATCGCCAATACCGGTCGAGAGGTTAACATTGTTTTTATTGTATTAAACGCACTTTGTTGTTCTGTAGCCCAATACCAAGGAACATCACGACGTAACAACATTGTCAAAGGTTCTGCTATTTTGGCGTAATTTCTCACATGTTTGCGAAAATAACCCGCTAGTCCTAAAAATTGCCTCACTTGTTTAACGTTTCCGGGTGACTGCATTCTTAGAACTACTTCTACCTTTTGTTTCCCTGGTCTAATTCTAGAGACACTTACTTCTCGTCCCAAATACTCAATGTCCTCACGGAAAAGGAACATTTATTTATCTTTCACTGTGATCGCATTCAAACGTCGATAATCCACTACCATGCGGTAATCACCAGTCTTATTTTTCACTAGTAAGACGGGGCTGGCATACGGTGAATTATATTCTCTCATTATATTATTACTTAGAAGTTCGTTAATAATGTTCTGTAAAACAATATTTTTCAGATCGTGCCATCCGGTATGGTTGGTATGAAATTGGTGTATCAGACATACAATTAATTACGAATTTTACAGAGTTCGTTTTACCTAATGTCGACATTGATGTTGTGATTCGATCTTTAAACTTGGTCAACAAATCCAAGCATTTTTGTTTAGATTCTTCAAGCATGCGACCGATGTTTATATTACTCATTACTTTTGCCAACTTATTATTTATTTATTTTGACTCCGTACTTCGAACATTTATAGTCGGTCCTGTTTTAATTAATGTCACAGTCGGCATATTCAGAAAATCACAACCGACTATACAGTCATAAAACATGTCTGAATCCTTCACTATTATCGCACAAATTTCAGCACTGACGTCGTCAACACGAACGTGTGTCCTTACTGTATTTGATTACTTATTATTTCATTGTCAGCAAAACCTCGCAACACAGATGTATTTGTTTCTACTGCTAATCCAAGTCTTTTACACACACTTTCTTTGATTAATGTTTTTGAACTTCCCGTGTTTATTAAACAATCAATACTTTGTCCACGGATAATCACTTTTGCAACCGTAGGATTGTTTACACTGTTACAATGTGGCTTTTGGACTAGTCAGGGTTTTGAGTTCTTGACCTTGCTATCATTCGCCGGAAATTTGTTTTGTTTATGTCCTAAACGACCACACTTGTAGCACTCTATTTTGGGTTTCGGACATTCCGATAAACGATGCGGACCTCTACAATTATAACACTTAATAGGACGCCTCTCTTTGTTTACTTCTAAGGTATCGCTAAGTCTTCTATCATTAAATCGTATTTCGGTTTTCCTTGTTGGAATCTCTTTTTGGATAACCTATGCGTTTCTCCCTTCTTTTGTTTCTACTTTTTGCTTCTGCGTCTTGTATCGCTTGAGGAAGCACTTGAGGATGTTGAATTCGACGAACATGAAGATGAAGTTGATGTACTGGCACTCAATTCTCTTCTCCGCTTTTTATTCTTCTTATGTGATGCTGTCTGCCTGATCTCTGACGTAGATGGTTCACCCGTAGGGGTATACCGCATTTCATCAACTGTCGCCATGACAAACTCACTAAGGCAAACGGGCACTAACTACTAGGTATAATCCCACTTCTGACTTGTAAGACTAATTTTTGGATAATTCAATGAAAATTGGAATTCAGTATAACATAACTTTATTCGGCTTCTAACTAGTACAACTGTATATCAAAGACTGATTGCGCTCCCCGCAATAACTCCGATTCAGCGCTCGGAATCGTTGTAGACCAAACATCCGCACATTTAGATGCCAATAGACTTGACTCACCAAAATATTGCTTACAAATTATATGAAAGAATTAAGTATTGTACTTTCCACGAAACGTTCACATTCGGACTCGAAGACAAAAAATGTTGGGTATTAATTGAAGGTTATAGTTAGAATTTATGTTTAATACCGATATAGGCGAAGGACCACCTGCGTAGCAGGAAGAAAAGGATTGGTAAATGGACTTACTTGGAATAATGTTGTCCTGGAACACTGGATGCTGTTGTTGTGTTTGGTACGTAATGTGATAACGTCGGTACCGGCACCTTTTTCTGCACGTGTACGATATGTTAATATGCTTTCAACGCCTGCCACACACTTCCGCTGCGTAGCCACCCAAGGGCATAGGCGGCACTGACACAGGAGCATAGGACACGGAGAGGAATTTGAATTGCTGGCGGGAAAAGGAAAGTCGTTCGGTACGAAACATATATATATATATATATATATATATATATATATATATATATATATATATATATATATATATATATATATATATATATATATATATATATATATATATATATATTATACCACCGTGAACTATAGGGCCTATTATATTAGACGTTTTCGACAAATTACAAACATTTTGGAACTAAGAACTTGTATATGGGAGTTTTTGGCGATGCTATATTTAATGAAAATAATATCAAGTATGTGATACTTCCGCTTTTACTGTAAGTCGGCAACAACTTCCTTATTTTAAATGCCGTAGCATATTTTTTATGCCAGATTCGAATTTTACTCATTATTTTGAGGGAGCGTTCAATACCATTTCTTGAAGCTAATTGATTTTTAGATATTTCGATTATAATAGAAGAGCAGAGAAATTTCGCTAAGGTGAGTTTCATTAACCAATTATTTTTCCATATGTTAAAGAGATACTAATCTTATGTATATTGTCAAGGAAACAGATGCCGATGCCTCAATTTAATTTATAGGGTTTCTCGAAGTAGCTATTCGCCCCGCCCTCTCTGAGTATACTCTCGGCGACCCAGGGACAAATAGTGACGTCACTAGTGACGCTATGATTAGTACGACAGCGCCGGCCTAAGAGTATAAATATCGTAGGTTTTAGCGTGAATAGATCTTGTTTGCGTAGCTTCGTACTTCGAGTAGCCTATTAGATATAGAATACTTGGTAAAAGCTGTTTTGTCAGATCCTGCGACCTGGATATTTTATGTGGCCTGGCCCATAAAATATTTTCCTGAAAGGAATTGACCATTCCATTACAAATAAAAGAGGTTTTAAATAACCGATCAACGCATCGACTCAAGGTATCCCTGAGAGGATATCCAACGAGGTTTTGCTACACCGAGTACCTTGCAAAGGGTTATTCGTTAATCGTCCCTGGTTATCACCGTAGGGTCGACGGTTTTTCAATCGTCTTCGCCCATTTTACGTTTTACCTCCGAAGGAATAAGCAAACGAAACTTCCGCGACTTTAAACCGTACTAGGGGGCTGCTGAACTAGGCGAATCGGATCAAGGTAAGTCCGTTTCAATTATCCTAGGTCGCGACCGCCCGTTCCTGTCCGACACTGTGAAAAAACCCCCTGGACCAGCACGTGTCAGATTTCTGTGTCCCAGTTGCCAACGGGAACTAATAGATATTAATTACCACCTAATTAATTACAACAAGTAGGTTTAAGAAAGCGAAGGTTCGTAAGAGAAATTGTCTAATACTGTCTGGAAGCATCTCGGCATGCGATTATGGTGTGTACCTCGATATCATCATCGGGAGCACTATGCTGGCGCCACCACGTCAAGCCACCAAGGGGAATGAGATGGAGGGGATGTCCTGGAAGGACAACGTGTAAGTAGAGGGAGAATCCCTCGTGCTCCGTACACGGGCACCCTCATCTCCTACACCCTTACATACTCGAAGGGATGAAAGGGGACAACAAGGGATGGAACGAGAGGAGGAGCCTCCTATGAAGAGGAGGGTACGCGACGTCGACAATATATAAACCAGAACTGCTCCAAAATACATAGGATGTGCAAAACAGGAGGTCAAACTTTGACAACTTCAACTTTCAATAAGTGGTTTATTTCAAATGGAACATACTATATTTCATAACCTCATTCACTTCCCTTTTTGATTACCTTTCGACCTATATGGACATTTTCTATACCTAAGTTGTACGGTTTTTGAGTTATTTAGAAATATTGTTAAATTAATAGTATGCACTGTTAACAGTATGCAATAAAAATAAATAAATGTTCGTCTTGTTGTTCTAAATTATTTTGTAAGGATGTATTCTGTAAGCGGAAAAAGCTTACAAAATACATAACTATAAGTTTACTAAAGTTCAAGCTTTGCATCCAGAAGAGGGTAGTAATAGAGTTTAATTTTCTGAAATGATTTTAATTCATATTCAAGAGGACAATGAATTTTTGAAAGAAATTATCTGGATTGATGAATCGAAGTTTTCTCGAGAAAGTTTTTAAAATACATAACTGTTATATTTGGGCAAATCAAAATCCTTACACTATAACGGAAAGGAGATTTCAGGAAAATGTATTCCATGTTTACGATTGAAACTTATCTTCTCAGCGTTATCTGGAGATACCAAGAGCAATAGTTACCGATTTTTTGGATAGTTTACTATTATTGGAATTTGGAAATTGTTGGTATTAATACGACTAAGCTTCTGTGTACTCTACACGAGAGGTTTATACATTCTAGGCGATATATTTGAAGATGGGTGAATTGGATTACGCGGGCCCTGCATGCCTAGATATGTTCCGCTAGAAGTCCGGATCTCACCCCGCTTAATTTCTATCTTTGAGGAAAGATGAAAACCAAAGTGTATGAGATGTCCGTCAATTCACGAGAAAAATTGAAAATCAGAACAAGAAGGGCGTTTGAAGAATTACACGCTAATTAAATTCGGCGAGCAACCACTAGCGGCGTCATGACGCGAGTACTGAAACGTTTCAACGTTAATGGATATCATTTCGAGAAGTTGCTAGTTTAGAAGACGTGTTTGTTTTATTACGCATATTGTACATCACTGTTGTTACCTTTAGTAATCTCGTTAATTTTTGATAATAACTTTTAATGCTAATTTAAAAACAAAGTTAACAATTACCTTTCTTATTACCGTTTTCAACTTAGGCGTAAACTATTTTTATCTCTTTTGTATCGTTTTTATTACATTTGTTGTATATATTGAATTTTATTGTGTTGTTTTCAACAGCTTACAGACCGGCTTCTTTTTTCACTTCGTGTAAAAAAGAAATCAGTTCATGTATTATACTGTCCTTTTGTTCTCTGTCTGGTTTTGGAATATCACCTCCCAAGTAAAGCTTATGTCCTCCTCCCAGCAGTAGATTTTAATGTATCCATTATAATACGTACCTATGTATGAGTTCCTGATGTTCAAATGCCCGAATTCAATAAATTTTACATTTATATATATATATATATATATATATATATATATATATATATATATATATATGTATATATATATATATATATATATATATATATATATATATATATATATATATATATATATATATATGTAATGATTTTAAGGATGGTAAAAATGTAAAATTTATTGAATTCGGGCATTTGAACATTAGGAACTCATACATAGGTACGTATTATAATGGATACATTAAAATCTACTGCTGGGAAGAGGACATAAGCTTTACTTGGGAGGTGATATTCCAAAACCAGACAGAGAACAAAAGGACAGTATAATACATGAACTGATTTCTTTTTTACACGAAGTGAAAAAAGAAGCCGGTCTGTAAGCTGTTGAAAGCAACACAATAAAATTCAATATATACAACAAATGTAATAAAAACGATACAACAGAGATAAAAATAGTTTACGCCTAAGTTGAAAACGGTAATAAGAAAGAAAATTGTTAACTTTGTTTTTAAATTAGCATTAAAAGTTATTATCAAAAATTAACAAGATTACTAAAGGTAACAACAGTGATGTACAATATGCGTAATAAAACAAACACGTCTTCTAAACTAGCAACTTCTCGAAATGATATCCATTAACGTTGAAACGTTTCAGTACTCGCGTCATGACGCCGCTAGTGGTTGCTCGCCGAATTTAATTAGCGTGTAATTCTTCAAACGCCCTTCTTGTTCTGATTTTCAATTCTTCTCGTGAATTGACGGACATCTCATACACTTTGGTTTTCATCTTTCCTCAAAGATAGAAATTAAGCGGGGTAAGATCCGGACTTCTAGCGGACCATATCTAGGCATGCAGGGCCCGCGTAATCCAATTCACCCATCTTCAAATATATCGCCTAGAATGTATAAACCTCTCGTGTAGAGTACACAGAAGCTTAGTCGTATTGATACCAACAATTTCCAAATTCCAATAATAGTAAACTATCCAAAAAATCGGTAACTATTGCTCTTGGTATCTCCAGATAACGCTGAGAAGATAAGTTTCAATCGTAAACATGGAATACATTTTCCTGAAATCTCCTTTCCGTTATAGTGTAAGGGTTTTGATTTGCCCAAATATAACAGTTATGTCTTTTAAAAACTCTTTCTCGAGAAAACTTCGATTCATCAATCCAGATAATTTCTTTCAAAAATTCATTGTCCTCTTGAATATGAATTAAAATCATTTCAGAAAATTAAACTCTATTACTACCCTCTTCTAGATGCAAAGCTTGAACTTTAGTAAACTTATAGTTATGTATTTTGTAAGCTTTTTCCGCTTACAGAATACATCCTTACAAAATAATTTAGAATAACAAGACGAACATTTATTTATTTTTATTGCATACTGTTAACAGTGCATACTATTAATTTAACAATATTTCTAAATAACTCAAAAACCGTACAACTTAGGTATAGAAAATGTCCATATAGGTCGAAAGGTAATCAAAAAGGGAAGTGAATGAGGTTATGAAATATAGTATGTTCCATTTGAAATAAACCACTTATTGAAGGTTGAAGTTGTCAAAGTTTGACCTCCTGTTTTGCACATCCTATGTATTTTGGAGCAGTTCTGGTTTATATATTGTCGACGTCACGTACCCTCCTCTTCATAGGAGGCTCCTCCTCTCGCTCCATCCCATGTTGTCCCCTTTCATCCCTTCGAGTATGTAAGGGTGTAGGAGATGAGGGTGCCCGTGTACGGAGCGCGAGGGATTCTCCCTCTACTTACACGTTGCCCTTCCAGGAACATCCCCTCCATCTCATTCCCCTTGGTGGCTTGACGTGGTGGCGCCAGCATAGTGCTCCCGATGATGATATCGAGGTGCACAACATAATCGCATGCCGAGATGCTTCCAGACAGTATTAGACAATTTCTCTTACGAACCTTCGCTTTCTTAAACCTACTTGTTGTAATTAATTAGGTGGTAATTAATATCTATTAGCTCCCGTTGGCAACTGGGACACAGGAACCTGACACGTGCTGGTCCAGGGGGTTTTTTCACAGTGTCGGACAAGAACGGGCGGTCGCGACCTAGGATAATTGAAACGGACTTACCTTGATCCGATTCGCCTAGTTCAGCAGCCCCCTAGTACGGTTTAAAGTCGCGGAAGTTTCGTTTGCTTATTCCTTCGGAGGTAAAACATAAAATGGGCGAAGACGATTGAAAAACCGTCGACCCTACGGTGATAACCAGGGACGAATAACGAATAACCCTTTGCAAGGTACTCGGTGTAGCAAAACCTACTTGGATATCCTCTCAGGGATACCTTGAGTCGATGCGTTGATCAGCTATTTAAAACCTCTTTTATTTGTAATGGAACGGTCAATTCCTTTCAGGAAAATATTTTATGGGCCAGGCCACATAAAATATCCAGGTCGCAGGATCTGACAAAACAGCTTTTACCAAGTATTCTATATCTAATAGGCTACTCGAAGTACGAAGCTACGCAAACAAGATCTATTCACGCTAAAACCTACGATACTTATACTCTTAGGCCGGCGATGTCGTACTAATCATAGCGTCACTAGTGACGTCACTATTTGTCCCTAGGTCGCCGAGAGTATACTCAGAGGGGGCGGGGCGAATAGCTACTTCGAGAAACCCTATAAATTAAATTGAGGCATCGGCATCTGTTTCCTTGACAATATACATAAGATTCGTATCTCTTTAACATATTGAAAAATAATTGGTTAATGAAACTCATCTTAGCGAAATTTCTCTACTCTTCTATTATAATCGAAATATCTAAAAATCAATTAGCTTCAAGAAATGGTATTGAACGCTCCCTCAAAATAATGAGTAAAATTCGAATCTGGCATAAAAAATATGCTACGGCATTTAAAATAAGGAAGTTGTTACCGACTTATAGTAAAAGCGGAAGTATCACATACTTGATATTATTTTCATTAAATATAGCATCGCCAAAAACTCCCATATACAAGTTCTAGATCCAAAATGTTTGTAATTTGTCGAAAACGTCTAATATAATAGGCCCTATAGTTCACGGTGGAATTATATATATATATATATATATATATATATATATATATATATATATATATATATATATATATATATATATATATATATATATATATATATATGTTTCATACCGAACGACTTTCCTTTTCCCGCCAGCAATTCAAATCCCTCTCCGTGTCCTATGCTCCTGTGTCAGTGCCGCCTATGCCCTTGGGTAGCACCGCAGCGGAAGTATGTGGCAGGCGTTGAAAGCATATTAACATATCGCACACGTGCAGAACAAGGTGCCGGTACCGACGTTATCACATTACGTACCAAACACAACAACAGCATCCAGTGTTCCAGGACAACATTATTCCAAGTAAGTCCATTTACCAATCCTTTTCTTCCTGCTACGCAGGTGGTCCTTCGCCTATATCGGTATTAAACATAAATTCTAACTATAACCTTCAATTAATACCCAACACTTTTTGTCTTCGAGTCCGAATGTGAACGTTTCGTGGAAAGTACAATACTTAATTCTTTCATATAATTTATCCTAGTGCTAAATTATTCTCAAAACATTGTTTCATAAACGAGCTTAAATAAATACCTTACATATCAACTTTCAATCGCGGCACCGTTCGGGAATATTCCATCCTGTATTCAACCTACATATATCGCCTGTACGGATGGGTTTTTTGTTCCCTATCTAAATATGTTTTTCTTTTAACGTTTTAACGGCGTTTAACATTTGTTTCTCGTACATGATTATTTCATTTTCAATACCAATAATTATTCTAATATCGACTTATTAGTCGGGTGCAATGCCTTATACCCGTTACATTATATTTACTTTTTTATATATACTGTTAAGAAATATGGGGTGAATAATAATCCGACTATTGAATGGTCGGTCCCTCTATCGAAACCGTATCGAAACATAAAGTATTTGATTAAATATCAACAATTCAGCGGTCAATGTTCCCCCAACTCGATAAATGAAGAACAATGGTAACAAAATATTCGAAATAAATGATTAAAATTCTGCTGGTTTCACATTCGGCTTATCCTGACATGGTCGCGTCCTCGCGGCCTTGGACCTGACTCACTGGGTCAAAGGTGATGTACTGAATCACCTTGGCTTTTACTTAGAACATATGAGTTATACCTACTTTATGCTTAACGGTGCCCTAGACCGTTTGACACATCCGTAGCACACTGGGCTACCCTGGCACACTGGGCCACTAAATCTGAAAGTGCTCGTTGCACTCTCAAACACACGGTTGGCCAAACCGATTTCTACTACACCGAGTTCACTGGACTCGCTTCTGCTGCACTGAGTTCACTGGACTCAATTTAGGTTCACTAGACCGACATCTCTACTCCGAGTTCACTGGAGTCGTTTAGATACCCTAGACCTCTTGTCTTTTAGTTGCCCTGGATCCACTTCCTTAGGTGCATTAATCAAACGCGCCGATACCCCTAGATACACTGTACCCAGCCCTGCTGTGGACCCTAGAACTGCAACCTCTTGGTGGGTACACTGAAAACCTCTCTTTAATTTTCATTCTACAACATAAAAAACTATTAAATTTCTAATTAATTTTTAACTACCCTAAAAGAAAATAAATATTATTTTGATTTCTAAGTCATATTTTCTTTTGGTTGGTAGAGGCACACGGCACACAAGACCTCTCCACATTACAAATCTGTCTTCTGAGGTTTGAATAATCTTAGGCGGTCACTATCCACAACGTCCTTAAACCTTCGCCTATCTTTCGAAAACGAGGCTTCTCGGTATCTATCGTTTCCAATTTTTTTTCTACTATTTTTCCTGGTCCGGCACTAACTTGCCATTACTTAGTTCTTTTATCAACAAACTTCTTTCTATTAGAGAGCTTAGTTATTATTTAGTGGCAGAGGAAAATGATCTTTCACGATTATCTGGTTTAATTTTCGGTAATCAACAACCATTCGGAAATCGCCTGTTTTCGTTTTAATTAAAAGAATTGGACAATTTATCTCTTTCAAAGGACGATAGACGATAAGGTTTAGACACTACGTGAACAGCTGATGTAAGCTCAATATGCATTTCAATGTCAATGTTATTCAAAAGGCAAGTGTTTTTACTAATACACTCCGCATATTGTTCAATAACTCAGTCAACATTTTTATTTTAACTGTTTACAATTTTCATAATTTTTATTTATATTACATTCGCCAGAACCTCGCGCTAAGCACGTATTTTCGTCAAGTTCTAATGTTTGTAAACTAAGGTTTAGAATACGTATCATGCCAGTCCCGTGACAGAATTGTACTTCATTCGAAGGAATTATTATTACGGCACCATTTCGGTTTTGTTCAGAGTGAAAAGTGCGTACTTCACAGTTTATTACATCTGATGTTACCGCAATGATATTTATTCCGGGTTTTATTTCAGAACGCTTCTGCGTTTTTATTTTAATAATATTATTTTTCTCCACCGCGTCGTATGGTAATATCATGTTTCGTACTGTTAATCTCAAAGACGCCGATGTTTTATAAACATAAACTCCATCCCACTCCGTAATCGATTGGCCTATCAATAAATCGGTTGTTTGTAAATTATCTGGCACAATAAGGAAGGCAAGGTCGGTTGACACGACAATTTTGTCTATCTCGATTTTTACTTTTATTTGGCCTAAAGGTTTTACTGTAGCACCTCCATAACCTACGATAACATTATTTGTTGTATCGGTTTCTATTTTTAGACGTAAGTTATGCCCTGCACTTAATTTTATTAAGTGCATGTATTACAGCTGCTACCAAAATCTACGTATGCGGAAAGGGTTTGTCCATTTATTTTAGCAGTTTTATAAAATTTATCGTCTTTTGTGTCCTGGTTACCACTCGATACTAATTTTAATTCGCGATTTGAGCTTTCACCAAATTTTTGTCTTTTCCAACACTCATTTTCGTTATGATCTTTCCACTTACAAAATGAACAGTTTTTATCCGAAGCATATTTTCGAGAGTCAATCTTTTTGTGTCCTTCACGACCACACAAAAAACATTTGACTCTTTTCCTATGCCTATCATCAGCTTGTGCAAATTTTGATACCTGTTCACTATTTGCAATTAAAAACTGTAGTAAATGCTTCGTAGATATACAACCTGCAGCTCGAATTCCTGACCTTACGAAGGGGTTGTTGATTGTGTTTGTAATGACTTCCACGATCACCTTGTCCTGAAGTTTGCAATACCGACCAAGGGCTAGCTTTTGGTAGAAGAAATTAACCAAACGTTGAGTTGCACTTCGCTCAATATTTACTAAATCCTTTAATTTGCTGAAAACACACTGTTGTACTGGAAAACTTCTTGTAGTTTGTCCTTCCACTCTTCCCACGATAGATTAAGATTTTCTTGATTGTGGTACCACGTCTTCGCGTTTCCTCTAAGTTTATTTATCATACACTACACACGGGCCTTATAATTCCAGTCAAATAAATCACCAGTAGCGTCAATACTGTTTAACCACTGATTAACATTCATCAGTTCATCAAAATCTCCACTGAATACTGCTACACTATCAATTTTACCCCGATGAACACTGGACTTTTTACTTAACTTTCGTTTTGATCTTTTTATTTGGCGACGCAATCTTTTATTTTGTTGAGCATGACTGTCACTATCGCTACTTGTTGTTTTACTACTACTACTACTACTAGACGAACTTTCACTACTCTCGGTTGACGACAGCGCGTCCTTTTTTGACTTATGTTTTGGCATGATTTTACAGTTTTATAATAAAAACACGCAAAAGCACGAAGACAATCCCACTTCTGATTTGTTAAGAAATATGGGATGAATAATAATCCGATTTTCGTTATACTCCAATTTATTTAAATTCTCAGAGATTACAACTGAATATCTGAACAGATTGGCGCGTATATCTCAACTATTGAATGGTCGGTCCCTCTATCGAAACCGCGCCGAAAGCTGATGTCATAGTTTATACTACATGTCTCATACAAGTATTTGATTTAATATCAACAATTCGGCGGCGGCTCGGTCAAGGTTCCCCCAATTCGATAAATGAAGAACAATGGTAACAAAATATTCGAAATAAATGATTAAAATTCTGCTGGCTTCACAATACTTTCTTAAATAACTGTATCATACTATCTTTTCCAGTAGTTTCTTCGATATAAATAACAATTTTATTTAGCTGTTTAACCGGCAAATTGTCGTGTGTTTTGATTGCGGTCGCATAATTATTTTGTGTATTTTACATAGATCTCAGCATTTTCGATTTATCGCTATTCTGAATCATGACAGCTCGCCTACGTGAACTTCGAACAAAATGCAAAAGTTGCCTTAATCATATTACAGAGCTTGTTGATGTTGCCAAGTCAGCTATAAAGGAAGTTTCGTTAACTTGCGTTTTAAGCATTTGCCAGAAATCACGGGAGATTTTAAAACATATCATGACGCTATTATCACTACATTATCTTGTCAGGCTGACTCTGATTTAGATGCTGAAGGCTGCAGAGCCGGAATGCTGTTTTTTCTGTCGAGGTGGTATTCTGATGGGGAATTGTTTCCTAACCCAGCGTCTTCTACTCCATTATCTTTTAATGCCAGTGGCGGATCAAGCTCACGGTACGCCTTCCAAAATTGGCTCTTGGATCTTTTAATGGAAATTTCGCTCATTGGTGTCAGTTAATCCAGCGATTTAACACCGCTATTCATAATAATCAATCGTTGCTCGACGTTGACACGTTCCCATACCTGGCGGGCTGTCTGTCTAGGGAACCTTTGAAGCTTATCAAAACTTATTCGATCTCTCCTCAGAACTATTCTTTGGTATATAATATCTTGGTTAAGTATTATCAGAATAAAAGAAAACTACCCTCCCATTACTGGAACCAAATCAATTTCTCTCTCTCTCTCTCTCTCTCTCTCTATATATATATATATATATATATATATATATATATATATATATATATATATATATATATATATATATATATATATATATATATATATTTCATTTCAGCTTAAAAGTTTTTTAAAAACAATTTTTAATATTAAACACTGTTTTATTTATGTTTTTATAATTTTTGTTATGAGTCGTAGACGACGAAATGAAGTTACAATCTAGACTAACTTAGTGCTGGCTTGGATGTAATTTATAAGTTTAATTCTGACGCTAACGCTTGCAAAGCGTGGTTTTCCGGGAACGCCTCGGTAATACTCCAAACTATCACATTTACTGATAAATGAAATATACAATGCACAATAAAAAGTTAAGCAGGTATCGTATGCTGTCTGGAAAGAGAATGATAACAGATTCCCAGGATATCATATTACCTTCTCGCAAGATAACAGTTATGCGTTACATACTGAAATATTCTAAGTTAACAATGTATATAAACGGTACTTTTATATAACAACTCCCCCCTTATAATAAAAGTTGGTGTATTACATCAACTTTTAAGGAAGTTGAAAGTAAAATTAAATTGAATAAAAAATTGAACAATATAAAAAGCAAAAATGGAAATGAATAAAATACAAATTGTCTTTTGCACAACGCATTAGTTCAGTTCAATAGTGCCTTGAGCGATGTCTTCTTCAGGTCGGATGGAAAGTCTTCTCCTAGGAAGGATACTTCCAAATAGTCTTTTTTCGGGTCTAGGTGGAGGTGGAGGTGAATTCGTCGTAAGGGCGATTGCGAGTCTCCTCTTCTTACGTCATTTACAGAAAATATATTACAATACCGATTATGAGGGTAATTGTCAAATATGTAAACCATGAAATATGTTTAGAAACGAATGGTTCATTTATTAAGTCGTCTAAGGTTTTCAAGTACTCGTCTAACTTGTATTTAGCGATGTCCAAGTCTTCTACGTTTAAGTTGTTTAGTTTTAACGGTTGCAATTTTGGCATTTCGATGCTGTCAGGAAAGTCTTCACAACAATCGTATGGAATTATAACTGGGTGAGAGTCACTGGTTGTTTTAGAAAAGTCCTTGGGGTCTGCTTGTACTCTTGTAGGTCCAATGAATGCATTGCATTCTGGTTGTAATTTTAAGACCGAGTTTTTGAGTATCAATTCGGTTTTTGAATTTCTCTGTTTAAAGTTGATTGTGAGAGGCTCTGAATTTATAATTAATCAAGTATTTCCGGTTAATTTTTGAACTTTATAACCTTTTACGAATATCAGCGAGGTCTGGCAATTTTCGGGTATTAATTTCAGATTCTTCATGATTTGCGCTTCACAAATGGCATCTTTGTCAATATGGTAGGCGAACTGGTTAGAACAAATTTGGATTTCATGAAACAGTAGTTTACAATCAACCAGGTTAGACATAGGAATGTACATCAAAGAATTGTCATCTCGCGCAATGTATTTTTGAGATGTGGATAAAATGTGGTATAGACCAGTTCGGTTGTTTAGAATTGGAATTGGAAATAATCTAAACAAAGTGTATACTTGCTGATAAGTTAATGGAATTTTTAATACAAAAATTAAATCATCGTTTGCTTGAAAAGCTTCTAGTTCCATTACGTCTAGGTATTCAGCAACGTTTGATATTCTAGTTGGAAGTGGTAAATTATTTTGGTGTAAATTTTGAGCAATTTGGTGAAGTGAGGTAATCAGATATTCGGGTGTAATTATGGAGCTATGGATTATTCTTAATCTTGCAAAAGTAATTGAATTTAAAATATCATATAACTCATTTTCGATATATAGATAACTTTCCATGAGCATTTCGCATTTTTCCAGAAATTTGAATGTTGGTCGAATAATTTAGATTTCGTCTGATGTACGATAAACGGTGTCTGAGATCAATTTAATGTCGTTATTAAACATCCACTCATCAACCTGTAGTTTTTGAATTGTAGCGTTAAAATTTTTTATTACTGATGTTGTGACTGAAATTTGATTTTTCATCAGGTTTTCTAATTGGTGTTCATCGTTATTTAATTTGTTAATGCAATTTTTATAATACTCGCCATCTTCAGCATCTAAGTTACCTGTGATCGCTTTAAATATGGTGCCTATACCATTTATAATGCCACGCTTGTATCGCTTTTTGACATCATAATTAATTACGTTTAATTTTTCTCGAATTGATTTTGAAATTTGAGTTAGGAGACTGACATGGTTTTTAACCTCGCCTTTTAAGAGATTCATGTTTTCAAATGTAGGACTAATTGTTTGTAGAAGTGTACCCAGTAGTTTTTCATTGTGTTCATAAGCGATTTTTATATTAGAAATGTTCTTGTGAACCAGGAGAGTCCATTTTTTGTTTGTTGTTACTAAATTTGATTTTTGGTGATAATAAATTCCGATGGTGTTGTTAATGGTTTTAATGGTGTATTGAGTGAGTACTGTGCCAAAAAGCAAGAGAAACCTGAAAATAAATTTTAATTTTCAAGATAAGGCTTCATTCGATCGAAATTTACTTTTGTTTTTTGTGATGTTTCTAAATTCATGAGTTTTTGAATATTTCTTGTACTTCGAATGGACTATTAAATTTATTACCTAATTTTTTTTTAATTTGAGATTCTTTAACGTAAACTTTGTCACCGATTTGAAATTGATTGAGTTTTTCTGGTACGTGTTTATCGAATCGAATTTTCGACTTTTTTGATCGGGCTATTTTGTAATAATATGAAATTTTATTATTTAAATCTTGTACGTACTTTGATATTAACTCTTTTTGATTATATAGGGTCTCTGGAGGACGACTAGATGTGTGTCCGAAGACAAGTTCGTATGGCGTGAAGCCATGTGTTTTATTTACGGAGTTATTGTAACATATAATGGCGTATGGTATTATTGATAAGGGATGGTCGTTTGGGTTTTCGGAAGTATTTGCTCGTATCATTTCTAGTAATGTTGAGTGAAAGCGTTCAACTGAACCATTAGGTTGAGGGTGGTTAACGCTTGAGAAGGTTAGTTTAATGTCATATAGTCTACATATGTCTCTTGTAAAGCATTATCAAACTCTCTGCCATAATCGCAGTGTATACGCAGAGGTGTACCGTAGTGCTGAAAATATAACGGTAGGGTGTTTACGGGTGATTTGGCAGATTTATCTTGAACGGGATAGGCCTGTGTGAATTTTGTCAATTCATCTCTGATTGTTAAAACATAATTTCGAGTAGGGATTTCTAAAATGTCGATGTTGATTCATTCGAATGGGGTTTTTGAGGTTTCTGTGATTATCAATGCGTTATTTAAATTCTTTCGTAAAGCTTTAGTTTCCTGACAGATTTCACAATTTTGAATGAACCTTTCTACATTTTTGGTTAAACCGGGCCAATCATATTTGTATCGTATTCTACGTATGGTTTCATTTATTCCTCGATGTAGGTTTGCCTTTCCGTTGTGATATTGATCTAAGATCAAGGGGATTTGATTATCATCGGGCTTTTGAGTAATATTTTGACATACTACGAAATTTAGACTTTCTTCACTAAAAATGAAGGAAAGCATTTCTAAAATAGGAAGTTCCGAATTGTTTTCGACAAAATACGTTTTCGAGGGTTAAAAAATGGCTTTGTCTCTATAAAGAGTTAAGAACATTGTCTCTATTATCTCTTCGGGATCGAAGGGTAATAAAACAATATAATACTTTCTGTTTCTAACAGTTTTACTTGTTACGATATTAATTTTGTTGTGACAAAATTTTGGTGCTTCTTGGAAAATGTCTTCGATTATTGAATAATGCAATTTTTCTAGTTTGTCTTTTTGAAAAAATGTAATGACGTCTTTATGTCTTTTGTCAAGTAATTGGTTATTTGTTACTTTGATCTTATTGTAGTCAATTAGTGACTGAGTTTTATATAAATTTACAAATGTTTCTAGTTCGTGTACGATAGCTTCTGGAGCAATTTCGGTTACTTCAGATGCGTTCGATTCATTGTCAGAATTTGATGTCAGAATTTTATTTTTAAATTTTGAACAATTTTGAAAGTGATTGATTTTTATACGACTAAAAGCGTCTGCGTTTTTATTTATTCTACCGGGTTTGTATATTGTAATTTCATACTCGTATTCCTCGAGTTTTAATCGTCAACGCGCTAGGCGACTGCTGGGGTCTTTTATTGATAAAAGCCACGTCAAGGGTCTATGATCGGTTACTAACTTGAATTTCCTGCCAAAAAGGTCCGGTCTGAACTGTTTTACGGACCAAATGATTGCAAGTAGTTCACGCTCGATTGTGGAGTACTTAGTCTCAGCGCTACACAGTGTTCGTGAAGCATAAGCTATTGGCAGGTCCTATTATCTATCGGTCCTTGAGATAAAACGGCTCCGATAGCGAAAGAACTAGCATCGGTTGTGAGTATAAATTCGTCATCAGAATTTGGGTTAATAAGAATAGGAGTGGTTACTAAGGCTTCTTCTAGTTGATTAAATGATTTTGACATTCTGAATCAAAATTAAATGCAACATTTTTTTGTAATAATTTTATCAATGGTTTTGATATTTTAGCAAATTGGGGTATAAAACGTCTATAATAACCGGCTAAGCCTAAAAATGATTTAATGTCTTTTTGGTTTTTTGGTTCTGGAAAACTCGCAACACATTTAATTTTGTCTGGGTTCGGTTTTACTCCTTCTGGTGTAATATAATGTCCTAAATAAGCGACTTCCTTACGAAGGAATTCACATTTGTCAGACTGAATTTTGAGGTTTGCATTTCTTAAACGTTTGAAAATTTCGGTTAGACGATCAATATGCTCGTGAATTGTCGGGGAGTAAATAATAATATCGTCCATATAGACGAGACGGCGTTCATTTTGGTATGCCTAAAAGGATGTTATCCATCACACGCTGAAAAGTAGCAGGAGCATTTTTCAATCCAAATGGCATACGGATAAATTCAAAATGTCCATTCTCTACAGAAAATGCAGTTTTAGAAATGTCTTTCGGTTCTATTTTTATTTGATGGAATCCTGAAGCTAGGTCAAGGGTTGAAAAGTATTGGCATTTTCCTAATTGGTCTAGTAAGTCTGATATGTTCGGGAGAGGGTATTTGTCTCCGACGGATATTTCGTTAAGTTTATGATAATCAACTACAATGCGCCACTTTTGCTTGCGAGAGGCGTCTAATTTTTTCGGTACGACCCAAACTGGGGATGACCAGGGTGAAATAGATGGTCGTATCATACCTTGTGTAACGATACGATTTAGTGAAAATAAGTAAGATAAAAAAAATATATATATATATATATATATATATATATATATATATATATATATATATATATATATTTTTTTTAGATTTTCACTTTCAAAAATGACTTTTTAAAAAATAACTATAAGTTTTAAAATTGACTGTTTATTAGACTGTTTTATAAATATGTTTTTATGACTTGAGTTTATTCTGAACTGTCGTAATTTTGTATGAACATAATATTTATAAGCTTTGGATTGCCACGTAAGCATCAGCAGAATTCAAAGTGGCGTGATGCTTGCGTGTTCACAATAATATTGCAAGGAAGTTGTTATCACTTTTGATAAATGAAATACAATATTGTAATATGATATGCCTGAGACTAGCTGCTGTGAATATTTGCATATAACAACTCCCTTTTTTCAAAAAAAGTTGATGTTACACTTCAACTTTTAGGATAATTCTTCAGGAGTGTCTTCATTAGTCTGGTGGATGTTGGGCCTTCTTCTTAGCAGGGTGTTAATTCTTTTTAGTGCTTCCCTGTGTATGGACTCTGGACGTTCCTTGTTAATTTTGAACCTATTTCTACATTTGAGGGCTACGTAGAGTAGGATCAGGCTGATTAATAGAGCTATGGTTATATAAGTGAACCATGAAGTATTTCTAGTCACGAAGGGTTCGTTTATTATTTTATCTAAGTCCCTGGAATATTGTTCTAGCTTATGGTTGGAGACTTCTAAGTTTTCGATATTTAGATTGTCGAATTGTAAAGGTTTCAAATTGGGCATTTCAAAATTTTCTGGTATCATACTGCAGCAATCGTAGGGAATTATCACTGGATGTGGATTACTTGTTACGTTAAGCAGCTTGCGGTTTTCGGCCTGTATTTTTGTAATGCCGACGAAGGCGTTACATTCTGATTGAAGTTTTAAAACAGAATTTTCGTTAATGATTGTAGTTTCTGTATTCGAATTTGCACATTTTATTTTAACGTGAGTGGGACTTGAAACTATAACCAGCCATGTATTGGCTTCGAGTTTTTGTACCTTATAGCCTTGTCCGTATACTAAAATGCTATGACAGTTTTTCGGCATTTCTACAAGATTTTTGAATAGTTGAGCTTCACATGCTGCACTATTATCTATCGGATATGCATAGAGGTTGGAACAGAGCTTCTTAAGAGGACTTAGTTGTTTGCATCTTGTTAGGTCCTTGATGGGTACGTACATCAAAGAATCATCATTTTTCGCGATATATTTTTGAGAAAGTGACAGTATGTGATGCAATCCAGTTCTATTATCTAGGACGGGAATTGGATACAAATGGTATAAGGTGTATAGTTGTTGTTCTACCAGTGGAATCTTTAGAACGAAAACAAGATCTGATTGTGTCTGAAATGCTTCTAATTCTATTATTTCTAAATATTTAGCAATTTCTGAATGTTTTACTGATAAGGGTAAGTTATTCTTGATTAAGTTCTGAGATATTTCCTGAAGGGATGCAATTAAAGTATCTGGTGTAATGATTGATGAGTGAATAATTTTTAAACGTGCAAATGTAATAGAATTTAGAATATCATTAATGTTATCTTGAAGGTACATATAACTTTCCAGTAGGTTTTCACAGATTTCAAAGAAAAACATTTTGGCTTCGACTAGGGCAAGTTTGTCTCCTAGTTGGTGAATCGCTCTCTTAATTTTGTTTATGTTGTCATTGAAAGTTTTTCGTCAATTTGAATTTCTTGAATTGTTTCGTTAAATGTTTTTATAACTGATATAGTGACAGAAATTTGGTTTTTTAGTAGGTTTTCCACTTGACGTTGGTCCTGGTTTATTTTATTAATACTCTCTGTGTAGAATTTACCGTCAGAGGCGTCGAGGTTGCCAGTAATTGATTTAAATATGCTACCTAGTCCGTCTATTATTCCGCGCTTATAGCGTTTTGTTTCTACTAGGATTTCTTGGAGTTTTTCTTTAATTGAATTCGAAATTTGTATCAATAGCGTGACATGCGTTTTAACTTCAGAGTGAAATTTCTGCATGCTATGGTAATTGTTATCAAGCATGTTTGTTATAGCCCTTAAAATATTATTATTACTGTTGAACGCATTTTCAATACTTGATAAATTTTTGTGTACCAATAGTGTCCACTTGTCATTGGAGACTATTAGTTTTGATTTGTCATGATAGTAGACTCCTATCGTATTTTTTTCTGATGTTATTTGAGATTGGGAATATGCTGTTCCGATCAGCATAGCAAACCTGCAAAATGATTAATTTTCAGAATACGGTTTTAGTCGATCGAAGTTTGCTTTGGTTTTTTGTTTTGTTTTTATATTTAAAAGAGTGGCAGAATTGTTATGTATTTCTAAGATTTCAAAGGGGCCATTGAATTTATTTCGCAATTTATCTTTAATTTGGGATTCCTTTAAATACACTTTGTCTCCAACTTCATATTTAGGAGGATTTTCGGAGACGTGTTGATCAAAACGAACTTTTGCTTTTTGTTTCTGCGATTCGGTTTTGGCTCGTGCTACCTTATAATAGTGAGATATACGATTGTTCAGATCTCTGACATACTTAGTGATTAATTCTTTTGGATTATATAGGGTTTCGGGTGGTCTACTAGAGGTATGACCAAAAACAAGTTCATACGGCGTGAATCCGTGTGTTTTGTTGGTTGAATTATTATAACAAATTATCGCGTATGGCAATATATTGAAAGGGTGTTCGTTGGGGTTTTCGATCATGTGGGCTCTAATCATTTCTAAAAGTGTCGAATGGAATCTTTCGAGGGATCCATTTGACTGGGGGTGTCCTACGCTAGAATAGGTGAGCTTTATATTGTAGAGAGTGCATAAATCTTTAAGAAGAGCGTTGTCGAACTCTCTTCCATAATCACAATGGATCCTTAGGGGAGTTCCATAATGTTGGAAATAAAGCAATAAGGTGTTTACTACTGCTTTCGCACTTTTATCATTAATTGGGTAAGCTTGACTAAATTTTGTAAGCTCGTCTCTAATTGTAAGGGCATAGTTTCTGGTAGGCACTTCTAAGATATCAACATTTATTCGCTCGAAAGGAGTTCTAGGAGTTTCTGTAATGACTAGTGGCGAGTCTAAATTTTTACGACATACTTTAACTTTTTGACAAACTTGACAATTTTTGATAAGAGTTTCAACATCTTTGGTTAAGCCTTTCCAATGATATTTTTGTCTAATGCGGCGGATAGTTTCGTTTATGCCGCGATTAATATTAGCTTTACCGGAGTGATATTGATTCAAGATGATAGGAATTTCATCTGGTTCAGGTGTCTTTGTAATATCTTGACACACTATTATTTTTACGTCCTTTTCCGCTAAAACAAATGACAAGATTTCGAGAATTGGTAATTCTACAATATTTTCAACATAATATGTTTCAGATGATTTAAATATGTCTTGACATTTATATATTGAGGCAAAAAGATATTCTATTACAGTATCAGGATTATTCGGAAGAGGAACAATGAGGTATTTCCTATTTCGAACTGATCTACTTGATAAAACATTTATTTTTAATTTTTGAAAATCTGCGTTCTCTTCGAAAAGGTCTTCTAGAATTTGATTATGGGTTTCTCTTATATTGTCTTGCTGGAAGACTGTTAAAATATTTTTGTTGCTTCTATTCAGCAATTGATTATTAGAATGAATTCGATTTTAGAGTAATCTATAAGAGATCTCGTTTTGTATAATTCAACGAAAGTTCCAAATTCTTGATAAATGTTATTAGTTTCGTCATCGTTAAGTTGTTCATCATTTTGTGAGTCGATTTCGTCATCGTCAGTTGTTTGGGTTGGATATATGGGAATCGGTGATAAGTTTGCTTGGGATTGAAATTTTGAAATTTCTTTAAAATAATTAATTTTTATCCTGGATAAGGCGTCGGCGTTCTTATTAACCTTGCCTGGTTTATACTCGATTGTATAGTCGTATTCCTCGAGCTTGAGGCGCCATCGAGCTAAACGACTTCCTGGGTCTTTTATCGAAAAGAGCCAAGTGAGTGGTCTATGGTCAGTTATGAGTTTGAATTTCCTGCCGAAGATGTATGGGCGAAAATGTTTAACTGCCCAGACAATAGCGAGAAGTTCTCTCTCTATCGTGGAATACTTCGTCTCGGCTTTGCAAAGGGTCCTAGAAGCAAATGCTATAGGTAGGTCTTTACCTATAGGACCTTGGGAAAGTACTGCGCCGATCGCAAAAGCGCTTGCGTCTGTGGTAAGTACGAAGCATTCTTCGAAGTTTGGGTATGCAAGAACAGGAGTTGTGGGTAGAGCTTGTTTCAAAGTTTCGAAAGACGTTTGACATTCGGAATCAAAGATGAAGGGAGTATCTTTTTGTAACAGTTTAGTTAATGGTTTTGATATCTTGGCAAAATTATGAATAAATCTGCGGTAATAACCTGCAAGGCCTAGAAAGGATTTTATGTCTTTTTGGTTGGCGGGTTGAGGAAATTTTCTGATACATTCTATCTTAGACGGATTTGGCTTTACACCTTCTTTTGTGACTAAATGACCAAGATAAGCTACTTCCTTACGTAGGAATTCACATTTATCTGGTTGGATTTTCAGATTTGCCTTTTGTAACCTTTTGAAGACTTCTGTGAGCCTGGAAGTGTGCTCGTGGATGGTAGGAGAGTAGATGATGATGTCGTCCATATAGACGAGACACCTCTCATTTTGTATACCTAAAAGAATGTTATCCATCACTCTTTGAAACGTTGATGGGGCATTCTTAAGACCAAAGGGAAGTCTTACAAATTCAAAATGACCGTTTTCGACAGTAAAAGCGGTTTTTTGAATATCTCTGGGGTCGATTTCAATCTGGTGAAAACCAGAGGCCAGATCAAGGGTTGTAAAGTATTGGCATTTGCCAAGTTGATCAAGAAGGTCGGAAATATTGGGAAGTGGGTATTTGTCTCCTACAGTCAGCTCGTTGAGCTTTCTGTAGTCTACTACAACTCTCCATTTCTGCTTGCCTGAAGCGTCAAGCTTTTTGGGGACTACCCAGATAGGAGAAGACCATGGTGAATTAGATGGTCGGATGATATTTTCATCTAACATTTTGGTTATTTGACATTTTACTTCCTCCTTATGGATTTGAGGATAACGGTAGGACTTAGTAAACACGGGTTTCGACTCGTTTGTGTCAATGGAGTGTTTTATTTCGTTAGTAAAAGTCAATTGATCCCCTTCAAGGTAGAAAATGTCAGCAAAATCTAGACAGAGTTGTGTTATTAGGTCTTTTTCTTCTTCGTTGAGATGGTCTAGGCGAAGTTATCGTTTTATTTCGTCATGTATGTTAAGTTGGGTCTCATAGACACATTCGTTCATATTATTTAGTGAATAATGTTGGAGTGGCTCTAATTTTATTTCGCTAAAATCGATTGTTTTTGGTATTGCATTCGCATTTAACACGGAAGCAAGAAATTCACCTTTATGGTTTATTTTGACTACCGCGTTGGGAATATGTACCTTTTCTATCTCTGATGCTAACAGTATAGCATCTGTGTTACTAAGATTACATTTAAATTTAAATATTTGTTCAGTTCGGGGTTCTATGGAAATTTTATTATTTGTTGGATTGTTTCTTGAATTTTGGTACGTTTGCGGTGTGATATTTTCTGTGGCTTTATGTAAAGGAATAGTCTTGAAGTTTGTTATAAGTTGTTTATTTTTTAGATCTACTATACAGTTATAGTGCTCTAGGAAATCTGAGCCAAGTAGACCATCAAATTCGATATCAAGATTACAAATATATAAACTTTATGAGGATCAGTTGCTGAAAAAGGTACTAAGGTGGATTCGTTAATGTAAATTTTTTGATTTGTAATGCCTTGGATGCTTACATTTTCGGGATATCTATACCGGAAGTTTTTACATGTTTCTGGTTTAAAAATCGAAATTCCTGCACCTGTATCAATTAGTAGTTTAAAAGTATTACTAGAGTCGTTAATGTAAAACAGATTTTTTGAATTTAATGACAAAGCTGGACTTACAGAAAGTTCTGTTCCGGAAAGTTTAAATTGGGGTTGAAATTGTCCAAATTCATTGCGCGAATTTGGGCTTGTAGTTCCGCAATACTGTGATCTTGGGTTTCGATATTCGGTGGGTTCGGTTGAAGGGGTTGGCCTAATTGAAAATTTTGGTTTGGGTATTGTTCGTTTGCGTTGTCTTGAGTGGGATTTTCATATGGGTTATTATCAGTATAATAACTCTGGTTTGTCGCTTCGTCATAACTATTAGCAGTATAATAGTTTTCGTTCTGGTTTTGGTATTGGTAATTCTCATTATACGGATCTTGGTTATTATCGTTATACGAGCTATTAACAGTATAATAGTTCTGAGATCTATTAGCGGTATAATAGTTCTGAGGAGTTTCCTGTTGGGGTTGGTCCTCTTTATTTAAATGTAATGTTCGTCTACTAGTTGAAGGTTGGTAATTTGGATTTGGTTGAATTGTAGGAGGTCTATTACGACCAAAATTCGGATTTGGCATGATAACCGGGGGTCTTTGTTGAGGTGTCTGACTATGTTGTATATTTGGGTAAGTTCTTTGGAACTGTTGTTGATGTGGGGGTTGATATGAGGGCCTAGAAAAATTTGTCTGTGATGAATTACCAAAATTATGCGGTCTTTGGCGACATTCTATATTAGTGTGACCTATTCGCTTACAAATAGAGCACTGTTTAACAGGTGTATTCGGTCTGCGTTGCATATTTGTATTTCGGTTAAAATTACTTTTTTGGTTTTCGAAATAATTAAGTTGAAGTTCGTGTTTGATTCTAGAAATGGCTGTTAACATATCTTGTGGTTTCTAGCAACCCAGGGTGGGTTGCTAGCTCTGACAGAATGTCCTATTTTAGGTTCTAATCCTGTAAGTAATGTATTTAAAATCATAGCGTCTGTGAGCTGAGTTTGGGCTTCTTTTTGTTCGTTTGTCAATCTTTGTTTATTAATGGAGGCGTTCATTTTTGCCTCATGCGTTTGTAAGCGAGAGATAAAAGTAAGAGGTGATTCACTCGACAGCTGCCTCATCCTTTGTAAATCTTGGATGAGAGCAGTGAGATCGCGCGAATCGCCAAAATGGCTTTCTAGAAGCTGTTTGATTTCAACTAAAGTTTCGGGATTTCTAGAATTTATTAATTCTGCGGCACGACCCTTTAGTTTGTTTTTTACGTGTAGCGTTACAAGTACCTTTTGATTTCCTACTGCCATATTATATGCAACATTAATAGCATTTAAAAATGAATTTAAAAATATTTGGTTTCCGTCGAATTCAGGTATTATCAAAAATATTTCGTTTAATTTATAAGGTTCTACATTTTGTGTTTGTTGTTCCGGTGGAGGTACCATCCTGGATCTTAATCTCATAAACTTTTCGATTTAATTTATTAATACTAATGTGAGCTTAATATGATACGAAATAAAAATATTAAAAGGGAAATAGAACTGAATTTGTAATATAAATGTTACTGTTTCGCAAATATTTAAGTGCGCTAAAAAGCGAGATGATTCTTAAATGACTTACGTTAATGTTATCCACATTCCTCGGGGCGACCGGAGAATCCTACTTCGTGAACGTTGTTACACCGGGTTAGCGCTGGCTTGTTCCCAATGCCGAAGAGACCTGACGGACGGTTGGAATAGTGGCTGCTGTTGTTTTCTTGTAAATTTTCGTAGCTTCTTTTCTTCTTTTAAAGGTTTTGGAAAACCACCGCGCCCAGTTAGTTTCCGTGTTCTGAACGCGTGCAGAATCCTACCACCACCGATCCTCGAACATCAAGGTCAACTGCTGGTGTACAGCTATAGTGGAATGTGCTGGAGCACCATCCAGCTGATACCAACAGTTTGCTCTGTCACGTGGAGGTAAAGCATTTAGGAAATCACTAACAAACTCTCAAATTTTCATCGTACACTTGATATGCCACTCTACTGTCCATAATTAAACAAAAAACATTAAAACTAAAGTGATCTTGGTGATTATGTTCCCTTTTGACGTGTGGATTATCTTGTGCCCAGTAGTGATTATTTCGGTGATTTATAATTCCTTGCCTACTGAATTTTGATTCATCAATCCACATAATCTTTTGAATAAATCTCGGGTCTTCGGTCATTTTTATGCACATGAACTCGACCAAAAGTCGACTCTGTCTGTTCTGTGGATTGATGCTCTTGCAATACCCAAATCCAGCGCTCCTGCTGGAGTTGAACTCCGTGGATAAGCCTGAAAATAAGCCAACACATTCACCTCGTTATCTTCATTATCTATTACGGGCTTTCGGTGATTTCGTGTTGCCCTTACACTCCCACTTGCCATAAACCGAACTTCCATTCTTGCGAATTTTCCGGGAGTCATTGTTGGTAGGTTGGTCTCGTTCGTTAAAAAGTCTGCATGTTCGTCTGACAATTCGTCTACATTCACCATGCGTATAAAGCAAATTTAACAAATCATTATTGGAATATTCTTCAATTCAATTCTGCATCCAATCAACCAATAATATACAGGGTGTCATATTTGAAATAACGAACTTTTTCAACTTCGAAAATGATGTAATTGGTGATAACATTTTGGACACCCTGTTTGCGATAAATTAATTGTCGATGTGGATTTAAGAAGTACCATTCTTGTGCTTCCGTCTACCCCAGAAGCGCTTAGCACCAGTCGAAAATGGGCGAAAGGCAGTGTTCACTACGCCTTTGAAAATTTTCAAAGGAATCAAAATATCTAAGAAACAGTTGAAAATAGGTGTAGGGAAACCTGATGGATCATGAAATTCTCTCAGGAATCCAAAAATTAAATAATGTACCGAGTGTTCTATTTAAAATAAGGAAGTTACTGGCCATTTTCAAAATAACCGGAAGTGGTATGACCTTAAAAGTATTTCAAAATGAAAGAGAATGTTGAATAATGCTGGAGTCCGAAAATTCAGATTTCTATGTTTTTTCTAACCACGACATGGGTTTCCCCGTAACCACGGTAGAACTGGCGAAATCATATCTGATCAGACCGAGCACCAGAACAAAGGTAAGTGATTCTCTTTCTGATTAAAGAATATTGGAAGCCGGAGTATCGCAAGGGGGCACCCTGTTACAGGACCTGTTTTCTATATGTCCGGTCGAGCTCCTCCGAATGGATCATACGGCTATATCACTCTATACCAAAGACACCTAGTTGATCGCGAAGTCGCTGCGAGCGCTAACGATCACGAGATACTTCAAGGTGGTCACCAATATTCTGTAATCAGAAAGAGAATCGCTTATCTTTGTCCTGGCGCTCGATCTGGTTAGATACGATTTCGCCAGTTGTACCGTGGTGACGGGGAATCCCATGTTGAGCATCTTTATCAATAGGAATACTAGGAAAGTCACAGTAGGAACACACGGATCGGAATCCTACTTCCGTTATGTTCCTCATTCTGAAGCTCTCGGAGAAAGTATTGGACTCGCAGAATCCCGTTCATAATGTTCAACAATGTCGCTATTCCTTTCCTTGGAAGTTTGTGTAATACGTGGGCTTCAGGTGTTTCAGGACCTCGACGAATTCCTCGGTCCAATCCTCCTTCGCGTTCTCTAACTGGTTCTCCCTGCACTGGAGCTCAAGGTAGTCTGCGGACACTTCGGATATTTCCTCGTTGATAAAGATGAGTTTGTTGGACTACTTCAGGGTGTTTTTGTCGCCGGTACAGTTACATCGTCTCATCCGAGCCGATGCGCGTCGGGTATCCCTCCGTCTGAGTGGTACTCACTCTTAGGGTTGCTTGGATGGTTCCTTCGAACTTCCTTCCGGGCTCGTTGATATCATCCGTGATTTCCACCCAGGGGATGACATCGATATTCCTCTGTATCCCTCTGTGATTGATCTTATCCGTTCCAGAAAATCAACCAGTTCGTGTTTTTCCTCTTGATCGTCCTAACGGCTTCGTTTCGCCGTACTTCATCGACCTGAAATAGAACGGAATTGGTGGGAACAGAACGGGAATGGACATGATTGGTAGATCCTTCGGATTAGTTATGTGCTCTCTGGACTACTACGTCCTACAATAGTGCGATGTCCAGGGCGCTCGGACGAAGTTATCCTCCATCATGATGGGGCAGTTCGTTCGGCGCGCAAATAGTGATGTCGGTTCGATCGTCGATAAGGTAGACTATCCGTTCGGTGTGTCATATTCGTACTCGTGCATCCCCATCTTTCTGCTTTGAAATCACTCATAAGCATCGTCCTCTCTCCTATCGGGAATGAGACCTCAAGGTCCCCTTCCGTTAGGCGCAGATGCGGTCGCTAGTAGCAGGATACTACTCCTCCTTCTGCCCGTCGTGGCTTAATAACTACGGCGTTGGCTTCGAGGTTCTGGCGTGTCTGATTCCTACTCGCACGAGAATTGCTACTTCTCCGCTGCGTTTATTACAGTGTATTCTGTGCATCGTGAATCCTCCGATTATGAATCTATCATCCGACTGGAGTTTCTTGAATGGTCATCACATCGATGTTGTACTTTTCGAGTACTTCTTCGATTTCGTTTTTCCGCTTATGAGAGGGGTTAACGTTCCATATGGCCATCCTCAAGGACGACGTCCGCTGTCTAATCTTCCATCGGTGCGAAAAATACGCTCATGATGGTGTACATCTGCAGCATCTGGAACAGCATCTCTTAGATGCGCGTGAGATTATTGGCAATCTGATTCATCATAGTGCGCACCATGTGCGCCGGCTTCCTGGCCGGACGGTCTGGTTGCGAGAGCGCTCCTCGAGTTCCTCGTGGCGACTGCTGCAAGACATCTTACCTATATCATAGGTGGTCTCGACACCGGGGGTGGTTTTGCGGTGGCGGCCGGCAGTTTCACCAGTACTGCCTTCTTTTTCAGGAAACTGGGGAAACCCTCATAGTTGGCAGGTTATGGGCCACTACAATTGGTACATTTAGCGGAGGAGTCGGGGGACTTCTTGTAGTCGCTTGAATGATGCCCTCTATCGCATTTGATGTACTTGAGCTATGCAATACAGTGGTTCTGTGCATACCTGAAGGGCTGACATTAGCTGACGGCGGGGACCGCATGTTGTCGTTCTGCGCGGACTACCAATCCACAGCATTTCAAAATATTGAGAGCGTACTCCTCATTCTCTAGTAGTAGTGCTCACAGTAGCGGCATAGTTCTTTTGATCCTTCTCGACCTCACCCTTTGGATCAACACGGGGAAGAGTTCCTGCTCTAGCAATTCTCTCTTACGTCATCTGCGGGGATTCCCTCAGAGTTACCGCGTAGAACAACTGTACTCGTCGGCGGTGGCGGAGTGGACCTGACTCCCATCGTTGATGAGTTTGGCGTCTTCGTATTCATCCCAATTTTGGAGGCAGGAACGGATGCCTTGGATTTGGAATCCACGGGTTATCCGGCGGTGCCATTTTCGTCTTCAGCGGCGATGATTCCATTCGCGTCATTTGTTCTCTTTTCTCTAAAAAATTAAAACTACTATTTGAGTATATTGAGTAACCACTTGGTTACGAAAGGACCGATATAACCGCTCTATTACACTGCTTGACCCTAGTTACGCCCTGCTCCCTCGCCAAAGACAAAACTATCTCTCGCACCCGCGTGGCTAGAGCGAGACACACAGCAAAGGGTCTCCTCTTAGTCCCGGCTCGTTGTACCTCGGTAGATGTCGGGACGGCGCTTCTGCGGCTTCTTCCTGATCTTTCCTGTTTGTATATGTCTAATCACAGTAGTGCTCTGCTGTATAGGGTGAACTTGAAGAAGGCCTGGCTGGTCTTCCAGGAACTGTATGAACTTCTTCACACCCTAAACTACGGCAAGTTTTTCTTGCTCATTGGTATGGTAGTGGGTTTCCGTCTCAGACAATTTGACGGAGGCACACGAAATAAGTCGACGTTTGCATGTGTCTTCAAAATCTTACTGTAACAGCACTACGCCCATCCTAATCGAACTAGCGTCCATTTGCAGACAGAACATAGATAGGACCAAATACGGCAAATTTCACCATGAAATTCAGCGCTCGTCGATGGCATATAGCCAGGAGAATAGCTGTTTGGGTTTAATTTGTTTTAATCCTTAATGTTTAAGGAACTTACAGATGGTCCGGAGTAGAAGCCTCTACATTACGACAGTTTATAAAACTACCATCTGAAAACTTTGCACTATAGGTAATTCCTGTCATTGTAGATGACTGAGTTTTCCTCCAAGTTTCCCCTAAGTCTCCCTCGCTACGGCTTGCGCTGTCCCAAAGCCATACCCTATGGTTGATCCTTACTATACTGCACCGTGCATTTTGATCTCTTGAAGACGCGATGAAAACCGCATTATTCCTCTATAGTAACTTTTAATGTAACACTCGGTATATTCAATATGTGAATTATTTTCAAGGAGCAATTTATATTAGGCTCAGCGACGTAAATTCGCCAAGATCTGGTGTTCACTGCTGCTTGAAGCTTGTGCCAATCCACTGACGTTGAAGCTAGAACTTGGCCGCAGAAACTGAAAGCAATTACGCGCCAATATTAATTGGCCGGTGTAATAACCTCGATGGGTTCGTATGGCGAGCCGAGCGAGATCACCGCTCCCTACTTGCCCATCATGTAGACCTGGACCGTCGTTAAAGGTGGGCCGAACTCTGCTTTCGCTTTCACGAGGTCTCAACGCGGACGACAAGATGTCGCCCACAAACGAGAACGCGCACTACTGGCAGCGGTTCGCTTCACTCGACCTCCTCTGGTCCTGACGCCGTGAGTCCCGCTGGCGGGGACTTCTTCGCGGGTTGTTCTTTGTCATTTGACGCCTAGTTTCACTGCTTCGCTTCGCCAGCGTCCGCCCCCCGGGGGGTGTCATCGTCGTGGGGGTCGCAAAAAAAGGCGCGACTCCCGGATTTTGCTTTTCTCGGGCGATCCTCTGCGACACCATGCCGCTTTAGATCGCCGTCGGGGGATGAGTTATGTAACTCGGGAAGGGGGGCTCGTTTTCAAATCGAAAACGATCCCAGGGTCGGGAGTTGGATATTCGGGTGGATGTCTTGTGTCTTCCCTAAAACAGAAAAGTTATTTTGGGGCCCTGGGGCCCCTGCATGGACATGGTCAGCCGAGCCACGTCTCCGCTTTTTCCGAATCTCAACGTGGGAGACAAGACGTCGCCCGCAAACGAGACCCGAATCAGCGGTGGCACTCGACTCGGCTGAAAGTTGGTTCGACCTGTGAAGGGGGGGGGGGGGTTTGCGTTACCTGGAGCGATCTCTTTGGTCCGTATCCTCTTCTGAAGTTGGCCTAGCTTCGCCTCCGCTTTCGCCGGTCTCAACACGAGAGGCAAGATGCCGCCCGCAAACAAGACCTGCTCGTCGGTTGGCTCCCCTCGGCCTCTTTTGGTCAAAGTAATTACAATATCGCGTCTGGTTTTATCCCTTTCTTTCCGTCGCTATTGTACTCGTATATCGATCGAAGTCAATCAAAATTGACGCGATTATAACAGCGTTTCAATTGGTTAACCCCAGACTACGATAAAAGTCTTGGCTCCGCCCACTTTTTGATAATACTTTGACACCTCCACCCTTTAGACAACAAGATCGTTAGAGTATCATTTGTGACCTACCATCTTTTCGGAGGATGTCCATTCGGTCTTTATTGTTTGGAGGCAAATGTCATCTAAAGAAATGGTTACAGATCAAGATATTTTGGATCCGCAAGTTCAATTATCCTGCATGAGATCCTACGTGAGAAGAACTTTCGAACGAAGATCTTTTAAAAACGAGAATATTTACAAAAAGGTTTGGGGTATTTGGGCAGTTTCTCGTGTTCCTCCCCGGCTGATTCTTCGGTTGGCGTGCCAACTACAAACATGTACGATGTTTTGGACCGCTGGTTCTCCATACGCGAAAAATCACCTGAAACAAAAAAATACACAAACAGTGCCGCCTCTTTTGGTTGAGGGTGACCTGGTGTGAAAGAGTTCTCGCCCCGGCCTGCGATTGGGCTGTAAAGGTGAGACCTCGCCCATACTTCCCCAGATTCGTTGGGCGGCTCCCTGGCGTGATGGAGGCACGACATCTGGGACGCGGCTTTTCTTCTTGGTCTTCCTTTTTGTCTCGTTTGGGTTTCGTCTTGTCCTTGTCCGGAGTTTCCTTCTTATCTCGGACGTGACGCGAGAATTCCCGAATCTTCGCAGGTCACTCACCGTTACTGATGGTCTGCAAGATATAGTCGGAGGTCATCGATGTGGAGCTGTACATCTCTCTCCACGGCGTAGGTGTAGTCACCATGGCGTGTAATAACCTCATGTGGATCAGTCCATTTTGCCTGAAATAGATTCTTTGCTTAGCGGAATTCCCTAACTGTTACTTCCTGCCCTATCTGGAACTCCACTCCTGCTTCTTTATATTCCAGGAACATGTTCCCCCATAGACCGTCTCCCAGACCCTCGCTTGGCGAACAAATTTCGTTTCTGTCAACTCTCTATCTATTCAACTAATTTCTGTCATATTAACTAAAATACAGTCTATCGTCCTAGTACGAAACGTTTACTGGCGCAACAAGATAGATCAACCACACACAGTTCCAAGCAAGGTTACTGGTTCCGTAATAATACAGAGTTGGATTATTGTACACATAGGTATTGTACTGAGTACTCCAATAATTGCTCCCAATACATCCAATAAAGGAATAAACTACTATGCGCCTTTATCTTTTTAATTTCTTTTTCGTCCCTTTGATCTTCTTTCCGTTGTTGAACGGCGAATAGTGTCTTGCGATGTAGAAGGTCATTGATGTGAAGATATGTTGGTGTTCTTTTTAGTAAATCTATTAAAAAATGTATAAATTTTACTAAAACGATTAACAACTGTGAAAGGTTGTTGATGTTCTTTTAGTAAATCTATTGAAAAAGTTACACCTATATCAAATTAATTACTTAAGTTACATTAAATTGCGATTCTAAAAAGGCCTAATTGTGTTCCCCACTGTTAATTAATACATAATTCTTTTCCACTTTTTTCTTCCGACACGTTTTCCTTTTGCCACTATTTTCTAAGCTCTTTCCCTAAGACTTCCTGAAAACTGACCGGATTTGATGAAAAACTACTTATATGTATATTGGTCTGATAGCATAAAATATAAAAACACAACACATATATAGTTAATATAATAATGATAAAGAGCATATTGTTATGTGTTCTGCTACCTGGACAACTAATTCCACGTGTATTTTTTCGAATCATTACCTATCATCTCCTTCAAATTACGTCTTAATTGGGCGGCTAAGTTTCATATACGTTTTTATGTTTATATTTTACTTTAAATATTGTGAGCATGGCAAGCATACTATGCTTACAATATTTAACGTACGTGAATCTCACTATTTCTATAAACATTTCATACCAAAATGTACTAATTTATAATTGAAAATCAATATACTTGTGCATATATATATATATATATATATATATATATATATATATATATTATGGGAACAAATATAATGTACACCAGATTAAACCATGCATCCCTAGCCCTGTCCACCAAAAAAATTATTGAACAATAAAAAATCTTAATGGAACCCAAATTATTATACTTCGGAAAATGAGAACAGCACTACTAAAATTGCTATGTTGCGTATTATTTTACCATTGCTTACATTTTAAATTCTATATGTCTATCGATTTTACTAAATGTTCACCAAATTCAAAACGCTCAAATTCCGCGTCCGTGCTGTATATAATAAATATTCGTGCTATCCATTTATATTTATTCTTTCTCGAAAAAACTACTTGTGCGTCAAATAATTATTATGTTACTCCAAAAATTAAATATGCTCGCGCATCTCTGCCTGTTGGTTCCAGACAAGTTTTTGCAGGCTTCAGCTTGCACACTATGCTTGGTAGCTTTTACAGTGTGTGCAACCAGTGTATTGCCATATGATAAACTAAAATAGCCGATGAAAGTTTACCAGGGCCGAGTAGTGTTCCAGACGAAGTTCCGCTGTTTCGTTCTTTTTCGGAGTCAGATGGAGAAGCTGATACGGTACAGCCTAAAAGACGGCGCAAGCAAGGTAGGATTTGGTGTTTTGAAAGAAAATTTTCGAACATTAAAAGTGCCGAAGAATTTATTAGAAATGAAAAACTGTGGTCCTTTCAGAAATGCCACTCTACGGAAGAAGGCGTAAAGCGATATTATCGATGTAATAAAGCCAAAAGTCGGGCAATCCAATATTCAGCTACACTCTATTTATTGCTTGATGCATCCAGCGACGAGATAATATTATTTTGAACTGAAAAAGGTCATGACCATCAAAATTTGAAGTCCCAGTCGAAATGTGGGTTGAGTAATGAGACGAAAAAAGAAATAGACAAATTGTACCAATTACGTTTGAAGCCCAAATCTATTATGAGCAATTTGAGCAAAATACACGGGTTGACTCTACCGCCTATGAAACAATTGAACAATTATCTTACAATTTTACGTAAAAAGAAGTATGGATCTGCAGTAATCAGCTTAGGAGAACTAGAATCCTGGTTAGTGACCAACTCAGAAATACCTTCCGATGATCATCAAGTTTTTGTTGCTGCATATGAAGTTTCTAAAGACGATTCAAATTTTTGTTATCGACCAAATATTTAATTGGTCTATCGCGGCAATGCAAAATTATTCATGCTGATGCGACCTATAAACTTATTTGGCAGGGGTTTCCAGTACTCATAGTTGGAACCACGGATAGAGATAAACATTTTCACTCCTTTGGTCTTGCTGTTACAACCACAGAACAAACAAATGATTTTGTGTTTTTATTTCAAACGTTAAAGAATACAGTTCTCTCACTGTTTTCCTACGATTTAACTTGTAAGGTTTTGGTATGTGACGCAGCCAAAAGTATCTAAAATGCGTTTGTGCAAGTATTCGGTCAGGATACAATTATACGAATGTGCTGGGCGCATGCGAAAAAGAAGATGCAAGTACGAGTTGAGCAATCTGTGCAAAAGAAGTACCAGAGGGACATACTAAAGGATATTGATTTTTTGCAATGTGCTTCAACAACAGAGGTTTCTGACAGGGCCTGTGAAAAATTTCTAGATAAATAGAAAGACGAAAAAAATTTTGTACTTTATTTCAAAAACGAATGGCTCACTAAAAATCGTTGTTGGTATTTGGGTGCCGCACCGAGGACATCTGCCACAAACAATGCTTGGAGTCTTTTAACAGAATAATAAAAGACAAAGGTACACTTTCAATGAATGGCGTAATTTGGTATCGTTAACTTTGTTATTATTTTTAGGTACACTTCGTGAACGTCATCCGCTGGCTCGATTCTTAATAATTGCTTCAGAAATGGTAAGGGATTGGTCTAATGAGGACACAGTTACAAACGTTGTTTATAACAACGAGCGAGAGTTTAGCCACTTGCCAACGATGGCTTTGAAAATGTGGACAAAAGTTTATCAGTGGGCCAAACTGCCTAAAAAATATCGTTAAAACATGCTAGTGAAATGAAACGGTATTACCGAATTCCAGGTGGAGATGCAATGGAATGTGAAACTTTTGAAGATATGTGGGAGACGTTTGACGACTAACAGTTTGACAGTTACCACAGGACGACTCTGACTGGTTAAATGGCACATGCAATTGTCCAGATTACCTTAGAAATTACGTTTGCAAACATTTAGCGGGGTTAGCAATTCGTCTGAAACTTGTTGAACCACCTACTGAAGCAAGGAATGTACCAATTGGAGAAAAACGAAGAAGAGGACGGCCAACTAAAGCTAAGAAAGCCTTAATAGTGCAATAAAAGTGCTTGTTTCATTTTCATTTTTGTTTCGTGAATGTTGTGTTTCATTTTATGTTAAAAAATTATATTGTTTTATTTCTAAGAATTCGTAACACTAAGTTTCGTTTTTGTTTCGTGAATTTTATGTTGCATTTTTAATATATTATCATGAATTCTTTACTTATTTATTTCCCCCATTTATTAACGAGACCTAATAAAATACGATAGTTTTTACTTATAAGTGAAATTTAGGGTAACAAGAATAAAAAATCTGGGTATATTTTTCAAATTGAATGTGATATAAAATATAGTAAACATTGTGTATTTTTGCTCAACAAAGAGTGTTTTTAACTGCTAAATAATATAAATCACCGACGAAAATGAAATATCTGGGTATCATGTTAGAATTAAATGCAGAATAAAATTTGGTGAACATTTAGCATTTATAACCAACAACAGTTATTTTTAGGAATAAATAATATGAAAAACTAGCATTATGTCAATATTTGGTTGTCGTTTTAAGATTATGCATTTTCTTAATTTTGGTGAGCATTTAGTATTTTTGGGAAATGAAAGTATTTTTTTGTATGAAAATATTGGGTAAAGTTGGTAGACTGTTAAATACCACCCATATATTATTTATGATACGAGTACATACATACGGACCTATAATAAAAAGTATTTTATTTTATCTATTCATATTTTTTCAGAGTCTTCGCAAGCAGCAAAATATGGGGGATGTTTTTCTAAAGAGCATACTGTGCTTACATCAACTGGAATGCGAAGAAAACTATCCCAACTGAAGGTTGGCGAAACTATTCTGGCTCAAGACCCTACTACTAAACATCTTTCTTTTAGTGAAGTTATATTATTTCTAGATTATAATCCATCACAAAGATACCAGTTTTTAAAATTGTCTTTGGCATCAGGACGAACTTTAACAGTAACTTCCAATCATTTAATATTACTAAGTGTGTTACGGACAGTCTACGCAAACAGAATTCAAATTGGTGATAGACTCCTTATAAGATATTTAAATAATACAGTAGCTGAAGATAGTGTAGTGCAAATTACGAGAATCATTAAGACAGGGATTTTTGCCCCACTCACAAAATTTGGTACTTTAGTTATAAACGACATTATTACTTCATGTTATGCTACAATCGAGAGTCAAATTTTAGCACAGTGGGCATTTTTGCCATTACGTCTTTTTTGGCGTATAAAGAAGAATTTATATCGGCTGCGCATTGTCGTTATTAAACCTATATTTTATACTAAAATTCCCATTATTATTTCTGAGGAAAAGCCTTTTTTCGGAATGCACTGGTACGCGGCAGTACTCTACACAATAGCCAATTATATAATTCCATCCCATTTGTGGGAGTAACATTAAGAATGTTGTATGCTTCGGCCAGTAAAATACTTGTAATAAATTGTAACATAGTCGATTATTTAAAATAATAAAAGTAGTAAAACATTATTGAGTTGTTATATTTTTATCTAATTATAAATAAAATATAATAATATGAAGCTCGATTTTTAATTTCAAATATATCTAGAAAATAAGCATAAGCATAAGACTTTTAAACCCTATACACAAAACATTTGCAACATAATTGTGTTGCAAATGTTTTGTGTATAGGGTTTAAAAGTCTCAGTAGCGCAAAATTTCCTTACAGAATTGCATTCATTAAGGGGACTTCGCCCTGTATAGGATACGGAGGTAGCAGGTAAGTGCGTTGATTATATTTCTCGTTTCATCCAGATTTCTTTATAAATCAAAATGTCCTCACACTGTAATTTTATTTGTCAATTGTAATCATTTCTTTTAGTAAGTTTGGTCTCGTACATATGAAAATTTTATGATTTCATATTTATTTAAGGATATTATTTACAGGAATCCCTAAAATTATTTAACATTGATCTACTAGCCTATAGAGGTCGCAACAAACACAAAATAATATGTTTTCTCCGCTAGTCATTTAAACCGAAATCTACTAAATGTCCACAACAGCAAATCACAAATTTGGGGATTCCCGTATACAACTATCAATACATATCCATAGTCTGTACTATGGATATAAATCGTTAATAGTCAACCTGTGTTGACTATTAGCGATTTATTAATATTTAACTTATCAAAACGAGTAGCTCCTGGGAATCTGTCTGATTTTTTCCCGGCTTGAGTATGGGTACTGGGTACTACAACCTATCTTTCCAGGTTTTGGGGAAGTATTCTCATTTTATTATCGCAGTTATTATATAAAGAAGGCAAATGACCGTTTTCTTTGGTAAATTCTTAATCACTATATTGGAAATAGTCTCGATCCCCGACGCTTTATTAAAAAATCTTTTAATTGTGTCTTTTATATCTCGCTTGGACTTGCGAGTAGTTTAGTTAATTGTCTAGTCAATATATTGTATATGTCCTGTAAGTGTTGGGCCTCGTGATTTCTCGATAGTGGTCCATTTCAGTAGAGTCGTACACATCCTTTGTAAGTTAATTGCAAGTACTCGTAGTTTGGTCTTGTCAGCGTTATCCATTATCTTTCGTCCATCGTTTAATAATGTCGCTACTGAAATCGTACACATCCTTTGTAAGTTAATTGCAAGTACTCGTAGTTTGGCCTTGTCAGCGTTATCCATTATCTTTCGTCCATCGTTTAATAATGTCGCTACTGAAACAAACTGTTTTCTAAGTAGTTTAGTCAGTTTCCATAAGGTATTGTCTTGAATCCTTAGGCTTGTGATCTTATTTTGCCATTGTATGTTTCTGTGCTCGTCTAGTTTCTATTTTATGTTATTTTGTATGTCGTTAAGTCTTTGTCTGTCTATTGGTCTATTCTGTCTATGATACTTTCTTGTAAGTCTATTTTTAAATGTAATTAATTCTTGTACGTCTATTGGTATTACGCCTATTTTCGGTTTTTATTGTACCTGTCTAGTTGTCTGTCTTGTCTCGTGCATCTTCTATGATTGCCGCGAGTTTTTCCGTTTCCGTGTCTGTCACGTGTTGCCTGTATGTTGTTATTTATTGTTGGTTTCTCGTGTACTAATTTCCTAAACTTACCTATCCTATCGTCCCTGTAAACAATGTAATTTTTAATACTAATTCTAATATTTTTGTTCTGTTTCCTCTCGGCGATACCCATAATATCGACTTTCCTTTTATTTAGAAACTATTCTCACAAATTTCTTAAACCGTTAACATTCCAGTTGATAAAATTGAAACCTAGCCCATGATATTGTTCTGTGGTAATATTTCTAAGAAAAAAATCTGTATAACAATAAAAGCATTACATCTAACGTAATAATGACCAATATGTTTCTTAGATTATTTTTTTAAGAGAGTATTGTAAATTTTGAACCTATTTCATTCAAAATATTATTTTGAGCCATTAGGGCAGCGCTGTTACCTGCTCTGGTATTAATGTTAATATTGCAGTTTTTCTACTCCAAGATGGGCCGCGGCTGCAACGGGGATAGCTGCTTTGCGGCTCTCTGCTGCTTCATTATTTCTTACCAAATGTTAACTATGGGTTGCGGGATTGAAACGTACTCCGGCTCAGGCTCGTTCTCCTTCCTCTTCAATCGATGTTGGTATACAGCGTAGTCTGCATTAGATGTAGTCCCTGATAATTGGCGCATTTGGACGGATTTTGTACACTTATGTCACAATATTTCGTCCAGTGTTCACTGACGCATTTTATACATTTATGCGTCTTGAAGCAATTGGACTCGGCGTGTTCTCATGCTTGGCAATACCGAATTAGGTTATTTGTTTATTATTACTTCGTTTCTCCCATGATATTTTTGTACTCTGTATGTACTTTACTTTGCTCTGTAGATCCTTTAACGTTATTTTCGCATCCGTTACTATAAGGTACAGGGGATTGTAATGCATATTCATTTTAAAAATCTGCGTAATTGCGATTCCGTATTCGTCTGTTATTTCCTCCTTGATTTCGTCGATGGTAGGGTTGCTGTAGTGTCCTCTTAGTACAAATACATGCATTTTGCTTTCTGTGGTGGTGTACGTGTGGAAGGGAGTATCATTAGTATGTTTATAAGCAAAAATATATTAGGCTCTGCCTAATTTATTTTTGCTTATAAACATGGTATTCCTCGAGGTCTTTTATATAAAGCAGAGTCGTCTTCGATGCATATTTTACGAAGTAACTTTTTTTGATGTTTTTATTTAGCTCGCCCGTCAATTGTTTATGGTTTTCTGGCTTCCCCTGCAGTACGATGGGTGGTATGCTGTTAAGCTTGTTATTATTGTTGCTACTTGGTTTTCTGTTTGCCTTGGATACTCTCTGAGTTTTTTCAATAATAAGCGTTTCCGCGTCTTATTTTCTGTCTACCAAGTCTTCAGTGTTTAAAGTTTCGAATTTGTTGCTGGTTTCTGTGGTTATATTTTGTAATATTTTATTGATTTTTATAGTTTTTCTCGACATTTCGCATTTGGTAGTTTGCAATATCCCCAGTATGGGCGATGCCTCCATTGTTGTTTGTTTTTGATTTCAAGTTGTTCAAGCATTATGGAATCTTTCTGTATTTGTATCGTCCCCTCGTTTAACATTTCCCGGAGTATCTCTCCTATAAGTGATGTATCGTGCATATGTTGCTGCTTTAAATGAGTTAACTTCCCATTGGAAGTCTTTCGTGGGTTCCGTCGTCGGCCATTTCAGGTGTTTTGTTAATATTCACCTTTTTCGCCACTATGTCTGTCCGGTCTGTGATCATTCTCATTCCAGTATCTTTTCTTTTGCTATCAGATATCCTTTTACCTGCGGTACCTGTGGTTTTTAGTCCTGATTTCACTGATTTATTTACTTTAATTTGCGGGATATTTGGCGTACTGCTACTAAGTTGTCTGGTTATTTTAGGTCTCTGCCCTTTGATTGTTTTTCCACTAATAATAAAATCACTTATTACTATTAACGTCTTTTTCGTTCAAAACCTCTGTCTTACTTTTATGGCTTATCACGTACACGCTTTGATTCTCCACGTCACTCGAGATGATATTAAGATTACTCCTGGAGCTCGCGCTTTGGGAAACGGGCGTGCCAGATGCTGCTTGTGAAACTGCAGAGCTCTTAAATACTCTGCAGCTTTTACTTGGGCTTTAAACCGAACGGGTTCCAACCCGGTGACAGAGTTGTGATTGGCCCGTTCGGTGTCGAAGACGATGCCGAGATAATCGGTTGCTCTACGTGCTGCCTTAAATGAAAATGCTCCTATCCCTGCATGTTCGTGATCTCGGACCATGCAGAGAAGGGATCCGAACTCCTGATAACTTTACAGGCTCCGTCCAGAACCATACTGTTATGGAGACACTCCAAACTCAAGAGTCCACGGCCTCCGCGATGTCATGGGAGATATAACTGGGGAATGGATGATCTAGGATGCAAACTCCTACTGAGATGCATCCTCTTTCGGGTTACTACGTCGAGTCGTCGCAGCTCCTCCTGTGTCCATTTGACTACTCTGAAGGAGTAGAGAAGGATCGGAACGTCAAGCATGTTTGTTGCAGACACCTTGTTCTTCCCAGACAGTTCTGAAGGCCAGATCTGTCGGAGACGGTGCTGATACTTGCCGCGGAGAGAAAGAAAGGTAGAAGATATTCTGGATGTAGTAGCAGAAGATGCAACTACCAGCTCTCGAAGAATTAGTATTCAATTGGGTATTCCACAAACAAGAGTAATAAACACAGTCCACCAGCAAGGCTTACATTCATACCATGTACAGAGAGTACAGCACCTACAACCGGAAGATTCTCCTAAACGTATGGAATTTTGTTGGTGGATAAATAATAATCCTCGTGTTGTACCGCGCATACTTTTTACAGATCAAGCAACATTTACCCGTGACAGCATTAATAATACTCACAACTATCATGTATGAGATGAAAATCCCCACGTAACAGTCGAAAGTAACTGTCAACACCAGTTTTGGGTAAACATGTGGGGTGGTATGGTCGATGGTTATTTAATTGGCCCTTTTATTTTAGAGAATCGCCTCACAGGAGACAACTACTAATTTTTTTTTACAAAATTAATTACACAAACTACTAGAGGATGTTACTTTAAACATCAGAATGCAAACGTACTACCAGCACGATGGAGCTTCTGCACATTTCACTCGTCAGGTCAAGCAACATTTTAGAAGAAAGGTTTCCAGGACGTTAGATTGGTCGCGGTGGTCCTATTAGTATGTTTCCAAGATCTCCAGACCTCACAACACTAGATTATTGTTTATGAGGCTGGTTCAAAGATGAAGTGTATAAAGTAAAAGTGGACACTCAGGATGCACTAATTCAACGTATTAGAAATTGCTGCAGCCGATCTTAAACAAAGACATGACTCAATCAGGAGAGCCACAGGCGCCCTTCGTAGAAGAAGCAGAAAATATTTAGAAGTGAATGGCGGTACTTTTGATTATTTATAACGCTATGATTACAATAACGTTAACGTATGAAATTTTGTTTATTTTTAATTACGCTATAACGTGAAAACTAGTAACAATCGGATAACAACATTTGAGTTTTTTTACATTATTTTCACGCGTACAATACACTCCTGGAGTTTAGTCCGCTCCTCCCGACTCGCCCTGTATATATATATATATATATATATATATATATATATATATATATATATATATATATATATATATATATATATATATATATATATATATACTATATTTGTGCTATATTGTAATTTTCTGCTATATTTGTGAAACCTTTCATGAGGTGTGTGTAGGTATAAAAAAATTTACTTATACTCGCTTGTTTCTAACATAAGTCAATAAAATATTTATGGCAAATGATGCCATAAATATATCTCCATGGGAAATGTGTGGAAATGTTGCCACTAATATTTACATATGAAACACAGTGTGTTTAAAGACGCCACAAATGTGTAGGGATAAGGCGGGAACAAACATGAGGTAAAATGCCATGTTGTCACTTCTTTTATTTTAAAAACATTTTATAGAAAAAGTAACAATTGAAACTACATAACGGAATGTGAACGTTTATGCGGTTTATGCAAACAAAACATCTTAATTTTAATTTTTAATCTTTTTTATGATATTTCATTTTTCACACAAAATATTATTTTTTTCCAGTTTTTTTTTAGTAATACAGAATTTTCTTCCCTACACTTCACGCATTCGTTCTTTCCAGGAACAATGCCTTTTTTAAATAAAGTTTAAAAAACTTTATGACTGCCTCCTTTTCTGCAGAAGTCCATGTGGTTTTAGTACTTATTTCTGAAAAAAAAAACAAGATTAATCTATTTATTAGGGTACTATTTTCAACGAGCAAGATGAAATAAAAGTGCATTCACCTTTCTTGGTAATTTCCTTTTTATATTTTTTGTTTGTCTTCGCCTCTATAAACTGTGTTGTTTTCCGTATACTCTATTTTATTCTCAACATCAGAGTCATCCACACTGTCCTCTTTGTCGTCGTCTTCTAAATTCGGTAATTCTAAAAGATGTTGTTAATTAACAATAATATTGTAATATTGACTTTAAAAATACAAGAGCACCATCATTATGCTCTAGAGTTGGTAATGTTCTGTATTCTGGGCTTTCTCGGAACTGTAAAGCAAATGCCTTACTAAAATGAAATTAAGCCGCTCCCAGGGCGACATGCCATGGTAAACAATAATAATAGCCATCCCTTCCTCACACAAGGACGATGAGTTTCTTCAGAGGCTTGTCTTTAATCATTTAATTGCTAATCACTTACAAGAGGACTTGTTCTCTTTTGTGATTTTCCCCGAGTTTACTATATTTGAGCGTATATACCTACACGGTGTCCGAAAAGTCTGGAAACGGTTGAATATCTAGAAAAATACACTTTAGATTGGGAAATGAATAAACACGAATATGATATTTTTGAAAAGGCTATTAAATGATTCCAAGATTGAGTGGGTGGGAGAGAGAGCAACTTCTTAAATAGGAACCCCACATTTGATTTCAGATTCACATTATGTGCTAAAAACCACGTAATTTTTATTTGAAACATTTTTTTATATTCGTGGCAGATGGCGCTGTAATCGGCGAAATTCGCATCTTTTCGGTGTGTTTTTCACCTTGTTTAGGTGAGTTCCCTCGCCTCTCACCATCGGGGTGGTGAGTGAGTCCTCTCGCCTCTCGCTTCGGGGTGCTCGATTCACGTGTTAAAAAATCATTCAAATGATTTATCAATTAAATTCATTATTTTGAAATGTTTACTCCGAGCTGAAGCAACTAAGTGACGAAACCTTCAAATGTTGCCCTTAACAAATATTCTGAAAAATACAATTTCTCGATTATAAAGTACAATATTAGATTACTCGAGCCAAAAGATGTTATTTCTATCGCAATTGTATTTCCAGAATCGAATAAATCGGCTGTAAATTGCAAAAATCGAAAACATTTGAATTTCGTCGATTACAGCGCCATCTACCATGAATCAAAAAAATGTTACAAATTAAAGATACGTAGTTTTTAGCGTAGAAGGCGAATCTGCAATCAAAAGTGGGGGTTCCTATTTGAAATTTTAAAGTTGCCCCCTGCCCCACCCACAGGGGTTGGGGGTGGGGGATCAATTTTGGTGTCATTTGATAGCTTGTTCACAGATATAAGAATCGTGTTTTTCATGTTCTGATCTAAAACGTATTTTTTCGAGATATTCAACCGTTTACAGACTTTTCGGACGCCCTTTATGTATGTGATATACATCTTGTGATTTATGTTTGTTTATGTTTTGTTATTTTTGCTCTATACATAAAACGCTATATACTTGTTTATACACTACATCTGTTGTACTTTTTATTATATAATTTTTATTTTGTAAATTAATTTTTTACTTTATTATTATTATTCATATCATCATATTATCTTCATCATCATCGTCGTCATTATCATTATTATTATGTTCATCATGTTTAATGTAGAAATAAAATTATATATTATATTAAACAATTAATAATTTAATATTTTCCTTTTCATTATAGCATTAACGTTGAGCGAAGGAGATATTTCCCTCACTCAATTAGTATTAATGATATTGAATAGCATAGCAACAGTCGAATAATTTGTGCGTAGTAACTATATACAAAGTAAACTTTAAATGGTATGTACTATGTAGTTTTGTTTTAACTAACTGTACCTACCTACAATGTTAATTTCGTCGAGAAGTTTCCCTGCAAATTTATTGACCTCTCCCCTGTCAACGGCTGTTAGTAACCTACTTATTTTTGTTAAGTCTATAGCACTCTCATGAATTCTATAAAAATCTCTGTGTACGTTTATATCGTGGCCTAAATGATGGGCCAACCAGTCGTATTCATTTTCGAAAAGGTTAAACTACTGACAAACAGTTCCGACATATTTTCTTAATTTGGTCCCAGTAATTGCCCCTGGATTTTCTAGAGCTATTTCTTCGCCTCTTCTTTCTGCCTTTACTTTCCTGCCTCCTTTTCCCTCTATTTCCACGACTATTAATGTGTCTGTTAACTTTTGTTCTATCGGAGTCAAAGTTTCCCTTATTTCCTGAGTATTTTCTTCCCATGCAGGTCTAGAAATATAATCACTTAATTTCATTTTAGATGCTTCTCCTGATCGTCTTTTTTTAAAGCATATCCGATTTTAAGTGCTAAACTTGGTGTATGAAATTCCGGCCTGGAAGTGTCATTTGAAAATTTATTCATACTGATTTCTTTTGTCGCCTGAATGATAATATCAAATTTATTTGGGGTTAGGAAATCGCTCAAGGAACAAGTATGTTATTGCTTATTTTTTTTTAGAGATATAACTAAACGGGCTAACTACCTCATAGTTTGCCTAATAAGTTCATTTTGTGTATAATCGAATTTTTCATATTGCATAGCTCCATATTTCATTATAAGGACATCATTCTTACATATATCACCAATTTCATCCGCTTTCAAATTTGAAGGAATTGATGTATGCAACTCCTTTGTGAAACCTAAACCAAATATGTTTGACAAAATAGCATTACTTTCAGCTATAACGTGTTTTTCATTGGGTTCATCAAGAACCTTTTTCTTGCAGTTAAATTTGATATGATGCCAGATATGCTTTTTCAGTAAAAATCCCAAACAATTAGGGCATGGACCATAATCAAAAATTTCCACAAATTTTGCTTCCGCTAGTGTAGGTCGACGGAGCAGAATTAATTCTCCAGTTTTGGTTGTCAATACATTACAATTATAGTAAAAGTCTCCAAAAGTCTCCAATGCGTATTATCTCCAAAAAAGACTGTTTCCTCTGTTTTGAATGTTTAGGGTGGCTTAAGCATTTTTCAACTTCCGATTCATTAGCGTGTAATGATTCAAAATGTCTTGCCATATTAATGATTGCTTTGTTGCAAAAATAGCAGACATGGGTTTTATTTCTAACTCTTTTTCAATTCCTCTTAGTGGCTGCTATTACTTCTATGTTATTTGTAGGATTGTTTTTTCTAAACATTTTTTCTAATGAACGCTCGCTAGTTTTTTCTGTACCATTTACAGTTTCTCTACTGTCTTGTTTATTTGCCTGCATTTCAATTTGATCTATGTTTTCTTTATTCTTATCGGTTACACTCTCCGTTTCTGGATGTTGAGTATTATTGTTTTTTAATACATCGTCGGTGCAATCTAAACTTTTATTAACATATTCAATAGCTTCATTGCTTACTTGGTTATTTGATTAAAATTCAACAGATGCATGAGAAAAAAATTAGCTTGGTCAATGTTATCTGTATGAGACACAAATGTCCTTTCTATATCTTCTTTTCTATCTTGACATGCAACTTGCACCTCACCGTGAGATGCTTCTTCATTAACTATTTGCATATTTCGGTTTACTTTATTTCCATTTTTTATGCTTTGGAGATACTTGCCCCCCAGACCTTCAAAAGTGTTGCAAAAGACAAATATGATATAGGCATAGTAAAAGATTACGAAGCCAGAATAGATCTTATAGTAGATAAATATTGTAGCAAAAGACCTTATCGATGCACAATTGAAGATAAGAAAGAAATAGAGGAACAGATTTCAGAATTACTTAAAAGAAATCTAATCGAAGAATCATATAGTCCTTTTGCTGCTCCAGTAACACTAGCGTACAAAAGAGATGAAAACAAAAAATCAAGATTATGCATAGACTTCAGAGATTTAAATAAGATAATAGTTCCTCAATCACAACCATTCCCATTGATTGAAGATTTAGTAATAAAAACAAGAAATTGTAAATATTTCTCAAAACTTGACATAAACTCAGCATTTTGGTCTATTCCTTTACGAATCGAAGATAGAAGAAAAACAGAATTTGTAACACAAGAAGGTCACTTTCAATGGACTTGCTTACCATTCGGATTAAAAACATCACCAGTTATCTTTCAAAGAATCCTAAGTAATATAATAAGAAAACATAAATTATCAGATTTTACAGTAAACTACATAGATGATATATTAATTTTTTCACAATCTTTTGAAGAACATTTAAATCATCTAACGCAATTACTAGAATCAATAATGCAGGAAGGCTTCAGATTAAAACTTTCTAAATGCACATTTGCATTGGATTCCGTGCAATATTTAGGCCACATAAAAACACAACTCAATTTCTCCAATAAAAGACAACTTGATTTCAATACATAATTTTCCTGTACCGAAAAATCAGAAAAATGTTAGACAGTTCTTAGGAAAAATCAACTTTTACAATGAATACGTACCAAAAATTTCATTAGTCCTAGAACCTCTACATAATCTATTAAGAAAAGGACAAAAATTCATTTGGTCTGAGGAATGTCAAAAAGCCTTTGAATATATGAAAAATTTCCTCTGTACCCAACCAGTCTTAGCTATTTTTGACCCAGACCTACCAATACATATATATACAGATGCAAGTTTACAGGGCATAGGGGCCGTATTAAAACAGCCACAGCTAAATAATAATTCAAAAATTGAGAAACCGGTGGCATATTTTTCAAAAAAACTAAATGAATCACAAAAAAGAAAAAAAGCTATTTACTTAGAATGCCTAGCAATAAAAGAATCAGTAAAGTATTGGCAACACTGGCTTATAGGCAGACCATTTAAAGTATTCTCAGATCATAAACCATTAGAAAAGATGAATATCAAAGCTAGAACAGACGAAGAATTAGGTATGATTTTGAAATAATATACCGTCCAGGTAAAGATAACTTAGAAGCAGACTGCTTAAGCAGAAATCCAGTATTAGAGTCTCAAGAAGATGGAGATGATATATTAAAAATTGTAAATTTAATAAAAATAGAAGATATTGTAGAAGATAAAAAAAAACAAAGATATAAAAAGTAGCAAAGATAGATTAATTTTTAAAGATAATTTGTATTATCGAAAAGTAAGAAAGAAAGAAAAGATCATATTATCAGAAGAATTTTGTAAGAAGCTAATAGAAAACACACACAAGAAATTTTGCCACATAGGAATAAAACAAATGCAAAACAAAATACTGCCATATTACGCAGCAGAAAATATATCAGAAAACATAAAGAAAACTTGCAGAAATTGTGAAGTATGTATAAAAAATAAATCAAGGGGACAAGACAAAATTGGTCTAATGTCACATCTCGGTCCTGCTCGAAAACCGTTTGAAGTGGTTTCCATAGATACGATCGGTGGATTCGGTGGTTCACGATCCACTAAAAAATACTTACATCTACTAATAGATCACTTTACACGATTTGCTTACATAGTGACATCGAAAACACAAAATGCAAGTGATTTCATCAAACTAACAGGAAATGTACTTAAAAATTATAATATCGAAACAGTTTTAACAGATCAATATCCAGGTATAAACTCCAAAGATTTCAAAGATTTTCTAAAAAAGAAAAATATCGCAATAATTTTTACAGCAGTTAACGCACCATTTTCTAATGGACTAAATGAGAGACTTAATCAAACCTTAGTGAATAAGATAAGATGTGCAATAAATGAAGAAAATAGACAACATGCATGGACAAATATAGCGCATAATTGTGTGGAAAAATACAATGAGACTGAACACACAGTAACTAGGTTCAGTCCAAAATATCTAATACAAGGTAAAGATACCTCAATATTACCAAATGAATTAAAAACAAAGGAAGACAATAATAATCTAGAGAACGATAGAACAATTGCCTTAGAAAATAGTACCAAGTACCATGAATACAATAAGAAATTATATGACAAAAACAGAAAAGCCCATGACTTCGACGTCGGGGACCTGGTATACATCGAAAATGGAAACCGATTAAACCGAAAAAAATTAGATGAACTAAGAACTGGACCTTACAGAATTTTGAAGAAAATATCAAAATCAATATATGAAATAGACACAGGACACAAGAAATCAGAATCAAATTTGTTTCATATCTCTAAACTCATTCCAACTCCTAGCATTCCAAATGAACGAATTACCGAGGGCCCTTAGCTATGACTTTACGTGATTCTGTACCAAAACCTTTATCTTAGGGGGGGAGATGTAAGGAAAGTATCCTTAATCTAATTGAATATAGCGCTTGAGTTGAGTCGGTAATTCAGACCTCCTATTGTACTAGAGACAACCAGGCGACAGTTGGTATACACGTGACGTTAGAATGACATTAGAAGTCAGTATTAGACAATAACCAAGAATTATAAAACTGATTTGTAAAAGTAATCAAGAAACAACAACGTGAATAATAACATTGAATGTTGTTTCTTTGTTATTTCAGGTATGATTTGTAATTAGGATAAGTAGAATATAAGTATTTTATTGTATTTTGTATAAAATAATAAAACAACTTTGTTATTTCAGAGAAACAATTCTACTTATTATTCGTAAGTAAATAATAAATTAAACCACACATTATATATATATATATATATATATATATATATATATATATATATATATATATATATATATATATATATATATATATATATATACAGGGTGATTCAGCTAACCCGTTCATTAAAAGTTTATGAACTTCCCATTGGAATTCATTTTTTAAAATTTGGAATCAGGGGTTAGCCAAGACGATCTATTCAACTAAAGTATTTTTGATTATCTGACACCTCCGATTATACCGGAAGTAGCTATCAACTTCCTTATTTTAAATAAAACACCCAGTATATTATTACATTTTTGAATTGCCCTACTGACTTTAAGTGAACTTTCTTAACAATTCCCTATACCTATCTTCAGCAGTTTTTGAGATATTTTAATTTTTTTGAAAAAATTAGGTTTTGTAGTATCCCATTGGAATGCTCGTCACTTATTCAAAACAAAAGTTATAGTAGCAAATCTCGGGCTGTAATTAGGCGGACTATTAGGATTTCAGATGATATGTAGTTTGATATTTTATTATTTACAGGGTGTCCAAAAAATTTAGTTCATTCTGACAAACGTCAACTGCTCAGAAGTAAATTTTCTTAAATGAAACACCCTGTATTTTATTGCTTTCTGTGATGGAGAATTAAGTTATATTTCAATCTGCATTAGGATTCCCTATACCTATCTGCTACCGTTTTCTTGCTATCGAGGTATTTTTTATTCGATATCATAGTTTACCATTTTATTTATTTATTTTCTCGTAAATACCTAGAAATTCTTAGAACGGTGGTTTCAAATTTTTTGGAAAATTTACCACTAAATATTCTAAATACGTGTTGGTACCAAATGGATAGCGCTCCAGCCCACTCAACCCATGAAGTTTACCATCAGTTAACAAATATGCTTGAAGATCGCTGGTTTGGGCGTAATGGTTCGGCTCTATGGCCTCTCAGATCACCCGATCTAACACCCCTTGATTTTTTTATGGGGCCATATCAAGAGTAAAGTCTACTCAACGCCCGTCAATACCAGAGATGACTTATTACATCGAGTTAGAACTGCCTTCACCGAACTAGATGAAGGAATGGTATTGAAATCTACGACCGTTGAGATTAATAAACGAGTTTTATTGTGCTTAGAGCACAACGGACGGCACATAGAACAGTTGTTACACCAATAAGACCCAATTGTTAACATTTAGTTATTATTGTTTAGGCTAATGTAAGTTCCAAATCGTTTAAAATATGCTTTTTATTCATGATGATTTTTTTTGTTCAATAATTTTGCACCATTGTTTATGATAAAAAATTAATATAAGTGTTACGTTGTTTTAATTTTCATGGTCCGCTGGTCAGAAGTAAATTAATAAAATGGAAAACTATGGTATCGAATAAAAAATACCTCAATAGCAAGAAAATAGTAGCAGATAGGTATAGGAAATCCTGATACAGATTGAAATATAACTTAATTCTCCATCACAGAAAGCAATAAAATACAGGGTGTTTCATTTAAGAAAATTGACTTTTGAGCAGTTGAAATTGGTCAGAATGAACTAAATTTTTTGGACATCCTGTAAATAATAAAATATCAAACTACATATCACCTGAAAGCTTAATAGTCCGCCTAATTGCAGCCCAAAATTTGCTACTATAACTTTTGTTTTGAATAAGTGACGAGCATTTCAATGGGATACTACAAAACCTAATTTTTTCAAAAAAATTAAAATATCTCAAAAACTGCTGGAGATAGGTATAGGGAATTGTTAAGAAAGTCCACTTAAAATCAACAGGGTAATTCAAAAATGTAATAACATACTGAGTGTTCTATTTAAAATAAGGAAGTTGATAGCTACTCCCGGTATAACCGGAAGTGCCAGAAAAGCAAAAATACTTTAGTTGAATAGATCGTCCTCGCTAACCCCTGATTCCAAATTTTAAAAAATGAATTCCAATGAGAAGTTCATAAACTTTTAATGAACGGGTTAGCTGAATCACCCTGTATATATATATATATATATATATATATATATATATATATATATATATATATATATATATATATATATATATATATGTATATGTATAAGTATATATGTATATATGTATATATGCATATAGGTTCCACCGTTCGGTCCTTCTTGGAATATTAGCCACCGCTCAGGTGGGGAGTCCGGCCATACGCCGCGCCGCCCGTGATGATCGACGACTTAGATTTCACATTTATCGTCGCATACGTGTTTGGCATTTAGACGAATGAACTTCGTAGTAATACGTGTAATTTTAAATAGATTCTTTTAATTCAAAACTTAGTAATTATGATGTACTCACTTGCGGAAAAAATTGATTTGATATCATGGTCTCTTCAAGGACATTCATTACGTGCAATAAGGGACCTTTTCTCAGTCAAATATGTAAATCGTCCGATCCCTACCTTGAACACAATATCGACAGTAGTCGAAACGTTTAAGTCAACGGGATTCATTTTACGTTGTAAATGCCACAAGACATCTAGAATTAACGAGGATGCTGAAATGCAGGAACTAATGGTGTGTGCAATGGTAGAAGATTCAAATATTTCCATCCCAAAAATTTCCGAGGAGACTGGTTTTAGTGTGGGTAAAATTCATAAAATTTTAAAGAAAAATAAATATCATTCCTATAAATACGAAGCCCATCAAGAAATTTTCGATGAAGACCAGTACCGTAGAATGGAATTTTATAACACGGTAATGGAACGTGCAAATGCGGATGACAATTTTATTTATAACATCGTGTTCACCGAGGAATCCACGTTTCCGTTACATGGTAGACACAATCCATCAATTCTACGGTATTGGGCTATTGAAAATCAGTATCGCCTATTAAATACAAGGACACAATATCCCAAAAAATTGAACGTTTGGGCTGGTATTTATGGGAATGATATTATTGGACCATTCTTTATTGATGGAAATTTAAATGGGGAGACTTATTTGAACCTTCTTCAAAACCAAATTGTTCCTGCATTGGCAAACATTAACCCCAATTTTGACAACGTTTGGTTCCAGCACGATGTCCGGCCCATAACTCAAGAATAGTCATTGACTATTTGAATACGATATTCCCCCAAAGAATTATATCTACGAGAGGCGTAATTCAATGGCCACCAAGATCGTCAGACTTGGCCCCTAATTATTTTTTCTTATGGGGGTATATTAAATCAAAGTTATACGGGCATCCTCATGAAAGAGCTAATAATTTAAATCAACTGATGGCTAATATTGAAAATTTATTTCAAACTATTAGGCCTCTTATGCTGACCAACGTTCGTTCATAATTTTACGACAGGTTGGGTTGTTATTGTTTGGCGCAAGACGGAGGCATCTTCGAAAATTTTCTTTAGTTTTTTTTCTTATTCAAGGGGATATTTTTGAAGTTTTAAGAGTTTGTATTTTATTTTTAATTATTTTAAGAGAATGTATTTATTTTTAAACGTTTTATTAGAAGACACTTTTTTTAAAGCAAAACCAATTATAAAAATAATGCAAAAAAGATCATAGTTTGCTGTTAAATATGGCCAAGATATTTTTTCTTAAAATACCTTGTTCATCTTTTAACAGTAAACCCATCAACATCACTTCCCACGTAAACGTTTTTCCCCGTTACAAATACGATGTACACTCCCTCACGTATAGAACGTAACTGTCGTAGCGCCGCTAATTATCGACACTGGACAACTTGAAGCAGGGCGTACCGTCCGCATCCCCTCCCTACACATTATACGAAATCGACCGATTGACTTGCTGTCTAGTAAAAAAATGAAAGAACGGTATATATATATATATATATATATATATATATATATATATATATATATATATATATACATATATATATATATATATATATATATATATATATATATATTTTTTTTTTTTTTCAAGGTCATACCACTTCCGGTTATCCCGGAAGTTGCCAGTTACTTCCTTATTTTAAATAGAACAAATTTCTGATGAGAAAAAAATTGATATACTAGCAGAAGTAATAGTAAATCATCCTGTGAAGTCAGTCAAAGTACGGTGCATAGGGTGTTGAAAAAAAAAAAACAAATTTCACCCATACAAATTAAAAATGGTTCATCAACTCTCAGACGACGATCCAGACCGAAGACTGCAATTTTGTGAAAATATGGAGACTAAAATTAACCAACAGCCAGACTATGTCAAAACAATTTGTTTTAGTGACGAAAGTACTTTCTATCTAAATGGAAATGTAAATACACAAAACGTAAGATATTGGAGTGACGCAACTCCTCACATGTTTCGTGAAACACACACTCAGTATCCCGAGAAGGTCAATGTTTGGGCAGGTATACTGGGAAACCACATCGTTGGGCCTGTTTTTTTAAATACTAACTTAACCGGTGAGGTGTATCTGCAGATGTTGCAAAATGCAATAGAACCGCTAATCCTTGAAATTTTGGAAGATAATCAAGATGAATTCGACATTTTGGAAATAACATTCCAACAGGATGGTGCTCCTCCACACTATTACGGTGCAGTAAGACGGTATTTGCATGAAGAATATCCTGGTAGATGGATTGGACGACGAGGTTCAATGGAATGGCCGCCTCGATCACCGGACCTCACACCTTTAGATTTTTTTCTGTGGGGGTGTCTTAAATCGAAGGTTTACGCCACTCAGCCTAACAATATTGATGTTTTAAAACAACGTATTGTTACAGAATGTAGGGCTATTTCCGCAGACACATTTGAAAAAGTACGAGAAGAGTTTCGCAATAGGATGTTTTACTGTCAGGAAATAGATGGAGCTCACTTCGAACAATTACTATAAGTAGGTACTGATTCTTGAATCTGTAATTAAAATTATTATCCAAGTTTACTGATTACTGATTTAATCCATCAAAACTACCATAAATACGAACAATATTAGTATCATTGAATACGTTTTTTCGATACCTTTTAAAAGAGGTGTCGTTTGTCATAGGGTTCCATTTAAAATTATTGGTCACAATGACCTTGTGACGTCATCTTTGACGCATACGTCATCTATCATCACTAGTAGGGAAGTCTACAACCCTTAATATTCAGTTACCAAATTTCACTAGTTTATGTATAATCGTTAAAAGGATAAGAGGGGGGGAGGGGACTTTTGAATAGCACTGTATATATATATATATATATATATATATATATATATATATATATATATATATATATATATATATATATATACATATATATACATATATATATATATATATATATATATATATATATATATATATATACATATATATATATACATATATATATACATATATATATACATATATATATACATATATATATATACATATATATATATACATATATATATACATATATATATACATATATATATACATATATATATACATATATATATACATATATATATACATATATATACATATATATATATATATATATATATATATATATATATATATATATATATATATATATATATATATATATATATATATATATATGCTCCGAAACGAATGCGTGTTTCAGAAGAAAATTTACACGCATCAGCTCTTGAGGTTTGTGATGTCATAATGCAAACGGCAAAAACTATATTTGAATACAGTGGCCACTTGCTTGCATCAACTGTATTCTTTTCCGATCACTTTGATAAGTACTCCAAAACCTTTCCCGATAATGTATTCAAGACTACAGTTGCAGCATATCCAATGTTTGAAATTGAACGTTTGCGAACTGAGTTCACTATCATTTATATGAAGACTGATTTTCGTGAAACTAATGGGGCTGTAGCATTTTTAAATATGATTAGAGTAAATAATTTGGAGCAAACATTTAAAGAGACCATCAAATTGCTGGAGATAATAATAACAATCCCAATGTCAACGGCAGAGGCGGAACGATGCTTCTCAACTTTGAAACGAGTGAAAAACTTTTTAAGAAATTCAATGGGTGAGGATAGGTTATTCGCACTTTCCATGTTATCTATAGAGAATACTTTAATTAAAAATTACATTAATTTCAATGAAAAAGTAATTGAACCGTTTGCCAGTACGAAACAACGCCGTATTGACTTAATTTTTAAAAAATAACATTAAAAGTGATGAGTACTCTGTGATACCAGTAACACTGTTTCAATAATTTTTAAAAAACTTGACCTCAACTTTAAAAACTTTTAGAATTTTGACTGCAGCTTGTAAATTAGGTAAGTTTATTTATATATTTTTGGTTGATTCACGTCATCTGGTAGAACTATATAGGATTGCCATATGGGCATGGCCGGGATTTTCTGTGATTGTACCGGGAATTAGCTGTACAGTCCTGGATTTCGGATTTTCACGTATAACTCTCGGGAAATATAATATATATAAAAAAGATAAAGAAAAAATCATAACGGCGAGGAAAATTAAAATTCGTTGAATCGTTGGTAAACTTCACAAACGATTTTTTTGTTTATAATTTATAAAAAACAATATTTAATAATTTAATAAAATACATTTCGTTTATTGCAATTTATTTATACCGCCATTAAGTAAGTCGTGAATAGATCTTATTTCAAAAAGGTATCAAATTTGAAAATTCGTTCTTCTGAAAGTTGGTATTTTTGTATAATATATGGATTGTTCCTTAAAATTCAGAAGTGCCAGGAAAACTCGTGACCTTGAAAATTTTTTAAATTTTCAAGACAACCATTTGAAATTTTGAAGAAACATCTGTAGTTTCATCTGCCATGACAGCAACATAATTTGACTGATTAATTTCAGTTACTATTTTGTTTCTGCACACTTCAAGCATACACTGCAGAAGATCATTCTGCATATCTTTGGAAGTTCCTTTAAAAATAGTACCCTTTTTTAGATGTTCTTTTAATATGTCGTCAAGATCTGCACTAAAATTTATGAATCCACGAAACACACCAAGGTTGTCCTAATTTTCTGTCTCGTCGTGTCCGCGAAGTGCTAATTCGAAAGCTCCGCAAAATGTTATGCAAGCTATGATTCTAGATAATACATAACGATTTTTCGTTACCTATTCATTGTGTTTCCGTATATTATCCCAATATACAGAATATAACTGACTTCTTATGTTTACTTTGCCTAATAGGACCAAGTTAACCTCATTCGACAAATGATTTTTTGTTATTTGATACCTCTTGACTTAAATCTTTTACACCGTATATTGTCCATGCCTTATCCCTGTATACGTAAGAAGTGAGAGTTTGCGAATTGATTGAGAAGGATTTTCACGCACTGAAACTCTCACTTCTTCAATCGCTTGTGGGGTTCGAACAGAGCACGGGCGACCTGGATTGCGAATTTTTACAGTCGAACCGGTATTCTCAAACATTCGAATCCATTTTCTGATCTTACACCTCTTGATTATTTTTTATGGGGATACCTTAAAGAGAAAGTAAACAAACCACGAACTTTAATGCAATTAAAGTACAACATTCGCACCGAAATGGCCGCCGTTTCCAGAGAGATGTGTAGACGCGTGGTGGCTAATTTCCGTTTACGGTTAGAGGAGTGCCAGCAGCGTGAGGGTCAACATTTGGAGAACATATCTTTAGTACTTAATTTTCCAAAACCTTGTCTAAAAATTAACAAAAAAATTTATTTTTTCTGACTTCTAGTTTTTTTTTATTGGATCTACAAATACCCCCTACCCTTTCAGGACACGCGTTATAATAATATACCGATTATTAAATGTTTAATAAGTTCATGATATTAAATAAAGTAGAAACTTTTTAATTAAAATTAATCTGAGCAAATTTTTGACTAAAAGAACGGTAACATGAAGCATAAGACTGCAAATTGCTAAAAAAATTCAACCATGAGAAATGTAGAGACATGCATATTAAAATAACTTTAAAATTAACATTCAAAGTTAAAGTTATAATTGGAATTTTGAGAAATGTCAAAATGTGACAGCATAAAGACTATAATACACATAACACATAAAATCATTGCAATATAATACTAAAATGAACGTAATAATACAAAATACGACATATAGGATTGTAAATTATATATGACTGAATATTGTACAATAATTAATAAGAGTCAAAAATGCGTAACTAAAATAAAGTGTGTGTAAAAAGAAAGTGCTACGGAAAAGGTATGCGAAAGAGACATTACAATTTAGGAGGTATCTAAAGAAAACAAAAGAAGGTTGTTGATACAACAGTGAAAAACCAGCTTCTGGGGACGCTGCATCGCTAAAAAAAATGATAACAGAATTTGAAGAAAAGGTATAATTAAAGGTATTAAAGCATAAAATATAATAATACCTACCAAGAATGAAGTCGAATAAGTTATCCCAGTGCCAGCCAATTTTTCACTCAGATCCCATCAATAATAGCCAGAGGTCATACCAGAGGAGCCGTGAAGGTCTTAGAGGGGCCCACAATAATGGAAAAACGTACCAAATAACATATAATTGAATAATAAAATCGTACGATAAAATTAACGTTACCTAACCTAAAAGAGAGGTTCATTATAAAAAAGATACTTTCCTATATCAGATTAAACATATATAATAAAATAAGACTTACCCAGTTCAGAAACATTAAAATAAGTGCGTAGAAAGGACTGCTTAAAACAGTGAGGTAATATTAAGGACGATAAATCGATAATAATCTATAAACATTCACAGATCATAGAACACCTAATTAGGGAATTTTAATAGCAAGAAAAGTAGGTTACTGTATGAATTTAAAATATAAATGTTAGAATAGCCAACACTCTATACCTACCTATTGAAATTTAGATACAAATTATGATAACAATAACAATTAACAGTCAATAGGAAGGTAAAGGGTTAGTTTTAAGGATAAAAGAAAGTACACATAATACTTGAAAATTTGATAATTCACCTTTATTTAGTATTAATTGAGATCAAGAAACCAAGAAATATTAATTACATGCTCAAATTTGAATTTTAACATTTGAACATTAATAAATGTATAAAATTTAAAATAATTTATATAAATGGTATGTTTGCTATCATGTATGATGATTGTCTATGGCTTTGAGCCGACTACTGTGATTAAAAATCTTATCTCAAAAAAAAAAAATATATAGAGCTAGCAACGGAGCGTAAAAGAAAAATAAGTAAAATAATTAATAAAAAAGTAGGTATATAAAATAATATCATTATTATTAAACAATTATATATATTATAAAAAATATATACATCAGTACAAAAATGGCGCCCAACGTGGGGCCTCCTAAAGCCGAGAAACTCGCATAGTGAAAGTCACAAAATCAAACATTAACAAACCAGAAAGTCGTGGAAACGATCTTTGAAACAGTATAGTAGACAGCAAGAAAAGGAAGAATCTTCGAAGTGGTAAACATATTGGAGAAGGATCTGAATCAGATGAGGGAAGTATGACTGAAGAAAGGATGAATCAAGGAAATGGTCAGATATCTGCATGGCAGACAATGTTTGAAGAAATGATGAAAAGGCATGAGGAAATGAATGCGTCAAATTTCAAGAAATTAGACGAAAGTAGAAATCAAGACCTAGAGAAATTAGACGAAAAATTAAACCACAAATTAGAAAAACTAGAAGAAAGCAGAAAACAAGACCTAGAGAAATGAGAAGAAAGCAGAAAAGAAGACTTAGTGAAACTAGACGAAAAACTAGAAAAAGCTAGAAAAGAAGACATGAAAAGTATACAGAACCTAGTAGAAAGTATAAAACATGAAATACACAAAGAATCACAGATTTGGAAGGATGAATTAAGAAAAGAAGTAGAAAGAAATGCCCAGGATATAGTCACAGTTGTACAAAAGACGATGGACATTGAAGAAAATGTACAGATATGTGAAAAAAATATAACAAAATTAGAAAAAAATAATCAAGAACCACGAAGAAATAGAACTGGTTAAGAAAGAAATACAAACATGTAAAAATATGTCAAAGGAAGAATGGGAGACAGAAAAACAGAAAACGGAAAAGAGAATCGAAGAATTGGTCAAGGAAGTGAGTAGAAGAAATTCGAAATGGAGGTACAGAAACAGTCAACAGAATAATATGCCATGGTGAAAACAAGCTGCACAAATTCTGTGGAAACATTAATAAATTACATCCAATAGTATATTTAAAATCACTAAACAAGAGAATATCAGAGATGGAAAGTAGAAGAAATGGAAGAAATGAAGTTGATTTTGAAAAGACGAAAGAAATCATTTGAGAAAATTTAGAAGGAGAAGCACTAATTTGGTTCAATGGAGTAGGAGACCAAATAATAGACTATATCAGTTTCGAGCAAAAGTTATTACGATATTTCTGGGGCGATAATGCACAATCGATAATACGGGAAAAGCTCTATTTTGGAAAATTTAATTATGCAATATCAAATAATTTAACATTATATGCATTGAAACTATTCACGATAGCACAATATCTAACTCGGAAAATGCAGGAAGCAGAAATCGTGTCATGCACGTCATTATATATCGGAGACTGTTGCCATTCATCATATCAACAATATGGAGTAAATGCATGCGTATTTAAACCGAATAGAACGTAACATGCAAAGATCAAATTGTCAAAATTCACAGTCACACCAGGTAAATAATCGTAATAGAAATATTACACAAAATAATTTCAGATTTAACAATAATAATCGTAACTATTTCAATTCTAACAATAATAATTACAAACCAAAATTCAAACAGATACAATAATAATAATGACTATAACAATCGCTACAACAATAATTATAATAGACAAAATTTTAATCAAAATAATACTAATAATAATGACAATAGAAATCTTTATAACAACAATAATAGTCGATACCTATTATTCTAACCAACCAACCAACAAAATTTAAAAATTCCAAGATGGAATAACAATAACAATTATAATCGGTATAATATATACCTATTTCCAATGGTTTTCTTGTTAATCCATTATTTTTTATTAAAAGCCGATGAAATTCTAAAAGTCCTATCTAGTAAACCTTGATTTTGACAGGAATTGAAACAATGTTGATTTTATGTCAAAGCAGTATCACCTCACAAATTCCTGAGGTATCTACTTACAGTTCTAGTGATTTTGTTAGTTTTCTCAAGTATACTTTATAATGGAGAATATTGAACAATATTCCAATTTCCAATAATGATTTGTTAAATTTGTTTTATACGCATGGTTAATGTAGACGAATTGTTAGACGAACATGCAGACTTTTTAACGAACGATATCCGGACCTACCAACAATGACTCCCGGAAAATTCGCAAGAATCGAACCTCGGTTTATGGCAAGTGGGAGTGTAAGGGCAACACGAAATCACCGAAAGCCCGTAATAGATAATGAAGATAACGAGGTGAATGTGTTGGCTTATTTTCAAGCTTATCCAAGGAGTTCAACTCCAGCAGCAGCTCTGGATTTGGGTATTTCAAGAGCATCAATCACAGAATATTAAGAAAACATAAAATGCATCCTTTTTCTGAGATAATTGTACACGGATTACGTCTTGGTGATGAGGCAAGACAAGTCGACTTTCGCGAATTCATGTGCATAAAAATGACCGAAGATCCGAGATTTCTTCAAAAGATTATGTGGACTGATGAATCAAAATTCAGCAGGCAAGGAATTATAAATCGCCGAAATAATCGCTACTGGGCACAAGATAATCCACACGTCATAAGGGAACATAATCACCAGGACCACTTTAGTTTTAATGTTTTTTGTTTAATGAACAATAGAGTGGCATATCAAGTGTACGATGAAAATTTTAACGGGGCTAGGTATCTGGAGATACTCCGAGGGTTTGTTAGTGATTTCCTAAATGTTCTACCTCCACGTGACAGAGCAAACTGTTGGTATCAGCTGGATGGTGCTCCAGCACATTCCACTATAGCTGTACACCAGCAGTTGACCTTAATGTTCGAGGATCGGTGGATTGGCCCACAGGGACCCTGGAACTGGCCATCTAGATCACCCGATTTTACGCCCTTGGATTTTTACCTCTGGAGCCGTATAAAAGAATTAGTGTACTCTAGGCCTATACAAACTAGGCAGGAATTATTGACCCTTGTTCACGATGCGTTTACTAATCTAAGTCCTGACGAACTTTGGGGGTCTGTTTCGCGAGGAGTATATGACAGAGTCATCCAGTGTTTAAACCAAAATGGCGGTCATATAGAACAATTTTACATTAATTTATTAAATTTTGTTATGTTCCTGTTTTGTATTCATGTTCTAATTAAAGCGAATTTCTGCCGTTTTAGTCATGTTCATTTTGTTTCGAAAAACAAACGATGTTTAGGTTTCTGCCAAAAATCACATTAAAATAGAAAATATGGATTAACAAGAAAACCATTGGATATAGGTATAGGGAAAGTTATCCGATCATCCAATAATATACAGGGTGTCACATTTGAAATAACGAACTTTTTCAACTTTGAAAATGATGTAATTGGTGATAAAATTTTGGACACCCTGTTTGCGATAAATTAATTATCAATGTGGATTTAGAAAGTACCATTCTTGTGCTTCTGTCTATCCCAGAAGCGCTTAGTACCAGTCGAAAATGGGTAAAAGGCACATTGTTAAAAATAAGGCTACGTCTTTCAAAATAATCAAGATATCTAAGAAACAGTTGAAAATAGGTATAGGGAAACCCGATGGACTCATCATAAAATTTTCTCAGGAATCCAAAAATGAAATAATATACCGGGTAAAATGAAATAATATATATAGCAACCCCCGCGGGGGTTGCTAGTCCCAAATTCTACAGACTAACTTACAACGAGCCAGAGCCGCACATGACCTGGCTCATGCAAGCGCAGAGAGACTAGAAGTAGACATACTGGTGGTTGGGGAGCCAAACAAGAAACTAGTAGAAAACTCAAGATGGCTGAAGGATAAAAACGCAGATATGGCAGTACTTTTCAAGAACAGAAAAATAGAGGTGAAAGAAATTATCGCTCAACAGGCTGGTTATATCTGTATCAAACTAAGGGAGGTTTGGTTGATATTCTGCTATATATCCCCCAATATATCATGGGAAGCGTACAAAACAAAGGTAGATACAATCATGGAACATGCTGGTCGCATCAAGGGTGAGATAACCATCATGGGAGATGTAAATGCCAAATCTCCACAATGGGGATCCCCCATATGGGATAAGAGAGTACCATCGGAAGCAATAAAAGAAGCAATGAAAGTGGCTCCAAAGTTCCTGCTGCGCATAATAAACGGCCTTTTAATGTCCCAGGAATTCCCGAGTGAATGGAAAATAGCCAAGCTCATTTTAATTGCAAAGGGAAAAGGTCCACAGTGCTCGCCATCTGCATATAGACTTCTATGTCTATTGAACTCGATTACTAAACTGTATGAAAAACTTATCTATAACAGATTAGAGCGAGTAATAGCCGAAAGAAAACAGGAGCTATCTGACGCACAATACGGATTTCGAAAAGGTCACTCTACAATACAGGCGCTGGAGGAGATATGTAACGAAATGAAAACATGTCCAACAAAATGGTTGATACTGATCACCCTTGACATAAGAAATGTGTTTAACAGTGCTTCCTGGGATCTGATCCTTCAAGAGCTTAGCAGGCGTGAAATACCCCTTTACTTGCAAAACGTAGTATGCAACTATTTTCGGGACAGGAAAATAATTATAGGAACAAATGAGGAAATGAGCCTAACAGCAGGAGTTCCACAAGGGTCAGTTTTAGGCCCACTGCTCTGGAACCTACTGTATGATGGAGTCTTACGCATAGAGCTTACCCAAGGCGTCAGAGCCTTAGCTTATGCGGATGACCTGGCCCTGGTCGTCCAAGCAAAGGACCTAGATGAACTAACCTTCACAGCTAATGAATCCTTACGAAGAATAGACACATGGATGAAAGCCAACGATCTTGAACTGGCACCTGAAAAAACAGAGGCAATAATTTTAAAAGGTCCCAGAAAACGCCGGGAAATAATTTTTACCCTGAGAGAAGAGCGTATTGAACCGAAAAAAACAGTGAAATACCTTCGATGACAGGGGTACCTTTGGTAACCATATTAAAACCGTCACAGCCAAAGCCGAAGAAAGAGCGAGTAAACTCTCAAGGATACTACCAAACGTGGGAGGACCCCGCACGAAGAAAAGTGAAATATTGTATGGAGTCGTTCAATCAACCCTACTCTACGCAGCTCCTATATGGTACGAGATAATGAATATCAAGACGTATAGGGAAATGATGGAAAGAACTCAGCGAAGAATGCTTTTGAGAGTCGCGTGTGCATATAAAACTGTGTCTGCTAAGGCAGTCCAAGTCCTGACAGGGATTGCGCCACTGCACTTATTAGTTGAGAGAGAAGAAGGATATACACAGAAACGGAGGGCAATCTTGTGCGCGCTAAGCAAGCGGCAAGGGAAATGACACTAAGACATTGGCAAAAGGAATGGGAGGATAACGAAGATGTAGGGCAATGGACAAAAATTCTGATCCCTGACGTGAAAAACTGGATGAAGTGTGGACATAGAACGCTAGACTTTTACCTCACACAGACACTCAATCGACATGGTTGCTTTCAATCATATTTACATAGAATAGGAAAAGCGACAAGCAGTACATGTATATATTATAACGAAACCGACACCCCCGAGCATACCCTATTTATTTGTACTAGGTGGGATAACTAGAGACAGGTGGCGCAAGCCACTTTAAACCAGATCCTAAACAAGGAGAACCTAATACCAATCAAGAGGCTATTTCGTACGGGCCACTTGTCTGGTCAGCGTAAGCGCCAGCTACGCCCACAAAAAAATATGTATGTATATATATATATATATATATATATATATATATATATATATATATATATATATATATATATATATATATATATATATATATATATGTTATATAGAATCCTCTCTTATATTAGGTTAAGACTTAGATTAATATTGTATTTTATAATATTGTAATATACATTGTAACAGGCCATTAGCATACAAGATGTTATGTCCAGAAAAGAGTATACCAAAGTCATTGCGGTTATCGCGTAACTAAAAACCTTTCGTGCTTATCATAAACCTACATTGTATTTTATCGCAATTATTGCAACTTGCTAAAAGCTTGAGAAAAACACTTCTTAGAACATTCCTGCAGCATCAGCATACAGAAATGTTTTAAATAGAGAAACAACCATTGGTAGCTTCAGTAATCCGCATATTAAGTTGTCCGCATATTCGTAATCGGAAGTAATCGGAAGTAGTCCGTAACTTCACATATCAGTAATCTTCGATTAGTCGTCGAGTAAACGTCGAGCAAGTCTAAATTAAATTATAAAAGTCGGTTACTCCTTTTTTGACATAGCAAAGTGTTCAAAATCGTAAATTGAAAATAAATTGTTTTTAAAAAGTTAAATAAATAAAAAGTGATATAAAAATTTTCGCGCAATTTTAGAACACGGACATTGCCTAACTAGAGTTGTGGAATTCCAATTCCTAAGCGAAAGAACCAATAGAAGAAAGAAACAGGAAGTTTCAAGAAATAAGAAGAAATAATTCAAGAAGAAATAATTAAAGAAGAATAAACAAGAAAGAAAAAGCAACTTAGTTTTAAGAAACAAGAAGAAGGACACCCAGATAGAACACGGACCTTGCCTCACTGTCTGCGGACCTCTTCTCCACGATCTTCAGCATCAGCCAGGACAACCCTATCCAGAACACGGATCTGCCTCACTGGAAGTGGACTAGCCGACGAATGAAATCGACAACTTGGTAAGTCGCAAAGAATCATCTCGCTTACCCCATTATACAATTTTTGTGTGTATATTTTTATTTTACGTACAATACGTACGAATAACTGATATAAACCAGTGAAACGAAATACATTTTTTCTGTCACATAATTTCTATATAATTGAAATATTTTAATTTTAAAATTTTCATTTTCGTTTTTATAAAGTACTTGATAATTTAATAACCAAAAATGGCTGAAGAACATATTGAACCATATAGGCTATCGGAAATTTTTTCCATAGTACCCGAATTTGATGGAAATCAAATTTTCCTTCAAACGTTTCTTAACGCAGTAAGATGTGCTTACGATATGGCCATCGATAACCAAACAATTTTACTAACATTACACGCAAAAAATAAGCTCAGAGGCAAAGCCGCCGAGTTAATTAATTTCCGTAATCCATCCACTTGGGATGAGATTAAGTATTTACTAGAAACGCATTTTGGAGATTCTAGAGATCTCACAGCTTTAATTCAAGACCTACAAAGAATAAGTCAAAATTCTAACGAGTCTGCACTAAATTTCGTCTCTAGACTACAGACTCACAATGCAAAAATACATGCGGCAATACAAAAACAACCGCTTACCGCAGAACAAAAAACAGCGCAAAGTACCTTGATTGAAACAATGACTTTAAACACGTTATTAACAGGTTTAGACCCTAAATTAGGCTCCATTATTAGAGCAAGTAACCCGAGTGATATGCTTCAAGCTGTCGCCCGAATAAAACGAGAGCTACAACTATCATATTTTGAAACACAAAAATTTAATAGAACTAACAGACCACCCACTAATATTCAAAATTTTGCAAATAAGAAAATTTGTAATAAATGCAAAAGAATTGGTCATACTTCTAACGAATGTAGAAACTTAATGCCGTCGCTTTTGCGGACGACATCATCTTGCTTGCCTCAACACCAAGAGGCTTACAGACCCTTATAGACACCGCCACGGAATATCTAGCTCAATGCGGTCTAGCTACTAATGCGGCCAAATGTAAGACAGTGGCGATAAAGAGCATTGCCAAAAGGAAGAAAGTGGTTGTGGATGAGTCCTGTACATTTACTAGCAATGGACGGGACCTTCCCGCCTGCACGGCCACGGACTCCTGGAAATATCTAGGAGTTCCATTTACACCCGAAGGCAGATACTCCTCCGATGTGAGAGAGAAACTGCTGGTGGCTCTTGAGGCAATCTCCAAAGCGCCACTGAAACCACAGCAAAGGCTGTTCGCGCTACGGACGGTGATCGTCCCAAGCATGTATCACCTCTTGACGCTTGGTCTGACCCACATTAGCCAACTCAAACGGCTTGATAAAGATGTAAGGGGCTCGGTTCGGAAGTGGATAAACCTTCCAAAAGATACACCTACTGCGTATTTCCATGCCGACTACAAGGATGGAGGACTCAGCATTCCTGCGTTGCGATGGGTTATCCCAGAGCTCAGGATGCGGAGGCTAACATCTTTGAAGTCGTTGAACATCGGGGGGGAAGCATTCCTAGAGGAGGAGATTGCTGCCTGTTCCCGGCGACTACGTGATAACGGCGTAAACATCGAAAACGCCGAAACTATTAAGAACAGATGGGCCAGAGCCCTCCACGAGTCAATCGATGGAGCGGCATTAAGCAAATCGGCTCTAGTAAGGCAGCAACACAGATGGGTAATACAAGGGAACAGATTCCTCTCGGGAAGAGACTTCCTCAACTCCTGTACGCTGCGTGTGAACGCGTTGCCCACCCTTTCTCGGACATCGAGAGGCAGGCCACAATTAGATAGGAATTGCAGGGCCGGTTGTGACATGGTTGAAACTATGAACCATGTCCAACAAATATGCCATCGCACTCACGATGCCCGGGTTCGGAGACACAACGCGATCACGAAATACGTAGCCAGAAACTTGAGGAAAAGGGGGTACGCGGTTCAAGAAGAACCGAACATCCTTACAGCAGAAGGGAGACGAAAACCTGACATTGTTGTGACAAAAAATGACACAGTATATGTCCTCGATGCTCAGGTAGTGGGCGAACAAGTTAGTCTTGAGGAGGCCCACCGTAGGAAAACGAACTACTACGGTCGATGCATGAATGAAATCAGCCAACATACAGGGGTTGCTGATGTGAGATTTGGGTCGATAACCCTATCGTGGCGCGGCATTTGGTCAACAGGATCTGTGCAAGGTTTAAGAATTTGGAATCTGATCCTGGAGGAAGATATTAAGATCATATCATCCAGGACACTAATTGGGGGACTTAACACCTTCTCCCTTTTCAACAGATCCACGCAGCGACGCAGAGTCGGTGTCGGTTAAGCTGGCCCGGGGACGTCAATTGTGTTGTAATTTCGACATGGTGTCTATCTTCACCTGATAAGATATAACTTTAGGAAACAAATAACCCAACAAAATTTCGGAACTTTTCAGAATTTAGCTAGACCAAATTACACGCCAAATTACACACCGAATTTTTCGCAAAATTCAAATAACTTTCAACCACGTCAACCATTTAATGCTAATAACGTCAAACCTCAAACAAATCAAAATTTCCAACAGTTTCAACAAAATAGGCCCTCAGCTATAAGACCAAACCCTAACTATTCGCAACAACGACCATCTATTATTAGGCCAAACCCAAATTTCACTCAACAAAAAACTCACCACATGAATCAAAATTATTGTGAATATAACGAATGTGACGATACAGTTCATCAACAAGAAATAACCCCACAATATTATCCGGATAATACCGCTCATCCATATAACTTTCAAAACCAATATTGTGAAGAATATTCACCATAGGAGAACTATAACACATATGATGATACTGCTCATCAATTCCATGACCCTAACGATCCGACAGAACAAAACACAAATCAGGATTTTCACATCCTCGACCATCAAGACCACCCTCCAGATTCGGAGACAACCAAAATTCAACTTATAAAATGCAACAAAAACCGACAACCCAAAGACCAAAAATTCATGTAGATCAAAACCTCTTAACTGTAAATTCAAAAAATTTATACTATATTAAAGACATTAGCAAAACATTCAAAATTTTAATCGATACAGGCGCAGGACTTTCGATATTTAAACCTAGAACTTGTGAGAATTACACTAAAAGATTTTCGGAAAATGTTATTATACAGGGAATAACGGATGAACGAATTTTTATCAAAGAGTCAACACTTATACCATTTACAGATTCGGACCCTCATAAAGTATATATTCATGACATTGACATAGAATTTGACGGACTATTAGGTTCTGATTTTTTGGAACACTATAATTGCATAATCGACATAAAAAATAGACAACTCATAACCAATTTTAAAACTGTCCCACTATTTAAAGTTACTAACGATTACGAACAACAAGAAAACACGCCACCAAATTTAGAAACCAAAATTATTAAAAATAACATTTCGATCGCCCCTCGTACTGAGCAAATATTTAAAATTCAATGTAATCTCTTTAATACGGACGCTATTTTAAGCGGTCAAGAAAAAGACAAAGTACGAATTCCAAATGCTCTTGTAAAAATTAATGAAAAAGGAGAATTTTTAACATCAATAATTAACCCGAATGAAATTCCAAAAATTATACATTTCGATGATTTAAAATTAGAGCCCATTAAAAATTCCAGTTTATTAAATACAAATACAGCAAATAAAAATCAAAATTACACAGACCGAAATTTCGAAATTGAAAATCAATTGCGAATTGAACATTTGAACGAGGAAGAACAATTTTTAATTAAAGGATTATGTTTAGAATATTCGGATATATTCTACTTAGAAGGTGACAATTTGACATTTACAAACGAAATTAAACATACGATTGACACGATAGACACAAAACCTATTTTCACAAAATCATACCGATACCCTTACATCCATAAAGAGGAAGTAAAGACGCAAATTTCAAAAATGTTAGACCAAGGCATAATAAGACCGTCTATTTCCCCATGGTCTTCACCAGTATGGGTCGTCCCGAAAAACTTGGACGCCTCCGGAAAACAAAAATGGCGCGTTGTCGTTGACTATCGGAAACTAAATGAAATATCCATAGGAGATAAATATCCTCTCCCTAATATATCCGATTTACTAGATCAACTAGGTAAATGTGAATATTTCACAACTTTAGATTTGGCTTCAGGTTTTCACCAAATCGAAATTGATTCAAAGGATATTGCAAAAACAGCTTTTTCGGTAGAGAACGGACATTATGAATTCACTCGTCTTCCCTTTGGTTTAAAAAATGCCCCCGCGACATTTCAGAGAGTTATGGATAACATACTCTTAGGTATCCAAAACGAACGTTGTCTGGTATACATGGATGATATTATTATTTACTCACCAACAATACACGAACATATTAGTAGATTAACTGAAGTTTTCAAACGATTAAGGAACGCGAATTTAAAAATACAACCCGACAAATGCGAATTTCTCCGCAAAGAAGTCGTTTATTTAGGTCACATAATTACACCCGATGGAGTAAAACCAAATCCAACCAAAATTAATTGTGTAGCTAATTTTCCTCAACCAACGAATCAAAAAGAAATTAAACAATTTTTAGGACTAGCAGGATATTACAGACGATTTATACCCAACTTTGCAAAAATTTCTAAGCCTTTGACAAAATTGTTACAAAAAGACATATTATTCCAGTTTGATTACGAATGCCAGAAATCCTTTAAAGAATTAAAAGAATCGTTAACTTCAACCCCTATTTTGATATATCCAAATTTTAATGAACCCTTTATCTTAACGACAGATGCAAGTTCATTTGCAAATTAATAACTGATCATAGACCTTTAACTTGGATACTATCAATAAAAGATCCAGGAAGTCGCCTAGCGCGTTGGAGATTAAGGCTTGAGGAGTATGATTATGAAATCCAATATAAACCGGGGAAAATCAATAAAAACGCTGACGCTTTATCTAGAATAAAGATCAATCATTTTCAAAAATGTTCAGAATTTCTTACTAAATAACTTCAAATTCAGACAATGAATCAATGAATTCAGAAATTACAGAAATATCCCCAGAAACATGTACACAGGAATTAGAGACATTTGTAAACCTTTATAAGACGCAATCTTTAATTGACTATAACAAAATTAAATTTACTAATGACCAACTATTAGACAAAAAACACAAGGACGTAATAGTATTCTTTAGGAAAGATAAACTAGAAGATCTTCATTATAAAATAATAGAAGACATTTTTGATGAGAACCCAAAATTTGATCACAATAAAATAAATACCGTATCTAGCAAAACTGTAAAACATCGCAAATATTATATAATCTTATTACCTTTTGATGCAGATGAAGTAATTGAAACAATGTTTATTACCTTATACAAGGATCAAAATACTCTCGACCTTTCGAAAATATATTTTGTCGAAAATAATCCAGACCTTCCAATTTTAGAAATGCTATCATTCATCTTCACTGAATCAGATCTAAATTTAACAATTTGTCAAAATTTAACAAAAACGCCGGACGAAGATCAATTTCCTATAATAATAGATCAATACCACAACGGTAAAGCAAATCTGCACCGTGGTATAAATGAAACTATCCGTAGAATACGCGAAAAATATAATTGGCCAGGATTAACAAAACACGTAGAGAAATACATTCAGAACTACGAAATTTGTCAAAAAACAAAAAACAAAAACGTTACGTAAAAATTTAAGCAACCCTTTAGTTATCACGGAAACTCCAAAAACACCTTTTGAGCGAATCAACATAGATATTTTAGAAATTCCAACAAAAAATCACGTCCTGACAATTAGGGACGAATTAACAAAATTTACACAGGCATACCCTCTTCAAGACAAATCAGCTAAATCGACAGTCAACACCCTTCTTTTGTACTTCCAACATTATGGAACACCTCTCCGAATCCATTGTGATTACGGCAGAGAATTTGACAATACGTTACTAAAAGACTTATGTACTCTTTACGACATCAAACTGTCCTATCTCTAGTCGTCCTCCCGAAACACTATACAACCAAAAAGAACTTATTTCTAAATATGTTCGAGATTTAAATAATAGAATCTCATGGTACTACAAAGTAGCACGGTCAAAAACGAACCTCCAAAAGGAAAAAGCGAAAACGCGATTTGACAAACACATTTCGGAAAATATACCTAAATTTAATATCGGTGACAAAGTCTATGTGAAAGAATCACAAATAAAAAACAAACTTCACAATAAATTTAATAGCCCATTTAGAATAAAAGAAATATTTCAAAATTCAGCAATTTTACAAAATTTAGAAACGAATCAAACTACGAAAGTAAACTATGATAGGATGAAACCTTATTCTGAAAATTAAAATTTAATTTCAGGTTTCTGCTTCTGATCGGAACAGTAGCCTCACAATACACCATATCTCCTATAAATAATACCATCGGAATATATTTCCATAAGGAAAGTGAAGTAGTGATTTCAAACAAACAATGGACCCTATTAGTTCACAAAAACATATCGTCATTGAAAAATGCTTTCAAACATAATGAAAACTTATTAGAAATTCTTTTACACGCAGTCAACCCTACTTTCGAGAATATGAATCTATTTCGAGGAGAAGTTAAAACCCATGTAAGCCTGCTTACGCAAATCTCTAAATCAATACAAGAGAAATTAAATGAAATTTATTTCGACACCAGACGCTACAAGCAAGGACTTATTAACGGTATTGGCTCAATATTTAAAACCATAACAGGAAATTTAGACTCTGCAGATGGAGAATATTATTCAGATTGTATTAAGAAACTAGCAAAAGATGAATTCCAATTAGAAAGTTTATTAAAAAACCAAATTTCAGTAACAACTTCTGTTATCAAAAACTTTAATGCCACTATACAAAAATTACAAATTGACGAAGCCGCTTTTAATAGGGACATAAAAATTATTTCAGACACGATTTACAAAACAGCTGATAAAATAAAAGTCATCGAAGCCAAATTGAGATTTCTAGAACAATGTGAATTTCTAATGGAGAGTTATTTGTATATCGAGGATCAATTAAACAATATCATAAATTCAGTCACTTTCGCGCGTTTAAAAATAATTCATACATCAATAATTAATCCGGAAAATCTGGTTACATCACTTCAGGAAATATCTCAAAATTTACATCAAAACAACTTGCCATTGGTTATCAAGTTATCTAATATTGCTAAATACTTAGACATAATGGAATTAGAAGCCTTTCGGACAGATTCAGATCTTATTTTTGTTTTGAAAATTCCATTAATTGATCAACAAAGATACACACTTTTTAAATTATTTCCCATACCAATTCTAAATCACAGAACTGGATTATATCATGTACTGTCAACTTCACAAAGATATATTGCGCGTGATGATGATTCTTTGATGTACACACCCTTGTCAAATTTGAACGGATGCAAACAACTTTATACAGGAACAAAACTCTATACAAACATTTTCGCATATCCCATAGATGACAATTCCATGTGCGAGGCACGCATCTTGAAAAATCTAAAAACACTACCCGAAAATTGCGAAACGTCCTTAATATTCGCAAAAGGATATAACGTTCAAAAACTAACCAACTCATGGCTCATCGTAAACTCTGAACCACTTCAAATCACTATAAATTGTAAGCAGATAAATACCAAAACAGAAATTATTTTCAAAGACTCCATTCTGACATTACAACCAGAATGCAGTGCATTTGTAGGAGTTACTAAAATACAATCCAATTCGAAGGAAACCACCGTAAAGGAGCTCCATGCTCATCCTATTTTAATTCCATACAACTGTTGTCATGACATACCCGACGATTTCGAAATTCCCAAACTACAACCATTAAAATTAAATAATCTCAACACCGAAGACCTCGAAATCGCAAAACATAAATTAGACGAATATTCAAAAACGCTGGATAATATGATTAATGAACCGTTCATCACCAAATATATTTCATGGTTCACGTACTTCACAATTGCTGCAATAATCGGCATTATATTATTATACATCTGTTGTAAATGCCGAAAGAGAAAGAGATTAGCCATTGCTATTACATCCAATTCACCGCCACCTCCACCTAGACCAAAGAAAACATTTAGAAGCTTCGCCAGCATCCTTCCCAGGAGAAGACCATCAATCAGACCAGAAGAACCATCCGAAGAAGATATTGAATTGAACTAATTTTCAGTGCTACAGTGCTAGTGCAGTGCTAGATTCCGTTTCAAGTTTTAATTTTAACTTTTAATCAGTGTAACTCACTTTGTTTAACCTTTATCCCAATGTTTTAATTTAATTATATTGCTATTTCTAATGTAATCCCATTGTCAATTTAAAGAAAAAGTTTATATGCAATTTCATGTTTTTACGTGCTTGCATGAACTTAACGCCATCGATTTTGTAATCGATTTTTACAAAAAAGTTGTTGTATGACACCAACTTTTATTATAAGGGGGGAGTTGTTATATAGAATCCTCTCTTATATTAGGTTAAGACTTAGATTAATATTGTATTTTATAATATTGTAATATACATTGTAACAGGCCATTAGTATACAGGATGTTATGTCCAGAAAAGAGTATACCAAAGTTATTGCGGTTATCGCGTAACTAAAAACCTTTCGTGCTTATCATAAACCTACATTGTATTTTATCGCAATTATTGCAACTTGCTAAAAGCTTGAGAAAAACACTTCTTAGAACATTCCTGCAGCATCAGCATACAGAAATGTTTTAAATAGAGAAACAACCATTGGTAGCTTCAGTAATTCGCATATTCGTAATCGGAAGTAGTCCGTAACTTCACATATCAGTAATCTTCGATTAGTCGTCGAGTAAACGTCGAGCAAGTCTAAATTAAATTATAAAAGTCGGTTACTCCTTTTTTGACATAGCAAAGTGTTCAAAATCGTAAATTGAAAATAAATTGTTTTTAAAAAGTTAAATAAATAAAAAGTGATATAAATATATATATATATATATATATATATATATATATATATATATATATATATATATATATATATATATATATATATATATATATATATGTAAACAATCAATAATATCTACCCTCGCGCTATAGTCGGGAGGATGGCCGAACGGAGGCGTAACGGACCGAGCAGCGGGACGATCGGGGAGTGAGGCAGCAGTTTAACCCAGAGAATTCGCGAGTACTGTTGTAGATGTTGAATACAGTCCAAAAATAAAGTCTGAGGTGGTAAAAACCCCTGATTGTTATTTAATCTTCCCTAAACGTTTACATCAGAAGTGGGATTGGTCCGTGCGTAGTGCCCTTATTTCAAAAAATAAAACCAGCCACAGGTAGGATTCGACATTTGTCCCGGATCGGAACCGAACGACATACAGCTGTTTCGAACTTGTTAGTTCTCATCAGTGCTGCATACAGTACGCCGATTCAGGACAAATGCCGAATGAACTTTATGGCCTATACATCTTTATCGATACGATCTCTGTCAGTAACTTATAAGTCGGAAATCGAGAAAGGAACCACCAAGCCGCCAAGCGGCTATCAAAGTAGTTCCCGAATAGCAAAACTATTACATAATCGCTCTAGGAAACAACTACTCCTCGGGCTAAAGCCCCGGCAGGCATTGAATTATACCCAGAAGCGATCCTCGACCCCTTTGTCGATTTCCGACTTATAAGTTACTGACAGAGATCGTATCGATAAAGATGTATACGCCATAAAGTTCATTCGGCATTTGTCCTGAATCGGCGTACCGTATGCGGCACTGATGAGAACTAACAAGTTCGAAACAGCTGTATGTCGTTCGGTTCCGATCCGGGACAAATGTCGAATCCTACCTGTGGCTGGTTTTATTTTTTGAAACCTTATCTGATCGTCCAGAAACACGAGAAAGGGGTCGAGGATCGCTTCTGGGTATAATTCAATGCCTGCCGGGGCTTTAGCCCGAGGAGTAGTTGTTTCCTAGAGCGATTATGTAATAGTTTTGCTATTCGGAAACTACTTTGATAGCCGCTTGGCGGCTTGGTGGTTCCTTTCTCGATTTCCGACTTATAAGTTAGTGCCCTTATTAGCAAAAAACTAGAAAATTGACTTAAACACGTAGATAAAATGGCGGATGGTGTTGAACGTGAAAGTGACGGCGAGATAAGTGCTGTGAGCGCAGAGGACTTCGGTGGCCCTTCAAACCCGAAACGTGCCAAAGTGCAGTGGCAGGAGACGCTCGTCAACTTAGTTGCAATGCAACAACAACAACTTGCAGAGTTAACTCGGCATGTAAAGATGGCGACAACACCAGGGGCAACGCCCAATGTATCAGAAGCAGGGAGTTCAAGTGCGCTTGCGTCAACGACTACGCAGGTCCAGTTCAGGCTCGCAAGTTACGATCCGGAGACGAGTGCTTACTCAATCGAGGAATGGTTGGAGGACGCTACAAAGTTAAAACATGAACTAAATGTAAGTGACATTCTCATGATCGCAAAAGCAGGAGATGCTCTGCGAGGTCGAGGATATCGTCACTATCGCGACTGGAGACCCATTTGCCGTACTTGGGACAACTTTTGCGCTGATCTCACTATGGCTTTTCCTGATCGGGAGACACCAGGAGCACGTGCATATTTGGCTACTACACTCCGAAGCCACGACTGTGATTGGTTATGTGATTACGGCAATAAAAAGCTTCGAATGATCACACGGTTCTACGACAAGCTGCCGTGGAATATTATGCTTAGCATGGTAGAATACGGTCTGGACCACACTGAGGCACGTTCAATGATTCATGTACAAAAACCAGAACCAGAACGTGAATTATTATAAAGTTATTAAGCGAAGCTGATGCACGCCGCAAAAGAACAGCCGGAGCATCAATGCGCGCGCATGAAGGATCTGGAGTGGAGAGACGGAAACACGAGCGCAGACTAAGAGAACCACGGTCCTCGAGCCATGGTAGGAACGGATCATGTTATAAGTGTGGGCGTAAAGGTCATCGACAAAACATGTGTACAGCCTTACAAGATGGAAACAAGGCTAAGAAAAATACTGCCAGTGATAAACCAAAACCCAGCAGCCCTATCTGCGAACATTTCAAAAAGCCGGGCCACACTGAACCCAATTGTTGGGCTAAGCATGGAAGTCCGAAAAAGGCATTTGTACTAAAGAAATGACGCCATCTAAGCGAGACACCGATAGCAACGTTATTGTGCAATGAACAGGCGAAATCGGTCCCGTATCTTATTGATAGTGGTGCCGACGTCTCACTTATTAAACATTCTATTGTAAAAACCTTAAATGGTATTATCAAAATAGACCGCAGTGTACGTACTTTTTCGGCATTTGAAGGCTAAGTTGTTTATACTATCGGTAAATGTGAACTGGTAATAACTTTGCCGAATTTGACATTAGAAATAAACTTCATAATCGTGCCTGATGGAGTGATGCCAAGTAGCATTGACCTTATTATTGGATGGGACATTATCTGTCAACCTTGTGTGCGTGTTGAGAAAAACGATGACGGACTCGAATGGTACTATGACCCTCGCAACATTCTTGTAGTGCTTACGTTGCAGTGTTACAGCTGGGCGTGAATCCGAGATTATCTGCAACTTGACACTTTTTAAAAGATGCAATGCCGATTGATGACTTCATCGACCCAGACAAGGTCGTCTCGGAAGCTCCAATAAAGATTATAAATAGAGCGATTAAACATGGTCAGAAATTTAATACCGTTCACTGCGGCGTCAAACCTTTCCAGCCAGGCGATGTTGTGGCGATTGAGGATTCGCAACTAGCAGGTGGTGGCAAATTAAGACCGAAGTATAAAGGACCGTATACTGTTCGGACAGTTCTCCCAAATGAGCGATACGAGCTGCATAAGAAGGGACATGGGACTACGGTAGCAGCTCACGGACAACTACGAGCTTGGCCCTCGGGTTAATAGCGCAAAGTAAGTCCGAATAGTAATTACTAATTACATTTCATTAAGTTATCAGGTCAGTAAATCCAGTGTTTTTGTGAGATTGTTTATAGTTAGGTCACATATTCGTTTTCTGAATACAACATCATGAGTTTTACGACCTAGTAACTGACCTATGATTTGATTTGATTTATTTTAATGTGATTTACTAACCTTTAACAACGAGATGAAGAGACGGATAGTGGTAGTACCACTATGCCTTGAAAAGGTGGCAATACCACCTACCATTCGATGAAGCAGCGGCTAGTGGCAGTACCACTATGCCTTGAGAAGGTGGCAGTACCACCTGATGTGCGATAAAAACTAGGAGAGTGGCAGTACCACTATGTCTAGTAATTGACTGTATTATCTAAAACTCTGCACAGTACTAACAATAACATTATACCATTGTTTGGACAGTCTCTGTTTCGGTATTCTGTTTTCAGATCAGCATCACCTCGGTCGGTGCGAGGACGCCCCGCAAACAGGATGGTCGTGTAAACAATCAATAATATCTACCCTCGCGCTATAGTCGGGAGGATGGCCGAACGGAGGCGTAACGGACCGAGCAGCGGGACGATCGGGGAGTGAGGCAGCAGTCTAACCCAGAGAATTCGCGAGTACTGTTGGAGATGTTGAATACAGTCCAAAAATAAAGTCTCAGGTGGTAAAAACCCCTGATTGTTATTTAATCTTCCCTAAACGTTTACATATATATATATATATATATATATATATATATATATATATATATATATATATATATATATATACACAGGGTTTCTCACGGTAGCCGTTCGTTAGAAGTTTTCGTGGTTAGAAAAAACTTAGAATTCTGAATTCTCGGACTGCAGAATTATTTAAGATTCTCTTTCATTTTAAAATATTTTTAAGGTCATACCACTTCCGGTTATACCGGAAGTTGCCAGTTACTTCCTTATTTTCAATAGAACACCCGGTATATTATTTCATTTTTGGATTCCTGAGAAAATTTTATGATGAGTCCATCAGGTTTCCCTATACCTATTTTCAACTGTTTCTTAGATATCTTGATTATTTTGAAAGACGTAGCCTTATTTTCAACAATGTGCCTTTTACCCATTTTCGACTGGTACTAAGCGCTTCTAGGATAGACAGAAGCATAAGAATGGTACTTTCTAAATCCACATAGATAATTAATTTATCGCAAATAGGGTGTCCAAAATTTTATCACCAATTACATCATTTTCAAAGTTGAAAAAGTTCGTTATTTCAAGTGTGACACCCTGTATATTATTGGATGATCGGATAACTTCCCCTATACCTATTTCCAATGGTTTTCTTGTTAATCCATATTTTCTATTTTAATGTGATTTTTGGCAAAAACCTAAACATCGTTTGTTTTTCGAAACAAAATGAACATGACTGAAACGGCAGAAATTCGCTTTAATTAGAACATGAAAACAAAACAGGAACATAACAAAACTTAGAACGTAATAACAAATGAAAAATATAAAAGCATTGGTACATAATAACAAGAAATAATAAATGAATGTAAAATTACAATAATTGTTCTATATGAGCGCCACTTTGGTTCAAACACTGGATGACTCTGTCATATACTCCTCGCGAAACAGACCCCCGAAGTTCGTCAGGACTTAGATTAGTAAAGGCATCGTGAACAAGGGTCAATAATTCCTGCCTAGTTTGTACAGACCTAGAGTACACTAATTCTTTTATACGGCTCCAGAGGTAAAAATCCAAGGGCGTAAAATCGGGTGATCTAGGTGGCCAGTTCCAGGGTCCCTGTGGGCCAATCCACCGATCCTCGAACATTAAGGTCAACTGCTGGTGTACAGCTATAGTGGAATGTGCTGGAGCACCATCCAGCTGATACCAACAGTTTGCTCTGTCACGTGGAGGTAGAACATTTAGGAAATCACTAACAAACCCTCGGAGTATCTCCAGATATCTAGCCCCGTTAAAATTTTCATCGTACACTTGATATGCCACTCTATTGTCCATTAAACAAAAAACATTAATACTAAAGTGGTCCTGGTGATTATGTTCCCTTATGACGTGTGGATTATCTTGTGCCCAGTAGCGATTATTTCGACGATTTATAATTCCTTGCCTGCTGAATTTTGATTCATCAGTCCACATAATCTTTTGAAGAAATCTCGGATCTTCAGTCATTTTTATGCACATGAATTCGCAAATGTCGACTCGTCTTGCCTCATCACCAAGACGTAATCCGTGTACAATTATCTCAGAAAAAGGATGCATTTTATGTTTTCTTAATATTTTGTGATTGATGCTCTTGAAATACCCAAATCCAGCGCTGCTGCTGGAGTTGAACTCCGTGGATAAGCTTGAAAATAAGCCAACACATTCACCACGTTATCTTCATTATCTATTACGGGCTTTCGGTGATTTCGTGTTGCCCTTACACTCCCACTTGCCATAAACCGAGGTTCGATTCTTGCGAATTTTCCGGGAGTCATTGTTGGTAGGTCCGGATATCGTTCGTTAAAAAGTCTGCATGTTCGTCTAACAATTCGTCTACATTAACCATGCGTATAAAACAAATTTAACAAATCATTATTGGAAATTGGAATATTGTTCAATATTCTCCATTATAAAGTATACTTGAGAAAACTAACAAAATCACTAGAACTGTAAGTAGATACCTCAGGAATTTGTGAGGTGATACTGTTTTGACATAAAATCAACATTGTTTCAATTCCTGTCAAAATCAAGGTTTACTAGATAGGACTCTAAAAGTCCTATCTCATCATCCAAAGTTTCATCGGCTTTTAATAAAAAATAATGGATTAACAAGAAAACCATTGGAAATAGGTATATATTATACTGATTATAATTGTTATTGTTATTCCATCTTGGAATTTTTAAATTTTGTTGGTTGGTTGGTTAGAATTATAGGTATCGACTATTATTGTTGTTATAAAGATTTCTATTGTCATTATTATTAGTATTATTTTGATTAAAATTTTGTCTATTATAATTATTGTTGTAGCGATTGTTATAGTTATTATTATTATTGTATCTGTTTGAATTTTGGTTTGTAATTATTATTGTTAGAATTGAAATAGTTACGATTATTATTGTTAAATCTGGAATTATTTTGTGTAATATTTCTATTACGATTATTTACCTGGTGTGACTGTGAATTTTGACAATTTGATCTTTGCATGTTACGTTCTATTCGGTTTAAATACGCATGCAATTGTTCCATATTGTTGATATGATGAATGGCAACAGTCTCCGATATATAATGACGTGCATGACACGATTTCTGCTTCCTGCATTTTCCGAGTTAGATATTGTGCTATCGTGAATAGTTTCAATGCATATAATGTTAAATTATTTGATATTGCATAATTAAATTTTCCAAAATAGAGCGTTTCCCGTATTATCGATTGTGCATTATCGCCCCAGAAATATCGTAATAACTTTTGCTCGAAACTGATATAGTCTATTATTTGGTCTCCTACTCCATTGAACCAAATTAGTGCTTCTCCTTCTAAATTTTCTCAAATGATTTCTTTCGTCTTTTCAAAATCAACTTCATTTCTTCCATTTCTTCTACTTTCCATCTCTGATATTCTCTTGTTTAGTGATTTTAAATATACTATTGGATGTAATTTATTAATGTTTCCATAACACTTGTGCAGCTTGTTTTCACCATGACATATTATTCTGTTGACTGTTTCTGTACCTCCATTTCGAATTTCTTCTACTCGTTGCACTTCCTTGACCAATTCTTCGATTCTCTTTTCCGTTTTCTTTTTTTCTGTCTCCCATTCTTCCTTTGACATATTTTTACATGTTTGTATTTCTTTCTTAACCAGTTCTATTTCTTCGTGGTTCTTGATTACTTTTTTCTAATTTTGTTATATTTTTTTTACATATCTGTACATTTTCTTCAATGTCCATCGTCTTTTGTACAACTGTGACTATATCCTGGGCATTTCTTTCTACTTCTTTTCTTAATTCATCCTTCCAAATCTGTGATTCTTTCTTTATTTCATGTTTTATACCTTCTACTAGGTTCTGTATACTTTTCATGTCTTCTTTTCTAGCCTTTTCTAGTTTTTCGTCTAGTTTCACTAAGTCATATTTTCTGCTTTCTTGTCATTTCTCTAGGTGTTGTTTTCTACTTTCTTCTAATTTCTCTAATTCTTGTTTTCTGCTTTCTTCTAGTTTTTCTAATTTTTTATTTAATTTTTCTAATTCTTGTTTTCCATTTTCTTCGTGTTTCTCTAAGTCTTGTTTTTTATTTTCTTCTAGTTTTTCTAATTTTTGTTTAATTTTTCGTCTAATTTCTCTAGGTCTTGTTTTCTACTTTCGTCTAATTTCTTGAAGTTTGACGCATTCATTTCCTCTTGCCTTTTCATCATTTTTTGAAACATTGTCTGCCATGCAGGTACCTGACCATTTCCTTGATTCATCCTTTCTTCAGTCATACTTCCCTTATCTGATTCAGATCCTTCTCCAATATGTTTACCACTTCGAAGATTCTTCCTTTTCTAGCTGTCTACTATACTTGTTAATATATAATTGTTTAATAATAATGATATTATTTTATATACTTACTTTTTTATTAATTATTTTACTTATTTTTCTTTTACGCTCCGTTACTAGCTCTATTTTTTTTTTTTTTGAGATAAGATTCTTAATCACAGTAGTCGGCTCAAAGCCATAGACAATCATCATACATAATAGCAAACATACCATTTAAATAAATTATTTTAAATTTTATACATTTATTAATGTTCAAATGTTAAAACTGAAATTTGAGCATGTAATTAATATTTCTTGGTTTCTTGATTTCAATTAATAGTAAATAAAGGTGAATTATCAAATTTTTAAGTATTATGTGTACTTTCTTTTATCCTTAAAACTAACCTTTTACCTTCCTATTGACTGTTAATTGTTACTGTTATTATATTATAATTTGTATCTAAATTTCAATAGATAGGTCTAGTGTTGCCTATTCTAACATTTATATTTTAAGTTCATACAGTAACCTACTTTTCTTACTATTAAAATTCCCTAATTAGGTGTTCTATGATCTGTGAATGTTTATAGATTATTATCAATTTATCGTCCTTAATATTACCTCACTGTTCTAAGCAGTCCTTTCTACGCACTTATTTTAATGTTTCTGAACTGGGTAAGTCTTATTTTATTATATATGTTTCATCTGATATAGGAAAGTATCTTTTTTATAATGAACCTCTCTTTTAAGTTAGGTAACGTTAATTTTATCGTACGATTTTATTATTCAATTATTTGTTATTTGGTACCTTTTTCCATTATTGTGGGCCCCTCTAAGACCTTCACGGCTCCTCTGGTATGACCTTCGGCTATTATTGATGGGATCTGAGTGAAAAATTGGCCGGCACTGGGATAACTTATTCGACTTCATTCTTGGTAGGTATTATTATATTTTATGCTTTCACACCTTTAATTATACCTTTTCTTAAAATTTTGTTATCATTTCTTTTTAACGATGCAGCGTCCCCAAAAGCTGGTTTTTCACTGTTGTATCAACAGCCTTCTTTTGTTTTCCTTAGACACCTCCTAAATTGTAATGTCTCTTTCGCATACCTTTTCCGTAGCACTTTATTTTATTTTAGTTACGCACTTTTGACTCTTATTAATTATTGTACAATATTCAGTCATATATAATTTACAATCCTATATGTCGTATTTTGTATTATTACCTTCATTTTAGTATTATATTGCAATGATTTTATGTGTTATGTATATTAGTCTTTATGCTGTCACATTTTGACATTTCTCAAAATTCCAATTATAACTTTAACTTTGAATGTTAATTTTAAAGCTATTTTATGCTTTCCAGGTTTGATATTTTTAGCGATAGATAAAATGAAATATCTTAATTATTTTAATATGCATGTCTCTACATTTCTCATAGTTAATTTGTTTAGCAATTTGCAGTCTTATGCTTCATGTTACCGTTCTTTTAGTCAAAAATTTTCTCAGATTAATTTTGATTTAAAAATTTCTACTTTATTTAATATCATGAACTTATTAAACATTTAATAATCGGTATATTATTATATTATTCAAATTTCTATAATTATATTTGCTGTGTGCCTTTGATTTTATGTGTATTTATTCATTAGAAACTTTGATTATGTCTGTTCAGTAGTGTTTTATTTCTTATGTAATGTTTTGAAACTTCTGAATATATATATATATATATATATATATATATATATATATATATATATATATATATATATATATATATATATATATATATATATATATACACAGTGCTATTCAAAAGTCCCCTCCCCCCCTCTTATCTTTTTAACGATTATACATAAACTAGTGAAATTTGGTAACTGAATATTAAGGGTTGTAAACTTCCCTACTAGTGATGATAGATGACGTATGCGTCAAAGATGACGTCACAAGGTCATTGTGACCAATAATTTTAAATGGAACCCTATGGCAAGCGACACCTCTTTTAAAAGGTACCGAAAAAACGTATTCAATGATACTAATATTGTTTGTATTTATGGTAGTTTTGATGGATTAAATCAGTAATCAGTAAACTTGGATAATAATTTTAATTTCAGATTCAAGAATCAGTACCTACTTATAGTAATTGTTCGAAGTGAGCTCCATCTACTTCCTGACAGTAAAACATCCTATTGCGAAACTCTTCTCGTACTTTTTCAAATATGTCTGCGGAAATAGCCCTACATTCTGTAACAATACGTTGTTTTAAAACATCAATATTGTCAGGCTGAGTGGCGTAAACCTTCGATTTAAGATACCCCCACAGAACAAAATCTAAAGGTGTGAGGTCCGGTGATCGAGGCGGCCATTCCATTGAACCTCGTCGTCTAATCCATCTACCAGGATATTCTTCATCCAAATACCGTCTTACTGCACCGTAATAGTGTGGAGGAGCACCATCCTGTTGGAATGTTATTTCCAAAATGTCGAATTCATCTTGATTATCTTCCAAAATTTCAAGGATTAACGGTTCTATTGCATTTTGCAACAACATCTGCAGATACACCTCACCAGTTAAGTTGGTATTTAAAAAAACAGGCCCAACGATGTGGCTTCCCAGTATACCTGCCCAAACACTGACCTTCTCGGGATACTGAGTATGTGTTTCACGAAACATGTGAGGATTTGCGTCACTCCAATATCTCACGTTTTGTGTATTTACATTTCCATTTAGATAGAAAGTACTTTCGTCACTAAAACAAATTGTTTTGACATAGTCTGGCTGTTGGTTAATTTTAGTCTCCATATTTTCACAAAATTGCAGTCTTCGGTCTGGATCGTCGTCTTAGAGTTGATGAACCATTTTTAATTTATATGGGTGAAATTTGTTTTTTTTTTCAACGCCCTGTGCACTGTACTTTCACTGACTTCACAGGTTGATGCAACTTGAGTTGTTGAAGAAGTAGGATTTACTATTACTTCTGCCAGTATATCAATTTTTTTCTCATCAGAAATTTGTGGTCTGCCAGATCATTTTGCATCATTAATACTACCCGTTGTTTTAAACTTACGAAGAAGCTCTCTCAAATAAGTCCTCGAAACGGGGCGATCGGGAAACCTTTCATTAAAAATGCGTTCTGCTGCATGAATATTTTCTCCAGTTTCACCAAGTATTAGGATCGCTGCTACTTTATCACCTAAAACACGTACCATTTCTCTTCTTGAAGCACTTAAACGTTCAGCTCACAACAGTTTAACAAATTATTGAATGTACAAATATTTTAAAATTACCACAAGGTACTAAAACAGTTAAACGTTCGATCAACAATACACAAATTATTAAATGTATAAAAACTTTGACAGCTAGAAAAACATCAAATTGGGGAGGCTTGCAAAAACGTCAGATTATTTACTATCCAACTATCCAGTGGCGGAGCTTGAATTTTAAATTTTATTATCAACTGATTTAATTCATCACAGCTTTGCGGTTTTTGAAAGCCAGTTGTCAAAACTGCCGTAAACAGACACAATATTAGTATCATTGAATAGGTTTTTTCGATACCTTTTAAAAGAGGTGTCGCTTGCCATAGGGTTCCATTTAAAATTATTGGTCACAATGACCTTGTGACGTCATCTTTGACGCATACGTCATCTATCATCACTAGTAGGGAAGTTTACAACCCTTAATATTCAGTTACCAAATTTCACTAGTTTATGTATAATCGTTCCAAAGATAAGAGGGGGGGAGGGGACTTTTGAATAGCACTATATATATATATATATATATATATATATATATATATATATATATATATATATATATATATATATATATATATATATATATATATATATATGTCGGAGACAACCCTCTGTATAGGCCCATGCCATCCCGGTTATCGAGATAGGAATGCATGGTTACGAGAAGACGTAAACATTACCATAAATGGTCATGTCGAATGTGTGACGGAGCTGGCGGTGGGAACCTATTTCTCCCGCGGGCAGAACAAAACCGAGTTGAGGGTCCCGTGTAGGAATTCAGTTAGAAAAGACTCGAGATAGTGAGACGAGGATATCACGGGACTATTGGTAGCGGATTGCTTAGCTCCTTTCGTGCAATTTAATTATCGTTTTAATGATCTGACATTTTAGTTTTAATATTTACTGACTATTGATTTCGTTTGTTTTGTTTAGTGACTTTTATATTTTTTCATCGTTATTGTTTAGTTAATTATTAAGTGTAATAAAGTGTGTGAAAATGCGACCAAAGTCCAGTAAATCTTCCTCAAAACAGATTCTTTCCTGCTCGCCTCCGACATCAGAAGTGGGATCAGAACTATTACCACAATCGTCAAATAATGAAGAAGCTTCGGAAAATGGCTCCGAAAATGTAATTCGAGAAATCCAACGATTGAGGCAAGAAATAAGAGATCAACCAGGACCTTCAGCGCGCCCATCTGCCTCTACCAACATGGGACAAATAAAACTACCAAAGTTCAATCCCGCAGACAAAAATATGAACGCAGAATCCTGGTGTGAATTTGTTGATGCCTGGGTGGAATCTTTTCAACCCAGCCATATAGAAATTGCATTGACAATTTCCGGTGCTCTAGAAGGTGAAGCCGCAAATTGGTTAATATCAGCCAAACCAATGAAGAAAACCTGGGAATTACTTCGTGTCGAATTCTTGGCTGTATTTCAACGAAGAGTAAGCCCAATTGAACAGTTAGCTGAAGCTGTACTAGGACGAACTGATATAGCACCTGAAGATGCCACAATGGAAGCCCTGTTATACAGCATGCAAACTGTTTTGACTCTTATTCGAGAACGAGAAAGCGACGAGGCCCTAGCTGTCCTAATAGGCTGCTTGCAAGCTTCCAACCGATTTCCCTATGCCAGACGAAGATTTCAAACTGACTTGCCTAAGGATATTCACACCTTTTGCACCATGATGGAGGGGGAATTCATCAAACGTCCGGCGCTATATCCTACTGGTCAACATACTAGTTCGAAGCGCCCAAATCAGTCATCCTCACATTCTGGAAGAAGTGTAGCGTCCTTTTCTGGCCGATGTCACAGCTGTTACCGACTTGGACATAAAGCGCACAGCTGTAGCCAATCCAAACACGCAACTTCAACAAGTAGTGTGAATCGACACCACCAGGACAGGGAATCAAAATCCGTTAGCTGTTTCACTTGTGGGGAAGCTGGTCATATCTCACCAAATTGCCCCAAGAAGGATCGCTCTCGGAGACCAAGCGGAAAACGCCGAATAAGTGAGAGAGGGGTGAATATTTGCGAAGTTGCCGCCTTGCGTGAGGGAAAACTACTTTTAAAAACTGGCGAGACGTTTCCATTTTTATTCGATACAGGCTCTGACTGTTCTCTGGTCCGTAAAAGTATTGCATGCCACTTCGATAGCAAAAGATTCAATAATTTAGTTTCCTTAAAGGGGATTGCTAGTGGCTCTTCCTTGTATTCAACACAAATTTTAACGCTGGTAGAAATTCCGAATTTACATGTTGAAATTTTGTTTCATGTAGTCTCAGATGAAGTTATTTCAAAGAGCATTATAATTGGCAAAGATTTAATAGCACAAAATGTTGACGTGCACTTTGGCCCATCTGGTTTAATTTTAAAACGTGCAATCAATGTATTACTTTGTGACCAGACACCGGTACATTTTTCAAGGGTTAATACTGATGTGTCAGATATAGAAAAACAAAACCTTTTCATTTTGTTACTAAAATACAGTAAATATTTTGTCAATGGCGTCCCTTCAGGACGAGTCACCACAGGAACTTTAAAAAAATACGTTTAAAGGATTCCAATAAATTTGTTCAACGTAGGCCTTATCGTTTAGCACCTGTTGAACGCCAAATAGTTAGAGAGCAAATTAAAGATTTAATAGAAGCTAATGTAATTAGGCCAATCTGTTCTCCATTTGCCAGTCCAATTATCCTTGTGAAGAAGAAAGACGGTTCAGACAGGCACTGCGTAGATTTTCGGGAACTTAATGACAATACTGTACCAGACAATTATCCATTACCCTTAATCAATGACCAAATTAATCGGTTATGCGGGGCGCAGTACTTCACGTCATTAGACATGGTTGCTGGTTTTCACCAAATACCCGTTGATCGTGATCCATTGAGAAAACAGCATTTGTAACTCCCGATGGACAATATGAATACCTCACCATGCCTTTTGGTCTCAAAAATGCACCCTCTGTATATCAGAGAGCAATTGACAAAGCTTTAGGTGAACTTCGTAACACTTTCGTGATTGTTTATATTGATGATATTTTAATTCCATCAAGTTCGATTTCCGAAGATCTTGAGCGTTTAGAAATTGTCATACAAACACTTACTAAAGCAGGATTTTCATTTAATATTAAAAAATGTAGTTTTCTTAAACTCGAAATAGAATATCTTGGCTATGTAATACGAGCCGGCGAAATGAGACCAAACCCGCGTAAAGTTTCAGCGTTAATAAATGCTCCAGTACCCAAAACTGTTAAATAAGCGCGACAATTTCTGGGTTTAGCTTCTTATTTCCGGCAGTTTATTTCAAAATTTTCAAAAATAGCCACCCACTGTATTAATTAACTACTTCGCCAACAAAATCCATAAAGTGGCTACCACGACATGAAGAAGCGAGACAGCAACTTTTAAGAGCACTAACGTCGGAACCGATCCTAATCATTTTTGATCCTAATTTGTCAATCGAATTACACACCGATGCTAGTTCAGACGCTTACGGAGCAAGATTATTGCAAAAGAAGGACTCTAAACTTCACGTTGTTGCATATTTTAGCAGACGAACCACTAAAGCTGAATCTCGTTATCATTCTTATGAACTCGAAACATTGACAGTGGTACAATCAATACGATTTTTTCGTCATTTTTTATATGCCAAACACTTTACAGTAGTAACAGATTGCAACTCCCTAAAAGCTTCTCGGACAAAAAAAGAATTAACACCACGAATTCATCGCTGGTGGGCATTTTTACAATCTTTTGACTTTGACTTAATTTACCGAGAAGGCAAACGCATGAAACACGCCGATTGTTTGTCAAGAAACCCTACACCGCCACTTGAAAAGGGGAATGTAAACACAGACACACCAAGTTCCGTGCAGGTAGTTGACCTATATACAGATTGGCTCTCGGTCGAACAAAAACGGGACAACGACCTTTTAAGCATCATCACAAAAATTAGGTCAAATGAACTTGATCCAGACCTAGCAAAAACCTATGACGTTCGTAATAATTTATTGTACCCGAAAATCGAGCGACATCATAAAAGTTTATATTTACCAGTGGTACCTAAGTCAATGGTGTGGTCGGTAATAAATCACGTACACACTGACTTAAAACATTTGGGTTGGGATAAAACTCTTGATAAAATTTATGAGTTATATTGGTTCCCGAAAATGGCACGCACGGTTAGAAAATTTGTTGAAAATTGTATAATTTGTAAATCTTCTAAAAATGCAAGTGGTGCAAAGCAAGTTCAAATGCATGCAATACCTAAAATACACAGGCCCTGGCATACAATACACTTAAATATTTCGGGCAAGCTCAGTGGTAAAAGTGATATCAAAGAATACGTATTCGTCATAATCGATGCTTTTTCAAAATTTGTGTTGAGAAAAATAAAATCACTTACGTCAGGGACGGCTCTTGATTGTTTAAAAAAATCCACTTATCTATTTGGAGCGCCTGCTCGAATTATTTGTGATCAGGGTAAATGTTTCACTAGCAGTGAATTTCGTGGGTTTTGTAAGTCCCATAATATTGATTTACACGTTATTGCACATAGTACAAGTCGTGCGAATTGTCAAGTAGAACGTGTTATGCAAACACTTAAGAACACTTTAACATCGATAGAGTCAGAAAGTAATGATCGATGGCAAGATTCTCTAGGAGAGGTACAATTAGCTTTAAACAGTACTAGACATAGGGTAACCGGTTTTAGTCCTGCCGAATTACTATTTGGAACCGAAATTCGCTCGCTTAATCCGAAGTTGAGAGCCAGACTGAGCCTGTGTCCGCTGATGATTAGGGTAATTGATTTGTCCATTTTTACTGTGCATGTGAAGTAGTGAATGATTTCAAAGTATTGGGATAATTGAGTGAGAGGACATCTTTTGGTCGGTCCTCCACGGGATAACTGAGTGAGAGGACATCTTTTGGTCGGTCCTCCACGGGATAATTGAGTGAGAGGACATCTTTTGGTCGGTCCTCCACGGGATAACTGAGTGAGAGGACATCTTTTGGTCGATCCTCCACGGGACAACTGAGTGAGAGGACATCTTTTGGTCGGTCCTCCACGGGATAGCTCAGTGAGAGGACATATTTTGGTCGGTCCTCCACAGGTAGTTGAGGTTGAGGAGACATCAGTTGGTCGGTCTCCCTATCTTAGAATGAATGAGTTGAGTTTGAGAGGACATCAGTAGGTCGGTCCTTCACTCTCAAGCTGAACATCGGTATAGTTGTCATACTATACCAACTTACGTAGCTAGTCAGGATGGACGAGCGATTTGAGGATGGTAATTTACTTGTTATGTTTCAGATTAAAACTGCAGTGCCCGAGGACGCGCACTATGTCAGTATGGCCGTGTCGGAGACAACCCTCTGTATAGGCCCATGCCACCCCGGTTATCGAGATAGGAATACATGGAATGCGGACATAAACACGGTTACGAGAAGACGTAAACATTACCATAAATGGTCATGTCGAATGTGTGACGGAGCTGGCGGTGGGAACCTATTTCTCCCGCGGGCAGAACAAAACCGAGTTGAGGGTCCCGTGTAGGAATTCAGTTAGAAAAGACTCGAGATAGTGAGACGAGGATATCACGGGACTATTGGTGGCGGACTGCTTAGCTCCTTTCGTGCAATTTAATTATCGTTTTAATGATCTGACATTTTTAGTTTTAATATTTACTGACTATTGATTTCGTTTGTTTTGTTTAGTGACTTTTATATTTTTTCATCGTTATTGTTTAGTTAATTATTAAGTGTAATAAAATGTGTGAAAATGCGACCAAAGTCCAGTAAATCTGCCCCAAAGCAGATTCTTTCCTGCTCGCCTCCGACATATATATATATATATATATATATATATATATATATATATATATATATATATATATATATATTGTTAAGAAATATGGGGTGAATAATAATCCGATTTTCGTTATACCCCAATTTATTTAAATTCTTAGATATTACAAGTGAATATCTGAACAGATTGGCGCGTATATCTCAACTATTGAATGGTCGGTCCCTCTATCGAAACCGCGCCGAAAGCTGATGTCATAGTTTATACTACATGTCTCATAAAGTATTTGATTTAATATCAACAATTCGGCGGCGGCTCGGTCAAGGTTTTCCCAACTCGATAAATGAAGAACAATGGTAACAAAATATTCGAAACAAATGACTAAAATTCTGCTGGCTTCACAATATATATATATATATATATATATATATATATATATATATATATATATATATATATATATATATATATATATATATATATATATATACAGGGTGATTCAGCTAACCCGTTCATCAAAAGTTTATGAACTTCCCATTGGAATTCATTTTTTAAAATTTGGAATCAGGGGTTAGTGAGGACGATCTATTCAACTAAAGTATTTTTGATTTTCTGACACTTCCGGTTATACCGGAAGTAGCTACCAATTTCCTTATTTTAAATAGAACATTCAGTATATTATTACATTTTTGAATTACCCTGCTGATTTTAAGTGGACTTTCTTAACAATTCCCTATACCTATCTTCAGCAGTTTTTGAGATATTTTAATTTTTTTGAAAAAATTAGGTTTTGTAGTATCCCATTGAAATGTTCGTCACTTATTCAAAACAAGAGTTATAGTAGCAAATTTTGGGCTGTAATTAGGCGGACTATTAAGCTTTTAGGTGATATGTAGTTTGATTTTTTATTATTTACAGGGTGTCAAAAAAATTGAGTTCATTCTGACAAACTTCAACTGCTCAAAAGGCAATTTTATTAAATGGAACACCCTGTATTTTATTGCTTTCTGTGATGGAGAATTAAGTGATATTTCAATCTGTATTAGAATTCCCTATACCTATCTGCTACCGTTTTATTGCTATCGAGGTATTTTTTATTCGATACCATAGTTTTCCATTTTATTAATTTACTTCTGACCAGCGGGCCATGAAAATTAAAACAACGTAACATTTATATTGATTTTTTATCATAAACAATGGTGCAAAATTATTGAACAAAAAAAATCATCATGAATAAAAAGCATATTTTAAACGATTTGGAACTTACATTAGCCTAAACAATAAAACATAATAACAATAATAACTAAATGTTAACAATTGGGTCTTATTGGTGTAACAACTGTTCTATGTGCCGTCCGTTGTGTTCTAAGCACAATAAAACTCGTTTATTAATCTCAACTGTCGTAGATTTCAATACCATTCCTTCATATATATATACCGGGTGTATCAAGAAAAACGCCCCAGTCTATAACTTTTTAATTATCGACACTAGAAACGCCATTTTTTGGGCTTCGGTGTTAAAGTATGTTTTTTACAAGCTCTGCATATAATATGTAACATGTCGCTTCCGGAAGTGACCGGAAGTTATATCAACTTTTTTATTTTAAATGGAACACCCTGTATATTTTTACGGTATTAGATGGCACACTTTATTCTGAATCCATTGATATATATTATTTGTGCTTACTGTCAACGGTTAGTAAAATACAGACCTTTGTATATTGCATTACATTGTAGCACTAGGGAGCTGTGAGACATATCTTGAATAATGAATATCATTATAATACCACATTTTTTTTTAGAAGAATGTGTGTTAATAGTTTGAGAATGACGGTAAATAAAATAAGAATATCTAGGTATAAACAAAACTATTTAATGAAAAACAGCAGCAAAACCAACAAATCAATAACTAAAATAATTCAAGGAATCTAGAAAAAACAAATAAAACGTTTCATAAAGAAAACGAACGAATAATAATGTACCTGATAGTTCAAAATCTGTTAGTATTTATTAATTTATCAATTTAAATATTGTTCAAATTGCCAACCTTCATTTTCAATGCATAACTGACACCTCCGTATTACCCCATTTACGGTATTTTGGACAAATTGAGGTGATATGTTGTCAACAGCCACTCTAATCCTTTGTTTTAGGTCTTCAAGGTTTTGCGAAATTGTTAGGTACACCAGATCCTTTAAATGGCCCCATAAAAAAATTTAATGGGTTGAGATCAGGTGACCTAGCTGGCCATATTGTTGGGCCATTCGTTCCGATCCAGTTTTCTCCAAATTGCCCATTTAAATAGTTTACATTTATATGGGCATTATGGCTAGGGGCCCCGTCTTGATGGAAAATCACATTGGCGTATTCATTGATAGGCAATTGTTCTAAATAATTCTCCAAATCGTTTCTTAAAAATTCATTATAAATAATAGCATTTAAATGTTCATTAAAAAAGTGAGACCCTATTATTTTATTGCCTTTCATCCTGCACCAAACATTTACACTGAAACGCTGCTGAAAATTTATAGTTCTAGTGTGTCTGGGATTCTCATCACTCCAGTAGTAATGAACATTCCTATTAAAAATACCATTGTTACAAAAAGTACTTTCATCCGACCATAGTGTGTTATTTAAAAATCATTTACCCTTTGCAGAAAAGTATTACAAAAATGAATTCTTTTAGGAGCATCAACTCCCTGTAGATGTTAAATTAAATTAGATTTGAAAGGCCGCATTTTATGCTTTCTTAATATTCTGTGCACCATTGAATGTGACATATTTAAATTATTTCCAGTTTGCCGAGTTGAAGTTTGAGGATTTTCCTCAATTGCCAGTAAAACGTCCAACTGTTTCATTTCATTTGCTATTGTTGGATTTTCTTTTTTAATTTTCTTCAGTGATCTAGTTCTTCTAAATTTCTCATGTAAATGACTAAATTTTCTTCTAGATGGGACTTGTCTCTTAGGAAATTTTTCAACGTACCTTCTTAAGGCCTTACCACTATTTTTATTTGAAGCATAGTACACTTCCAACATATCTGATAGAACTATAATTTTTCATCATCCATTATTCCGAAAGATTTTTAAATTAATTCTATTCGTTTACTTTGTGACAATAAGCAGAAAAGTCAGTTTAAACAGAAGTGTCAAACTAGCATCATTTGTAACTATTGTTTTAAAATTTAGTCATAGGCCCTCTTAGACTATAGTATACTATATTTATTAGTTATTACCGCAGTATAGTACATAAAGCTATGTATTTTGCTAACCGTTGACAGTAACCACAAACAATATTATATCAATGGATTCAGAATAAAGTGTGCCATCTAATACTGTAAAAATATACAGGGTGTTCCATTTAAAATAAAAAAGTTGATATAACTTCCGGTCACTTCCGGAAACGACATGTTACATATTATATGCAGAGTTTGTAAAAAACCTACTTTAACACCGAAGCCCAGAAAATGGCGTTTCTAGCATCGATAATTAAAAAGTTATAGGCTGGGGCGTTTTTCTTGATACACCCGGTATATATATGAAGGAATGTATATATATATATATATATATATATATATATATATATATATATATATAGTGTATATATATATATATATATATATATATATATATATATATATATATATACAGGGTGATTCAGCTAACCCGTTTATTAAAAGTATTTTTGCTTTTCTGACACTTCCGATTATACCGGAAGTAGCTATCTTCTATCTTCTAAGAACTGCCTTCTTTTTAAAAAGAACACCCAGTATATTATTACATTTTTCAATTACCCTGCTGATTTTAAGTGAACCTTCTTAACAATTCCCTATACCTATCTTCAGCAGTTTTTGAGATATTTTAATTTTTTTGAAAAAATTAGGTTTTGTAGTATCCCATTGGAATGCTCGTCACTTATTCAAAACAAAAGTTATAGTAGCAAATTTTGGGCTGTAATTTGGCGGACTATTTAGCTTTCAGGTGATATGTAGTTTGATATTTTATTATTTACAGTGTGTCCTAAAAATTTAGTTTATTCTGACAAACTTCAACTGCTCAATTAGTGTTTCAATAATTTTTAAAAATTTGACTTCAACTTTAAAAACTTTTAGAACTTTGACTGCAGCTTGTAAATTTGATAAGTTTATTTATATATTTTTGGATGATTCACGGCATCTGGTAGAACTATATAGGATTGCCATATGGGCATGGCCGGGATTTTCTGTGATTGTACCGGGAATTAGCTGTACAGTCCTGGATCTCGGATTTGCACGTATAACTCCCGGAATATAATATACAGTGCTATTCAAAAGTCCCCTCCCCCCCTCTTATATTTTTAACGATTATACATAAACTAGTGAAATTTGGTAACTGAATATTAAGGGTTGTAAACTTCCCTACTAGTGATGATAGATGACGTATGCGTCAAAGATGACGTCACAAGGTCATTGTGACCAATAATTTTAAATGGAACCCTATGGCAAGCGACACCTCTTTTAAAAGGTATCGAAAAAACGTATTCAATGATACTAATATTGTTTGTATTTATGGTAGTTTTGATGGATTAAATCAGTAATCAGTAAACTTGGATAATAATTTTAATTTCAGATTCAAGAATCAGTACCTACTTATAGTAATTGTTCGAAGTGAGCTCCATCTACTTCCTGACAGTAAAACATCCTATTGCGAAACTCTTCTCGTTCTTTTTCAAATGTGTCTACGGAAATAGCCCTACATTCTGTAACAATACGTTGTTTTAAAACATCAATATTGTCAGGCTGAGTGGCGTAAACCTTCGATTTAAGATACCCCCACAGAACAAAATCTAAAGGTGTGAGGTCCGGTGATCGAGGCGGCCATTCCATTGAACCTCGTCGTCCAATCCATCTACCAGGATATTCTTCATCCAAATACCGTCTTACTGCACCGTAATAGTGTGGAGGAGCACCATCCTGTTGGAATGTTATTTCCAAAATGTCGAATTCATCTTGATTATCTTCCAAAATTTCAAGGATTAACGGTTCTATTGCATTTTGCAACAACATCTGCAGATACACCTCACTGGTTAAGTTGGTATTTAAAAAAACAGGCCCAACGATGTGGTTTCCCAGTATACCTGCCCAAACATTGACCTTCTCGGGATACTGACTGTGTTTCACGAAACATGTGAGGATTTGCGTCACTCCAATATCTCACGTTTTGTGTATTTACATTTCCATTTAGATAGAAAGTACTTTCGTCACTAAAACAAATTGTTTTGACATAGTCTGGCTGTTGGTTAATTTTAGTCTCCATATTTTCACAAAATTGCAGTCTTCGGTCTGGATCGTCGTCTGGGAGTTGATGAACCATTTTTAATTTGTATGGGTGAAATTTGTTTTTTTTTTCAACACCCTGTGCACTGTACTTTCACTGACTTCACAGGTTGATGCAACTTGAGTTGTTGAAGAAGTAGGATTTACTATTACTTCTGCCAGTATATCAATTTTTTTCTCATCAGAAATTTGTGGTCTGCCAGATCGTTTTGCATCATTAATACTACCCGTTGTTTTAAACTTACTAAGAAGCTCTCTCAAATAAGTCCTCGAAACGGGGCGATCGGGAAACCTTTCATTAAAAATGCGTTCTGCTGCATGAATATTTTCTCCAGTTTCACCAAGTATTAGGACCGCTGCTACTTTATCACCTAAAACACGTACCATTTCTCTTCTTGAAGCACTTAAACGTTCAGCTCACAACAGTTTAACAAATTATTGAATGTACAAATATTTTAAAATTACCACAACGTACTAAAACAGTTAAACGTTCGATCAACAATACACAAATTATTAAATGTATAAAAACTTTGACAGCTAGAAAAACATCAAATTGGGGAGACTTGCAAAAACGTCAGATTATTTACTATCCAACTATCCAGTGGCGGAGCTTGAATTTTAAATTTTATTATTAACTGATTTAATTCATCACAGCTTTGCGGTTTTTGAAAGCCAGTTGTCAAAACTGCCGTAAACAGACACAATATTAGTATCATTGAATAGGTTTTTTCGATACCTTTTAAAAGAGGTGTCGCTTGCCATAGGGTTCCATTTAAAATTATTGGTCACAATGACCTTGTGACGTCATCTTTGACGCATACGTCATCTATCATCACTAGTAGGGAAGTTTACAACCCTTAATATTCAGTTACCAAATTTCACTAGTTTATGTATAATCGTTCCAAAGATAAGAGGGGGGGAGGGGACTTTTTGAATAGCACTGTATATAAAAAAGATAAAGAAAAAATCATAACGGCGAGGAAAATTAAAATTCGTTGAATCGCTGGTAGACTTCACAAACGATTTTTTTGTTTATAATGTATAAAAAAAAATTTAATAATTTAATAAAACACATTTAGTTTATTCCAATTTATTTATACCGTCATTAAGTAAGTCGTGAATAGATATTTTTTCAAAAAGGTATCAAATTTGAAAAATCGTTTTTGTGAAAGTCGGTATTTTTGCATAATATATGGATTGTTCCTTAAAATTCAGAAGTGAAAATTCATATCTTTGAAAGTTCCTTTAAAAATAGTAGCCTTTTCTAGATATTCTTTTAATATGTCGTCAAGATCTGCACTAAAATTTATGAGTCCACGAAACACACCAGGGTTGTCCAAATTTTCTGTCTCGTCGTGTCCGCGAAGTGCTAATTCGAAAGCTCTATTATTTTGCATATATCAAGGGGCGTAGCTCGCGTCGTAATAAATAATAATATAAGCTAGTAGTTTATTCTTCTGTTTGTTGATATTATGATTAAATACATAAAATTTTACGTGTTCTGCAGCTTCGCAGCTCTTATGGTAAAACCGCCAATGAGTATATATATATATATATATATATATATATATATATATATATATATACAGGGTGAGCCACGGTGGATGGAGTATTAAAAGTATATGGAGAACGGATCTACCGATTGCTTTGAAATTTTGGTTACCAAAATAGTCGAGTATGATCTATAGTCTATACTACTAAAATATTTTCGAAAGTGCGGTGTTGCCACTTATACGTAAAACCGGCAACATCTTCGATATTTTAAACAGAATACCCTGTATATTTTTGCATTTTTTGGATTATCGTCTCTTTCTGAGTAACTTTCCTGAATTTATTGCCAAAAAGTTTACTTTCAGTAAATCGTGTTTTCTCCTACCTACGCAACAATTAAAAGATAATTTTTCAGTTGTGGCTAGGCAAGGCCTGGGGCATCTTCTTCATTAATCAAATGTTTCCAATATCATACAGGGTGAGTTAGAGAATGCTTTCTATAAGTGACTTAGAGAAATGCGCGAAAGTCAATTTTTTTTAATGGAATGCCCAGTATATTATTACTAATTCGGAAAGGTGATACATTTACCTATTAAAAAATGTTAATGTACCCTATACCTAATGTGCACCGTTTTCAATATATAGGCACGTTTCTGTAACACTTCCAAGAATATTATATCTTTTGGTATGTTGTCATAACGGGTGGGTCATGAAATTTTTATTTTATCATTTTGTAATGACAACTGACATGCTATTTTTCTAAATAAATTTGACTTTAGTAATATTTGCACTTAATTTATTTATTAGAAAAATAGCATGTCTGTTGTCATTACAAAATGATAAAATAAAAATTTCATGGCCCACCCGTTATGACAATATACCAAAAGATATAATATTCTTGGAAGGGTTACAGAAAAATGCCTATAAATCGAAAACGGTGCGCATTATGTATAGGGGTCATTAACATTTTTAAATAGGTAAATGTATCGCCTTTCCGAATTAGTAATAATATACTGGGCATTCCATTTAAAAAAGTGACTCGTGCATTTCTCTAAGTCACTTATAGAAAGCATTCTTTAACTCACCCTGTATGATATTGGAAACATTTGATTAATGAAGAAGATGCCGCCAGGCCTTGCCTAGCCACGACTGAAAAATTATCTTTTAATTGCTGCGTAGGTAGGAGAAAACACGATTTACTGAAAGTAAAATTTTTGGCAATAAATTCAGAAAAAAATTATTATCTCGATAACGGCTTAAGCTAGATATAGGGAAATATTAACAAAAGTTACTCAGAAAGAGACGACAATCCAAAAAATGCAAAAATATACAGGGTATTCTATTTAAAATAACGAAGATGTTGCCGGTTTTACGTATAAGTGGCAACACCGCACTTTCGCAAATATTTTAATTGCATAGACCATACTCGACTATTTTGGTAACCAAAATTTCAAAGCAATCGGTAGATCCGTTCTCCATATACTTTTAATACTCCATTCACCGTGGCTCACCCTGTATATATATATATATATATATATATATATATATATATATATATATATATATATATATATATATATATATATTGAGACGATCCAAAACACACATAAAATAACATTAAAATTAATGTTCAAAGTTAATATTGTAATTGAGATTTAGAGAAATGTCAAAATTTTATATTGAAATTTTTATATTGAATATTATATTGAAATATAATACTAAAATAAAGGTAAGAATTCAAAATATAACATATAGAACTGTAATTTAAATAAGACATTATATAATAACATAATTGAATATTGTACAATACATAATAAGGGTAAAAAGTGCATAAATAAAATAAAGTGAGTATAAATAGAAAGTGCTATAGAAAAGATATGCGAAAGAGACATTACAATTTAGGTAGTTTCTAAGGAAAACAAACGAAAGTTGTTGAGACGAGAGTGAAAAACCAGCTTTCGAGGACGCCGCATCGCTAAAAGAAAATATGCTAACGAAATGGAAGAAAAAGGTATAATTAAAAGTATTAATTAGTAAAATATAACAAAATACCTACCAAGAGTGAAGTAGAACAAGTTTTCCCAGTGCCATCCCATTTTCACTCGTACAACATCAAGAATAGCAGAGGAGCCCTACAAGGTCTTAGAGGGGCCCACAATAACAGACAAAGGTACCAAAAAAAAATAACACATTTAATTAAACAATAATATTGTACAATAATTAACGGAACATAACCAAAAAGAAAGGTTCATATGAAAAGATACTTCGACCTTACTATAGGATTAAGCGCATATAATTATACCCCAGAGTCGAAATAATATGTAGTGATTCATCGATGACATTGGGATAGCTCAGGGGCAAGAAGTGTGCAGGGAACGAAATTCCAAAGGTGCATCAATTTGGAGGGGGCAAAATATAAAAAAATAACAAAATAATACCAAGACAGTTGAAAAGGGTTTTAAGTGGATTTGTAACAGTTTTTTAGTTAGTAAACAATGTAAGCATCGTAAGTTATGTAATGTACTTATTTCATGCTTACCCAGTTAGAACATCTTCTGTCAGAATATCCTGATAAAAGATATTTTGGCGACATATAAGGGGACGTAGGAGTAGCAAGCTACATACAAGTAGCCCCTCTGAATCCATATATTGACTTTCCGCTTTCACTATGAAAACTATCATTATATTTATGCCACACCACTAACACAATATTTATTTTATTGTATCAACAACACAGTCACAGTTACTATATTTATCACAATCATTATATATGTTACATCACTAACACAGTCTTTATTTTATTGTATCAACAACATCGTCACAGTCACTATATCTATCACTATACATATATGCCATACTTATCACATACATTTTATTTTATATTACCAATCACTGTCACTATCCCACTATCACTATGTTGCGTCGCACTGAAAATATTTCTTAATGTCATTATTACAAGAATCACTCATTTCAGACAACACAACTTCCACTTGCAATATTACTATTCCACAGTTAGTCACTGTCACTATCAAAATCACAATCACTGGAACTGCTATCGCCTAGATTGATTATAACTGGATCTATCAACGCTTCCGCTCTTGTGTCAATATCCCACATACGTTGTTCCTCTTTCTTTACGTGCACAATGCACTTGGACCATGTTTCCGCGGTGACGGCGGCTGATAGCATCGTTCAACAGCAATTTTACGTCTCCCAGTTTAAAAGTCCTATTATTTCGTGCTACGTTCGTTTTTATTTGCGCCCTAATCAGCTCTATGGGGTTCAATTCGCAATTGAACCCCATAGGTGGTAGACGAAGTATTGTCACATCACGAGTTTTTGCCATTTCATCTACTACATATTTAATGTACCGGCTTTTTTCTCGCTGCGCAATTTTTAATAGCTGCACTTTTAACATGGTATCGCCACGGCATTCGGCATATCAATCAGGAGTAAGTATCCTGATTGATATGCCGAAGAGAAGTAAAGCGAGAGCGATTCCTCTTCGGCATTACACAGATAGGATAGCGGGGGTTTTTAGTCGGTAGGCGTACACGAATCCGACAGTACCTGGCCAAATAATAACAGAACATCAGAGGTGTCTTTTTCCAAGTGTCTTTTGAAGATTTTCCCCTCGAGGAAAAAAAAAGGTCGTTGACCTGCTCCGATGTGGTGTGTGCATTTACTTCCCGGCGAACTTCCTGTTCCGAGGCAACGACCGGTTCCGGGTCGGTACTCATTTTCCGTTCGATCAGGTTTGATTTAATTCCAAGTCCGATGTCAACTTCTTGTTCCATTTCTTTTATTGAATCCGATTCCATTGAAGACGATTTATTTCACGACGAGTCCAGCTTCTCTATCTTCATTCGTATTAGATTCGTATTCGTATTCGTTCGATTACATACGAATTATGTCTGAATTCATTTCCTTGCTTGGTCCATATTTGTTTAATTAAATTCGATTTAATTCCAAGTCCAGTTTCATTTCCCCGTTCCATATTCGGTTGGATTAAATTCGATTTAATCAAAGTCGATTCCATTTCATTTCGAAGTTCCATTTCATTTAAATTCCGATGATTTAATTCCAGTTTATCATCCTGATTTGTATTCAATTGGCTCTAAAGTTCGTTTTATTCCCAAGTGCCACTTCGTTATCCTGATCTGTGTTCCATTGATTTGAATTCGATTCGCTTTGAAGTCTTTTATTTCGTTCAGATTGTTTCAAAGTCCGTCGATTAATTTTCATTTTATTGTCCGGATTTGAATGCACTTGAGTTAAATTCGGATTAATTCTGAGTTCCATGGCGTTATCTTCCTCCATATTTCGTTGAATCAAATCCATTTCGATTCTAAGTCCCGTTTCGAATTTATTACGGTGCTTTAAATCCATGTTACTGTCCCGATTTGTATCCACTTGAACTCGGGTTCAGTCGAAGTCCAAATTTATTTCCATCTAATTCGCGGTCATTATCTTGATCCGCTTCGATTCTATTAATTTCCTCCATCTTAATTAAGTCGCGACTTAATTCCAGGTTATTATCCACCTCCGGTTCATGGTTCGCTTGCGTCCGGGTATCGTCGTTCGGTTTCGTTCCTACGCCCGGATTCTTCATTTCTTCTGACCTCGCGGAATTTTCCGCGGGCGTCGCGACGTCGGTTGGAGCCGTCTTGGCTCGAGGTGTCGAGCACCCCCGCCACCGCGGCTCCCTCAGTCACGGAGTTTTTCGGCGATGATGTTCGAATCCTCCAGTTTAGTCGCGGTTCCGAGGGTTGCCCCTGTCCTCGGCCCGATCGGCGTTTCCCAGCGCCTCCCCCGTAGGCGCCGACGTGCCTTCCGTCGCGGCGCCCCATCGCATTTCTCGGACACGCCAGTCTTCTCGGGCGGCGGGCTGCGCGTCCCGCGCTGGCCCGGCATTTCGACGCCAGTCCTGTCTGGGGCCCCGACGTCCTTCGTCACGGGTGTCCCTATGTGGCGGCGGCTGTCGGAATGGCTCTTGACGCCAGGGCCGCCGTTCTCGTTGCAACGAACGCTCCATCCGACGCGGCGCGTCGTCGCATCTCCTGGGCGACTCTTCGTAGCGACGAGGCGGCGGTTCGTTTCTCTAACCCGTCGCTCCTCGTCGGGGCTCCTCCAGGTCTTCGCGCCGGCGGTTCGCCTGTCACGGAGCTGGTGTGTAGACGACGGCGTTGTCGTCATCCAACCCCTCTTCCGGGGCCCTATTCCAGACGCGGCCGCTCTTCGGCGTTCGATACGCCCCGGCGCTGGCCTCCCGTTCGATGTCCCTGGCGACGCTGACTAATTCCTTCGTTGTCTCGCAAGCCCCACGTCGTATCTGGACGCGGAGCCTCGGCAGGAGCTGTCCACGTATGAGCACCACCCTCTGCCCTTCGGACGTCTCGGGGGCCACTCGATCGAACAGCCGTGCCTTCCCTGCAATGAAGGCTAGGGCTCCCTGGTTTTCCTTCTGCGTCTCTCCATATAGGCGCTGCGTGATTTCGGCGAGGCGTTCCATCGACGAGAATTCGTCCAGGAAATACTCCTGGAACGTGGCCCAATCTCCAAGGGGGCGCGTCGCCGTCTCGGCCCATTGTCTCGCCTCCCCTCTCAGGCAGCTCCGGCCGGGCGGTTTCCATCCGCATCGCGTAGCTCTGGGTCATGAGCTCGCCCATCGCCCGAATCAAGGTCTCCATGGCATGTCCCGGGGGCGGGCTCGGCGGCTACGGCAAGCGGTGCGGAACAGTTGCCGTGTGGTACGCCTCCTTCGCGGCCTCTGGCGCGCGTGGCCATGGGACCTGGGGCCACGGCGCCATCGTCGTCGTTGTAGAGCGTATAGTGTTCATAGAGCTCTCCTCTGGGGTAGTGCTCGTAGATTCTAAAGTTCCTTCCAGGGATCTCGTGCCCTTCTTGGTGCTCGGGCGCCAGGGGACATCTCTGTCCCCAATTTATGGGGGGCTGTCTCCATAGCCCCACGTCGTGGAATTCTTGGAATCCGTGGAGATCCGAGCCATTCCCTCGTTGGAATTCCGGGCGGCGTGGATATTCTTCGATGCGCCGGCGCCACCTCGGGGGCTCGTAGATGTCCCACTCGTCGGGAATGATTGGCACCGGCTCTCCGATTGGTGCTCCTGCACGAGCGCCACGTCGACGAGCATACCCATCGATCGTCTGGAGCGGCCGCTCGCGTTGGACATTCCTCCGGGTGTCCAGGTCCATGATATCTTCTCTGGTCCCTGTTCGGGCGCCATGTCGTCGATCTCTCGCTCCCTCATTTCCGCGGGCGGCGGAAACTGGTAGTACCAGCGCAGGTTGTATGTTACGCGAGTCGGTGCGGCCCGCTGGAGACGCCATTCTCGAACTCCCGGACACCGCGCCCTCGTAGTCGATGATTTCGCGGCTAGGCGCTGCCTCACTTCGCGCTCCTGCACTGGGGGTGGATGCGCCTCTCCGCGAAACGTTGATAGAGAGACCCGCTGGTGGAGAGACCCGCTGGCTTGTTATTCCCTCGTTGAGGTTGGGTGTCGAGGTCGACACCGGCGTGTATCGAGCGTCAGGGACTCCTAAAACCCGACCGCTCCTTGTCTGCATGACTTCTACGAAGTAGTTTTCCCGTTGGTTATCCATACAAGCGTTAGCCTCACCTGGGACTACTCGATGTGGACGATGAACCTGGGGAAATATGCGGCTGGCGCGGATGGCTTCTAAACGTAGTGCGGCTTCCCGCGCTTTCCCACGTTGACTTGCGAGGATCCGGCCTCCCGACCTTATACGCGTTAGCCGGCGCCCCTCGGAAGAGATATCCACTTCAAGTACGAACAGTGTTTCATGTCACGTCCAAGAAACAGAGATCCCAACGGTACGGCACGCCTAGACTAGCGGTAGTTGGTCACCAGGGGTCGTAACCCCTGTATATAGGTGCTAGGGGACTTAGTGCAATGTCGCACCTAGTTGCAGGTCTTCTTCCCGGTACTGACCCTGGAAGAAATAAAAACACGGGTTCAAATGGGTACAAAAAAAGATTACTCATCAAAGATCCTCGTGTTAATGTAACTAGGGCGATACAACCCTAGCCGGAAGTCATCGTACTGATCACTGGAGAAGCACAAGTCCAAACGACAGAAAACGGCTCAAAACTGGGGCGAACCTGGGAACGGTTCGAAACTGCGGCGTAGGCTGGGCTGATGAACACATGGCGATGATGAAATCCCAAGATGGCATCACCCCAGCGTCTGATGATCCTCGGAGACGATGAAATATTCGATTAAATAACTCACCTGGGTATTCTACCAAGCCTTTACCAAATTGGTGGATTGATGGACGCCCACGTGGCGTAGGTCGGTGGCACTAAAATGGCGCGGCCACGTGACGATCGTGATCGTCGACGTTAAATGCGTCGAGTGCGACTTTTTGTTGATTTTTTGTTGTGGTTAATAATTTCTGTGTGAAGCACAGTTCACCAGAAATTTCGCTGCAGAATCTAGTCGAAGACTGGAGTAGGTGGCGGAGATCGATGCGCGTTGGCTTTGCGATGTGGAGATCACCAAGCGAACCGAACGACTGAGGAAGAGGCAGATCAGAGAGCTGCCTGTATCGACGCGCTCCAAAATGGACGTGCAGAGCGGGGAACCAATCGCGTCACGGACTGAGGTTACTCATAGAAGTACTCATTTTCGGAGAGAGGCATATGACAACAGAGAACCTTGAAGAATGAATTGTAAAACTATGAATTGTGAAGATAACATTGTAACTTAAGTGAATACACTGCAGTGCTATAAGATTATCATGAGTTTATATACCTATGATGAAGGGAGGGGTTAGTGGTAATTAACAAGATTTTTTATAAATTCAAATTATTGTAGAGTTATCCAACATAATTTATTTAATATTTAAAAATCTATCCACGTTTTGAAATACTTTTTCTTTCCACGTGTTTATTCCTTCTTGTGATACATATATGTAAATGAATTTTTCTTGAAGATGGTTGTAAAAGATTCTTTCCTCCTATAAAAGTGACTTAATTTTCTGGTATCTTGTTTCCAATAATTAGAAGTTTATTTACATTTTCATTTTTTAGAACATTCTGACAATTATGAATCAACTCATCTAACAGTGAAGAGTGGTTCGTAAACAACATAGAATGTTTCATGTTCAGGGGATTGTAGTATGTTAAGATAAGTGTAGGGTTTTATAGCCAGTCTGTTAATTTATTTGGTCTTGTTTGGTTACATAATCGCGTACACAAACCTATTATCAGCTTAGGTCTAGTCCAACCAACAAATTCCTAGGAGGTATTTTTCACTAATTCTACGACACACAACACTGCTTTGTTTCTTTTACTACTACTACGCATTCTTCAGGCCTTGTTATCAATATATCTCAGCCGGTGATAGCCAAAACATACTGTTATTACACATTACTTTACTGCTATGTTTATATCATCATCGTGAATACCCTTACCCTTTAATTAAAATAATTGACCACTCAGGATATACATGTTTCTAAAAATAGAACGTCTAGACGCCAGATATGACGGATATTTAAGGTTATTGAACTGAACTAAAACAATTGATGACTCATAACTGCATATTAGTCATAACATGACTAATATGCAGGTTTCTAAAAATAGAACGTCTAGACGTCAGATGTTGGGGAATACTTAAGGTTATTGAATTGAACTAAAATAATTGATGACACATAATATGCGGGTTTCTAAAAATTGAACGCCGGATGTAGGTGGGGTTAATAATAAAGGGAATGACAGTTCTGTGACGAAATCGAGGCTGTCTCAAGGTCAGGACATCACAGATCTATGACCTGACCTTGAGACAGCATCGATGCCGTGTCACAGAACTGGCATTTCCCTTCTACTCGTCTATAAAAATAAAAATATAGTTTTAAGCTTCATAATTCCACTGACTGAAAGTTATAGAATAAACAATTTGTCATCCATCCTAGCATAGGAACTAAAACCGTGGATCTTCTGAAGTTGAGGACTAAACAATTGATGATTGTACCCATTTGTGAAACTGATATCTATCAGTGTTAGCAGTGCACAACCCATGGCACAGATTTGCCATGTAAGTATAAAGCGTTTTAAAGATACCCTACTTACCTTTGCAGTCCTAAAGCGCTTCTCTTGAAAATAGTGGAGAAATTCACTTTTAATCCTCCGTCGGGCGCAGCCGATCTGTGAGATCCGGCAGTCACTTTTTTTGCCCGTTCGTGTGTATTACGAATATTACCTCGAACTCCATCATAGCTTTGTAGGTCCAAACCACTCTTCTCGATATGGCGTCTATTTATTTTTAGTGCATTTTAGAACTGGCGGATTCATTGCGCCTGATTACGTCATTATTTTCACTTTTATATTTTGTTAGATTTCTTTTATTATTTAAATTAATAATATTTTTTGGAATCTCCTTACTTACTTATTCTGGCTTTTTATGGTATTATTATTAAAAATTGACACATTTGCGTGTTAAATATTGGTTTATACTAAATATCGTTCCCAACAATTTGACGTTTATTTTTGTTTGGAATATGCTAAAATGATGGAAGAGGATTTATAATTCTTTACACTTTTCTTTGTAATTCACGCCCAATATTTTTGTATTGTGGGAATGTGCAGATTTTGAGAATTTCACGTACTTGAATAACTTTATTGTCTAATTAACAAGTTTATTAAACATAATAATTGAGTAGATAAGTACAAAGGTATTAATAATACATTAATACCTTTGTACAATATACAAAGTGTAATAATATACGGATCAAAAAGTAACTCGTATATATTCAGCTATTGTTTCTCTCTACACTCGCGTAGTTTTTGCAATTGTTTTTCCCGGAGTGGGGACCCGAAAATGTCGACCCCATATCAGAATCTAAATTCTGATGTCCACGGACCTGGAATACGGACCTGTCCACCGAGAAGCTAAGTCCGTATTCGACGCAACATATACCCCTCACCTTGAAAGCATTCAGGGTTTCAAAGCAAATTGTTGAAAGCAATGTCAAAAGGTCGTTAAGAATGTTAATTTAAAATTTGATTAGGTAAAACACACACTTTTACTATGGGTCGTTTTATCTCAGTAGATGCAGTTTTAATAGTCACAGATCTTATGATGCTGTCATGTCCAGGATGCGTTTTCACAATTCTACCTAACTGCCATTTGAGTGGCGGAAATCCATCTTCTTTTACTATCACCAAAATGTCGGGGTTTATTAATTGTTGTGAGTTTTCTTTCCATTTAACGCGTTGTTGCAGATATGAAATGTACTCCTTACTCCACCTTGACCAAAAGTGTTGTAAGAGCTCTTGGACAAGCGATTTTCCTTAACGCCGGAAAATGAGTGGTCTGGTATGGTGGTTAGTGGTTCTCCAATCAACAGATGTGCAGGAGTGAGAGGATTCATGTCATTAGGATCTTGAGAAAGGGGGTAGAGTGGCCTTGAATTAAGACAAGCTTCCATTTGATATAAAACCGTACAAAACTGTTCGTAAGTCAATATTGCGTCACCTATTACAAGTTTTAGATGATACTTTACTGATTTAACCCCTGCCTCCCAGATGCCGCCAAAATGTGGAGCGCGTGGAGGAATAAAATTCCATTGTACACCCTCATTTGATAAATCCTGAGCAATGGCATCTTTATATTGATCAAAGAATCGAAGTATTTCATTATTTGCACCCACAAATGTGGTGCCACTGTCTGAGTATATTTCAGAGCATTTGCCGCGTCTGACCATAAAGCGTCGTAATGCTGCTAGAAAACATTCAGTCGTAAAGTCACTGACAACTTCAAGATGGATCGCTTTGCTGGCAAAGCAAATGAACAAAGAAATGTATGCCTTTGTGGTTTTGTAATGTCGGCCATTTCGATCACGAAGTAGAAAGGGGCCACCGGCCGGCGTAATCGACTCCAGATGTAGAAAAAGGTCTGAAAGGAGCAACTCGTTTGGCAGAAGGATTTACCTTCAGATATTGGTCTGGCTTGAGGCTAAATCGATAGCAACGTACACAATCATGTACAACTTTTCGCACAAGGTTACGCCCAGAAAGTGGTCAGAATTGCTCTCGAATAGAAGCGAGGAGAGCTTGTGAACCTGCGTGCAAAAGTCTTAAGTGCTCGTGTTGAGCAATAAGGGCTGTGACATGGTGTTTAGAGGGCAGTTTGCAGGATGTATTTAAGAAAAATCAAAATTGGAATTCTGCATTCGTCCACAAACTATTATTAATTTAGTTGTTTCACCAAAAAATCGATTTAATCCGACAAGTTTACTTGTTTTACTAAGGGTGTTAGAATTGGATAGTCTGGAATAGTATTCTGGAAAAGATTGTCGCTGTACAATTTGTATTAAAATGAGCAATGAAGAATTTAATTATAGAACAGAGAGAGGACCAATTTGACTAAACTCCTTGCCCTTAGAAATATTGTTTTTGAATCGAAGTACATAAGCGAAAATTCTCTTTAGTTTTGTTGGAGAAGAAAATTTAGTTATCTCGTCAAACATTAGACTATGGAAAGCATTTGTTTTAACGGAGGTCTCTGGTAGCTCCTTGAAGTTGATAGTATTTGCCACAGCTGTGTGATAAGGCCAACTATGTTCGGGAAGTTTAAGCCATCCAGGGCCGTGAAACCAATGATAAGAGTTTAAGAGGTTTGAAGGACTTATGCCTCGCGACAATAAATCAGTTGAATTGTCTGAATTACTGTAGTACTTTCATGAGTCTAGTTTACATAAGGTTTGAGTTTTAGAAATTCTGTTAGCTACGAAAGTTTTTAATAAATGAGGAGGGGTTTTAATCCAAGCAATGAGGATTGTTGAGTCAGTCCAATAAACAATGTTTTCAGAGGTAATAGAAAGAGCTGAAATTACTTTGTCAACAAGTTCAGCTCAAGTCGTGGAATGGAAATGATTTTTAATGGTGCTACTCGTGTCTTTGCGCAGTAAAGATTAGTAGAGTAATTTCCAAGTGAGTCAACACAACGCATGTAAATACAAGCGCCATAGACAGATTGCGATGCGTCACAAAAACCATGTATTTGAATGGATGTAGAATTGATAGATAAGACGTGTCTGGGTATTTGCAGATCATTAATTTGTGATAACTCCGCTCGATAATTATTCCAGCGTGTATGTAAATTAGCAAGGATTGATTCATCTCACAAGAGTTTTAAATTCCAAAGTTTTTGTAAAATGATCTTTGTCGTAATAATAACAGGGGAAAGAAGACCTACAGAGTCAAAAATTTGTGCAGTGCAAGACAGAATTTGTCCCTTGGAAACCTTAGAATTGTGTTAAAATATACTGACAGAGTACTGCAAGCAGTCATTAGAAGAGTTCCAAAGTAAATCTAGTGTTTTGTTGTGTTCTTCGGTGCCAATGTGTAAAATACCAGTCAGAATCTTGTATTGTTGTATCATTTGACCTCCATTTTCGCAATGGAAAGCCGTATTTATGGAAAAGATTAGAAATGTCTTTTTTAATAGAGTTTAATTCCTCAAGTGTATTGCAACCAGTTAATAGGTCGTCGACATAGAAGTCGTGTAATATAATGAAAGCAAGTTTTGGGTTGTCATGAACATGTCGATACGCTATTTCATGGAGCGCTCTGATAACTAAAAAACTGCCGAGGTAGTTTCGTAAGTAACGGTATTTACAGTAAACACGGAGATATTTTCGCTAGCATTGAATCACCATAATATTTTTTGTAAAAATCCTTGCTCTGTTTGTATGTAGACTTGCCGGTACATTTTGGCAACGAAGAACGAAGAACGAAGTCGTGTGTCCTAAACCTTAAGAGTATAAGGAATAGGTTATCTTGTATATTGGGTCCAATCGATATGATGTCAACAGAATAGCCAGAAGTAGACTTTAATGAACCATCAAAAACGACTCTAAGTTTGGTTGTTGTGGAGAACTCCTTTAGGACACAATGATGAGGAAGGAAAAAACCAGAATTATCAGTTTGGTCATCTGAAATGGACATATGACCAAGTTCAATATATTCCTTTATGAATTCATGATATTGAGTTTTCAAATCATGGTTTCGTTCCAGTTTTTTCTCCAAATTGAGGAAACGATTAGTGACTGCGGTTCTCGAATCACCCAAGACTAAGGGAGGAAGTTTTAGAGGAAGTGCGACAACGAAGTGATCTTCAGAATTTCGAGAAACGTTTTGTTTGAAATGTTCCTCGTCTGAAAGAAAATTAGTTTTAGGACATTCTTCAAGCTCCCAAAATTTTGTGTGAGCTGTGTTTCTAATTTTGAAGTACTTGAAAAGTAGCAATTTTTTTTTTTTTTTTTGAGGATTACAGTAAATTGGACCAGACACAATCCAACCAAGTTTGGTTTTATGTAGTGTAGGAATATTAGTCCAAGTTTAATTTGGCCAATACTCAATAACTCCCAAAAGGTTTCAACTCCTATCAGTAAATCAACCGGATCAGGTTATTCAATGTTTGTGTCGGCAAGTAATATATTTTTTGGGATGTTCAGTAAAGAAGAGTCAAAGGACATGCATGGTATATTTCCAGTAATATGGGGTAAGACTATGCAAGATATGTTTCTCTTGAAATTGTTTACAATGGAATAAAATGTAACATTAACAAGTGAATTCTTTGTGTGATTCACCTGGTTAATACCAGTAACAGTGAAGTCGATTATTTGTGTAGGTAATTGCAAAATTTTAGAAAGACGTTCAGATATAAAATTTGACTGACTTCCATTGTCAAGTAGTGCTCTACATTCATGTTTTCCCAAGCCTATTAAGAACATTGACTCGAGCTGTGGAAAGTAAAGTTTGATGTCTTACAGCAAAGTCAGCTGTAGAATGAGCGTGACACGATATAGGGTCATTGCGAGTATCGTTTTCGAAAGAACGTTCAGAAACTGAAGCAGAAGTATTGTTTGAATCAGATTCTTGAGTATTTGAGTTGTGGTTTGTATGATTTATGAAGTGTAGTAATGTATGATGAATTTTACCACATTTTCTGCAACCAGCAGATTTGCATTCTTTTGTGCGATGGTTGTTGCCAAGGCAATTTATACATAAACGCAAACATTTATCAGTACTTAATTTGTCCAAGGCATTAAGCTTTGTAAATTCAGGACAAGTGTATATGTTATGTTCTTTATTGCACAAAGTACATTTGCCTTTATTAGAAAGTGTTAAAAAGGATCTCGAATCTTTGTTACCATGAAATGTTTTTAAAGAATCTCTTTTTTTGTTTGATATCTGAATTAGTAGCCATAGATTTTAAAATACGACAGCGATCTTTTAAAACGTTAAGTAAATGTTCCATTTTTGGCAACTCGGTTGGTAACCTACCTGGATCGTTTCGTGATTCCCAAGCACGTCTAGTTGTGTTATCGAATTTAGTACTTGTTAAATATATAACTAAGTTACCCCAGTGCTCAGTGGGGCACCCTAGTACGTTTAGGGATCGTAAATGTTTATGTGTACCATCTAAAAGTTTTCTGAGACCCTCGTGTAATTCTCTTGTGATGGCGAGCAAAATAAAAAGGGCCTTTATGTGTTTGTTTACAAGTAAATGTTTATTTTCAAAGCGTTCTGTTAACAGTTGCCAGGCCAGTTCATAATTAATGTCACAAACTTGTAAAGATTTTATTGTGTCAGCAGCGGCACCTTGCAGTGATAGACGCAAGTAATGACATTTTTGTACATCGGTAAGCCTGAAATTTTCATGTATAATTGAGTTAAAAGTGTCACAAAAGAATAACCATTGGTCAAAAGATCCATCAATCGTCGGTTAATTCAGTTGAGGTAATTGAATATTGTTTAAATTTGAGGTATCAGGTGTTTGTAAATTGCTACCCCGTGATTATTTATCAATGTCGATGTTGCGTGCACTACAAGTCTAGAAATTGTTTAACTTCTGAGATAATTTTAAAATAAGCATCTTCGAATGATTGTCTCACGAGTGCATGCAGTGCATCATAGTTATTTTCATAGTCAGGGTCATCAGTTTCAATAAGTAGTTGAGCTTGGTTAAATGTTTCTAAAAGTTATTCTGCATTAATCAAATGGTTTTGTAAATCTATTAAATCAACAGTTTCATTCATTTTATTATTGTATAAAATTATTAATAAAACGTGTAAGAGAGGCTTTAGCAACCATGCGTTTAACTTTGTTAGGGTCAGACATTGCAAAATGACGTAAAAAATGTATTTGTTAATTGTAGAAGTAGCAAATATTTGCGTGAAAATTAAGCCAATTGTAATATAAATCACTAAAGCTTAAGGAACCTGTTACAGTTTCCTGAAAGAAATAATGTCCATATAAAACCTGTAATAGATGTATGAATCAACCATAAAAAACGTGTAAATATGTGTTAAATTGTTTGAATATCGGGTTGAAATCAATTAAATATTTTATGCCGAAATGTGAAGGTTTTAAAATAAAACAAAACGCAAAAAAAGGCTTCAATAATGAAGGAATGTAAGTAAAAAGGAACGCACTGACCTGTACAGCTTTACCACTTTCTAACCTCGTAGCTTGTCGAAGACGATGTCCACGCTTGGAATACAATAATGGTACGATGTCTCCGAGCCACTACGTCGGGAGAAGTTTCAGGGAACCAAAACAGAGGCTAGCAGGCGGCCGTTGTCTTAAGCCGGCCACATACTTCGTTCTTTTTCATCCGTTCGTATCGCCGCGATTCGAATCGCCGTGCCAAAAGCGCCAAAAACCGAAATGTGTGGTGAAAAACCGTCGTGTCGCGTCGTCGGTTAAAATATCTGCTGGTGGTTGATTTTTGGAAGGACGGTTCATCGGGTATCGTTCCGAACCGACAGTGTGTGGGTATTTCCTTCCGAGTCATCGGTTTGTTTAAATTAGCGTAGTAGGCGCAATTAAGGGGAATAATTTGTCCTAAAGACTGCGGGGAAATCTTTGTCGAAAACTTTAAATCGTCATAAGATCTTCCGGTTGCTAAATAACGCAAAGTTACTGTAAGCCTTTCATGTGGAGAAATTGCTTCTCTTAACTGAGTGTCCTGTTTAATAATATATGGTGTTACCAGATTTAACAATTCTAAATGTTTCTTCATCCATCCTTAAGTAGTTATACCAGTCTCCTGGCTCCAATTTTAGCTCATTTAATAAATTAATATGAGAATATGTTTTTCGCTTTAAAAGCCATTCTTTGACCCATATTGAACGCTGCTCTTTTTGTTTTTACTTAAAACAGCAACTGCCGCCGCCACTGCTAATATCTGTTTCCTTTTCATGACGTAGTGAACTCGACTCTTATTGAAAATTAACTGCCAGGATTGCTCGTAGTGTGTTGTCAAAAAAGTTCGGCGATTCGACACGACGTTCCGAATCGCGGCGATATGAATGGATCAAAAAGAACGAAGTCTGTGGCCAGCTTTAGAGAACAATCAAAATGCTGGCGTTTTCTTCGTAATCCGGCTCGAAGCACCATGTATTGTGGGAATGTGCAGATTTTGAGAATTTCATGTACTTGAATAACTTTATTGTCTAATTGACAAGTTAATTAAACATAATAATTGCGTAGATAAGTACAAAGGTATTAATAATACATTACAGATCAAAAGGTAACTCGTATATATTCAGCTATTGTCTCTCTCTACACTCGCGTAGTTTTTGCAATTGTTTTTCCCGGAGTGGGGACCCGAAAATGTCGACCCCACATCAGAATTTAGCTTCTCGGTGGACAGGTCCGTATTCGACGCAATAATTTTTTTTTATATATATAACTTTGATTTTTACACGAAAAAATAGGTGGTTTGTTTTCTGTACTCAAAATATTGTTCAATACTAATTTGTTTGTTTTGTCCTTAAAACAGAAAAAATCTTGTCAATAATTGGTTTTCCTATAAAAATCTTCCAAATTTATTGTTTTATAACATTGGGCCGAATTTATAAAGAAAAGGATATGTTCATACTTGCAAAATATGAAGGAAATCCTTCTGCTTGTATTCATAATAATTTCAAGCAGAACCTCATACTTATAGAGTACAAGTATATCCTTATACTCATATAGAAGTAAATGAGTTTGCATAATCTTTTACTTTAAATAAAAAGCATATCCTCTAAAATACTGAGTTTGGTCAGTAGCAGACTCAGCTCTGTAGCGACAAGTTGTTTTGTCCGATTTTCATCACGATGGCAAATGTTGTGGATGTGAGGGACATTAAACATTACAAGCCAGCCTTATCTACACTTGTTCGTGAATTTAAAGGATTATGCCGTTTTGAAGAAAGAAATGTACAGTGGCTTGCGGACAGATTTTTAGGTACAAATGAAGAAACACGGGAAGGTGCGTTGTCATCTGTTCATAGAATGTTAATAAGTTAGGGATCGGTCGTTAATTAAACTAGTTCGTCAGTAAGAAACTTTGTAATGAATGATATACATATATATAGAACTGTTTACAATAATAATGGAAATTAAAAATTGAGGTTAGTTACGTCATTGCGTTAAACTTCAAACTTCAAACGATACTACTTAGATATGCCGTTTTCCCTCGCTTCACTTTTGCAATGCGTGACGTCATCATAATCAGGTGCGGCTCGTGGGGTATGATTTTTAACATCCTCCGGGCCGCCAGATGATTCAACTTCCAATGGGTAGAGAAGTTGAATTGGACGTCGTAGCCTTTGCATTCCACCCCGCAGGCTCGTCTTTTTCCATCACGTCCTGGATATACTTTTGTTACTCGTACTATTTTCCATAATAGCCTAGGTGCATTTTGGTCATGCAAGAGAACTGTTTAGGAAAATGTTTGACCTTGGTCATACTTTATCCAATATAACTCGGCCCTCAGCAATTCCTCTACCGTTAAGTTGCCAACTTGTTTTGATCTTGGATTTCGCAAATTGTATATGAATCTTTGTACATAAACCGTGATTCGGTATATTTTGTCCAGATTACTGTATCTTTGTAGCGGAAATATTGACTCAATTTTCTCGTTTTTAGTAATCGTGTTTAAAATTAGAATTTTGACATCAGTAGCGACTTTATCATTATACTATTCGTCAGGTGGCCATAAATGTTCGTCTTGTGAAAGCCAATCAGGGCCATTTTTCCAAAACTTGGATTCAACTAATAATTTAGCTTTAACACATCTAGTCAATAGGTCTGCTAGATTTTGTACACCTGGACAGTGTCGCCAAGTTCCCTTTGACAAGTGCTGAATTTCGTTTACTCTACTAGACACATATGGCTTCCATTTCACCGCTTGACCTTTTATCTAATATAGTGCTATCTTGGAATCAGTCCAAAATTGTATTTTATCAAACGTTACTGATACATTTGCAAGGATATAAGACTGCAACCTTGCGGCACAGAGCGCAGCGGTAAGCTCAAGTTTGGGTAGCGTTAATTCTGACTTACCACTTTTATTAATCGGAGCGACTCTGTTTTTTGCCATTAATATATTTGAATAATATACGCCGTCTTTAAAAATTCTAATATAGGCAACAGCACCGTATGCTCTCTGGCTTGAGTCAGAAAATATATTAAGTTCACATCGGTCATAATTTCCGAAAATTTTTCCAAATATCTTGCATCAAAATTTTAGACTTTATAACAAATGGACAAAGAATTCCTAAAGGATCATAAATAGTGGAAATGGTTCTTAAAACATTTCGTTTTGTTACAGGTTCATCGTTATTTATCATTATAGTACTCAGATCTATATCAGTAACTTATAAGCCGGAAATCGAGAAAGAAACCACCAAGCCGCCAAGCGGTTATCAAAGTAGTTCCCGAATAGCAAAGCTATTACATAATCGCTCTAGGAAACAACTACTTCTCGGGCTAAAGCCTCGCCAGGCATTGAATTATACCCAGAAGCGATCCTCGACCCCTTTCTCGTGTTTCTGCACGATCAGATAAGGTTTCAAAAAATAAAACCAGCCACAGGTAGGATTCGACATTTGTCCCGGATCGGAACCGAACGACATACAGCTGTTTCGAACTTGTTAGTTCTCATCAGTGCCGCATACGGTACGCCGATTCAGGACAAATGCCGAATGAACTTTATGGCCTATACATCTTTATCGATACGATCTCTGTCAGTAACTTATAAGCCGGAAATCAAGAAAGGAACCACCAAGCCGCCAAGCGGTTATCAAAGTAGTTCCCGAATAGCAAAGCTATTCGGGAACTACTTCGCTTCTGGGGATCGCTCACTACTACTAAGGATCGCTTCTGGGTATAATTCAATGCCTGGCGGGGCTTTAGCCCGAGGAGTAGTTGTTTCCTAGAGCGATTATGTAATAGCTTTGCTATTCGGGAACTACTTTGATAACCGCTTGGCGGCTTGGTGGTTCCTTTCTCGATTTCCGGCTTATAAGTTACTGACAGAGATCGTATCGATAAAGATGTATAGGCCATAAAGTTCATTCGGCATTTGTCCTGAATCGGCGTACCGTATGCGGCACTGATGAGAACTAACAAGTTCGAAACAGCTGTATGTCGCTCGGTTCCGATCCGGGACAAATGTCGAATCCTACCTGTGGCTGGTTTTATTTTTTGAAACTCAGATCTATAGCCAATTCATCAGTAACCATAATCCACTTTAATACTAGGACCTTAATCTCATTAGTTCGACAATTTAAATGAGACCTTAATTTCTCATTATTAGAACACCACTTTCTGATATTCATATTTGTTTTATTCAACATTTGAATTATTTCATTGTAAAATTGCTTAGAGTGTTCTTCGTTCTGCAATGAACAGATCAGATCGTCAACGTAGAACGATTTTTTCAAATTTTCAGCCGTTTTCTCAAGTTCCGATGGCTGATCAGTTAAATGTTTCTTTAAAATAGCCACCAACAGGAATGGACTACAAGTTACCCCGAACGTTACTCGTTTCATATTATATTCCTCAATTTTAGGAAGTGCGTTATTATTATTGATTGGTTCTGTGTACCATAGAAACATGTGCGATTTTCGTTCGTTTTCGCTTAATTCAATTTGCAGAAAGCCTTTTCTATATCCGCCGTTAAACCATTTTTTCCAACACGAAAGTTCAGCAATATTCTCATCAGATGAGGAACTAAATTTTCTCCAGCATAGATTTGTTCATTAAGAGACGAAAAACCAGGCGCATGAGCTGAGGCATCGACGACTATACGAGCTTTGTAGTTTCCTTGTCATCTCGATAAAGCGGTCTGTGAGGCATAAAGTATTTTTTACTTTCATCGCCAGTATTGCACGAAATCTCTGCACAGTCTGTTTCAAAATACTGGCGCATTACTTTATCGTATTTCTCTAATTTGGAATTTTGTAATAATTTATTAGTTAAACTCGTTAATCGATAATAAGCTCCGATATAATTATTGTCTAGATTTATATTTTCATTTTTCCATGGTAGTTCAACTTCATATCTCGTTCCGTTATATTTTATTTTATCGTTAATAAATTTCTCCGTAAAATTTTGCTGTACGTCCTCATTTTTGTCAATGCCGATTTTTTCTAAATTCCAGAAATCATCCAAATTTATATCTTCTTGTTGAAATTGAACGTTTAGTATCGTAGACATGGTTAAATTTACGCTTGTATTTATGTTAGAACTTTGATCTTCTCCATGTACAGTCCAACCCAACTTCGTGTTAACCGCCGTTAAATTTTCCGAAATTTTCTTATATTCACCCGTTACAATTTTCCAATAATTATCAGCGCCAATAAGCAGAGAAATTCCGTGTACTGGTTCATCGCTTAACTTTACATCAGCCAACTGATAATTTTGTATTCTTGAGTCACTAACCGGAGGTAAACTTAGAGAATCGAAACATATTTCCGGTACTTATTATATTATTATATTTACGTAGCGAATATTCTTATAACATCGCTACTGTATTGCCCACAGAGATTTACTAATACTTTATTACAGAGCCTCGCAGGAGTTTGCTTAGAGCTGCCGAAATGCATTATTGAAATTTTATGCGTTCCTATAATATGCAAATTTAAGCTTCTGGAAACACATTCTTTTATGAACGTTAGCTGGCTTCCTCCGTCAAGAACTATTCGTAGAAGCACTCGTTTATCATCTGTTTTTACATATCCTAAAGCTGTCTGTAAGTAAACAGTATTCAGTTTAGTGTTATTAAAAAGATTAACAGTCTGTTCTGGTGCACTCTCGCCGGTCTCGGATGCGCCGGTCGCGTGCGAATTAGTATTTTGTTTTCCAAGTACATAGTCTGGATCGCACATAATAGTAACGTGCCTTCCTTTACATATCCCGCACTTTAAGTTTCTTGTTTTACAAGTTTTAGAATTGTGGTTTATTCCTGTACACCGAAAACACCGTGAATTCTGCTTTAAAATGTCTTTACGTTGTAACAAAGTCTGTGAACTATTGCAGTTTATAGCTTTATGCGCTTGAGATTTACAAAATAAACATTGTCCATTAACATTCGTTAACAACCCAGCCGTGGTAGCAACACTGTCTTCCCGATTGTCCTTATATTTTGAAAAAAACCTTTTCTTTTCTTTAAATCTTGTATTATTGTGTTATTTACGTCACTTGATGACACGCCTTGTGTCTGTTCTAGCGATTCACATTCCAACTTTATATAGTCCAATAATTTATTTACTTGAGCTTGAAAACTCGAAACATCGGTAGAACGGCCATCGTCAGAGCCATTCTGTGCTAGTGATCGCGATCCTGCTTCCGTTAAAAGTGTCTCTTTTTTATAACATTTATTAAATTCCACGCGCATAATATATGGAATTGTCTTTAAAATGATCGATTTAACCATCATACTATATTGATTTACAGGTATACCTAGGGCGATAAGCGACCTTATTGTAGACGACGTTAGATTATACAGTTTTCTCAAGGACACTGCATCGTTACGATTTTTAATCGGCGTTAAGGACATTAATTGTTGCAAATATTCCTCAATAATGCGTTCATTATTGCCGTATTCGTCTTTTAGCATATATATGTATTGCATCCTCGTAAAATGCTTGACTAGGCGTTAAACCCTTTATCGTTAAAGCGGCCCTTCCAGTTAATAAGGTTGCAAATAATTAAATTTATCCCGGTCGTCCAGGTCCTTGTTTTCATGAATTGAAGTGCGAAATTGTTCCCAAAACGGCGTCCATGCTTTTAAATCGTCATTAAAATGTAATAAATCAAGTTTAGGTAATCTCACCGACTTTTTTTGCTGTGTAGTTGAAAACTGTGGTGGAATAGTGCTCCGCTACAACTCGAACGTTTCCGATGAATATGTTAACCACGTAGTCAAGCAAGCCACGGCGGTCGTCGCCTCGTCTTCATACTCCAACACCTTTATGCACTCACTCTCTAATTGTTCCTCACTCACGGTCGTTAATACTTTTTCGTTTACAGCTTTCAGTTTTTTATCCGCGGCTTCAATTCGCCCTATTAACACTTTTACTTCGTTTTTATCTATTGTCTGTGATTGTAATAAGTTATTAGCGTTAGTAATCAGTTTTGTTAACTGCACTCGGCACGTTTTTCTTAGCGTTAGGTCCATTTTTAAAATAATCTAAAGGTCACGTTATTATATCACTCCAGCAAAATTCCCTGGTTTCGGCACCAAATGTTAATAAGGATCGGTCGTTAATTAAACTAGTTCGTCAGTAAGAAACTTTGTAATGAATGATATACATATATATATATATATATATATATATATATATATATATATATATATATATATATATATATATATATATATATATATATATATATATATATATATATATACATATATATATATATATATATATATATATATATATATATATATATATATATATATATATATATATATATATATATTGACGGCACAAACGTACTGTAAGATAGGAAACCGGCGTTTCAGTTGGCCAAAACATCGTTCAATTATTACTCTCTCTTTTTTTAAAAGCTTGTTATAATTTAACTCAGCGCCAGGAATAGATTTTTCTAAATGGAATCATGAGGTCCCCACCCGCTAAGCCGTAAAGCCATCGTCCTTCAGCGATGACGAGGAGCGGTAATATAGTAGACCATGTATGTATGTGTAAATTTAATCTAGCAGACGGGCGTGTTTTGTATTGTCATTTAAGTATTGCTCTGTAATATACGATATCAGATAAATTTAATGTGTTTTCTTTGGAAAGCAAAATACAGTCCACTCAACTAAGGGAGTTCCACCTGGGAGACGACGGCTTCACAATGAGGAAGAATTCCTACAAACTGTTTACAATAATAATGGAAATTAAAAATTGAGGTTATATTGTACGTCATTGCGTTAAACTTCAAACGATACTACTTAGATATGCCGTTTTCCCTCGCTTCACTTTTGCAATGCGTGACGTCATCATGATCAGGTGCGGCTCGTGGGGTATGATTTTGAACATAGAATGAAGGTATGTTTGCGTTATATCTGTGACCCTGTGAAAAAGGTATTGGTCAAGAACTTGGTGTCAGTCAAGCTACAGTATCTCGGACTGTGAATGCAGTAGTTGACAGCATAATCGCACATTCAAATGAATGGAGAAAATTTCCAACTACCAACAATGAAATAACTGAGACAAAACTGTTATGGCAAAGCAAGTATAAGTTCCAGCTATTGATGTTGTTGATTGTACCACCCACATAGGGATACTGAAGCCAAAACTCCCTGAAGATGAATACATCAATCGAAAAAGTAAGCCTACTCCAAATGTTCAAGCCACTTGTGATGGTAGTGAAATGTTCACTAGCGTCGATGTTAGTTGGCCTGGATCTGTGCACGACTCGAGGATATGGAAAAATTCCTGCTTGGTGATGACAGATATGGACTAGACCTCATGATTCCATTTAGAAAAATCTATTCCTGGCGCTGAGTTAAATTATAACAAGCTTTTAAAAAAAGAGAGAGTAATAATTGAACGATGTTTTGGCCAACTGAAACGCCGGTTTCTTATCTTACAGTACGTTTGTGGCGTCAAATTGGAAAATGTACCAAAAATAATAATTTCCTGTATTGTACTCCATAATGTTGCAAAAGCATTAGGTGATCCTGATTTCGAACCAGCTGAAGAGGCACCAGAAGAAGATGAAGAAAACAATTACACTAACTATTGTTGGTACTTGAAATTTTTCCAAAATCACGGGAGCAGAGGCAATTGCTTCTGCTATAAACTGTAGTTCGTTACTAGCGTTTTCTACGCTTTCACTGTCACTTTCATTGCTTGAGGAAAACATCTGCACTACTGATACGAAAAGGTACACATTCACTAAATAAACTTTTGATATGACCTGTAACATAACTGATAAACAAATACAACTGAGTAATGCATAACCGAAGTGAAGGAAGCAAGGACATCACGTCAAAACATGTTCTAACATGTCGCTCAGGGCTCAGGCGAGTTAACCTTTTACTTGTGTTTGAAGGATATCCTGGCAAGTATAAGGTAATCATTATGAAAAAGAAGGAAATGCTTATACTTCTACCTTCTACATTAAATCATAACCTTATACTTAGGAGGATATCCTTCGTTTATAATATGGCCCATTGAATAAATTCCTTTATGTAAATTTAATTATTGCGAGTAAAAACTAGTGTGAAATACTTATTATTGTATTGTATTAATTAAAATAAGCGTTTAATTAAGTCTTCACCTCATTAAAATCTAAATTGTGTAAGATTTGATTATGGGATATCTCAGATGCATTGCGCCCAAATGTGTTTGGATTCATACTATGCTCGACGGAAGGTTAAATATAACATTTGAAAAGGCTTTTTGACATTAGTTACACCACTTGGGTACTATTTCGAGAGTAGGCTGTCTGTGATTTGTATCTTGAAAATAGTAGCAATGAAGGATCAAAGATTGGATGCCCATTAACAAAGACATTCCAAGTTACCGTTTGAAATTAATGAAACGTCGAATATAGATATAATACAAAACTCTTGGATTATAGGTATCGCAAATGAGTATGAGTATCAGATAAGTAATATCGTAAGGGTAATTAATGTAAACATATTAGAGGAAAAAATGTACTTTAGTTAAAATAATGTATTTAAAGTGATTGTGTGGTACAAAAATGATGATGTTAATACAAACAAAATCGTATATAATATTCACTTCTTTTGTCTTTGTGATAAAGTTCGTTCTATTGATATTAATATATTAACAATACAAATAGTATTACAGAATTCTCATCATTCCCTGTGAACTAGAACATAAAATCCCAAACATGCGAGTACGGCATACTGGAAATTTAAACCACAGTTAAACAAGTAATACCACATTTCTCACATAATTACCTTAAATTTTGGATATTCGTTCATTAATATAGTGACCATGCCTACATATGGAAGAAAACCACGTGCCCTTCCTACAACATCACGTTTAGATAACCAGAGTTGCCCAGGAGCGTATAATCCACGATCATCAACACTGTTGTTATCACCTTTAGTTAAGAATTTTATTGTTCCGTTCTTCCTGTAAAAATATAACGTATTATATATAAATTCACGACTTTTCCGTATACTTTTCCATTATATATATATATATATATATATATATATATATATATATATATATATATATATATATATATATATATATACGGAGTGTCTCCTAAAAAACGCCGCAAGCCATAACTCCGTTATTTATAATCTGATTTTAAAAAGCAAAAAATCAAATGAAATGGCTCTAAATAGTGTCATAGTGTCATTACAGTAGTTATTTTTTGCGAAATAAGTCAACAATGCCGTATGGACAATAATCAAATATTGACGGATATGATTCAGGTATACTTCAGTGTAATCAGAATCGTGGTGCAGCAGTCCGCCTTTATAGAGAGCGGTTTCCTCATAAAGAAGTTTCAGAACCACGTAAGTTTGGAAGACTTGAAGAAAATTTAAGAAACTATGGGGCATTTAAGAAACCGAAACGAGAAGAACGCGAATTTAATGAAAACACGGAGCTCAATGTTCTTCTTAATGTTGAAGAAAACCCAAGAACCTCCATTCGGGAAATTTCAAATAATATTGGAGCTTCAAAACGAACTGTGAATTCAATATTGAAAAAGCACAAATTTTAGCCATACATACCTCAAAAAGTAAAGGCATTAGAGGAAAACGATAGAGAACGAAGACAAAAATGTAGCCATTTGTATTTAAATTCAGTGCGACGAGACGCACTTTTCCACACTAAGATTATTTGGTCAGACGAATGTACATTTAGTGTCAATGGTATTTTTAATAGAAATATCCACCGACATTGGAGCCAAGAAAACCCAAGGATTATCGTCGAAACTAATTTTCAGTGAAAGTTTAGTATTAATGTGTGGTGTGGCATTTTGGGTAATAGATTGATTGGACTATTTTTCATAGACGGCACCCTAAATCAAGAAAAATATTATCAAATATTGACAGAACAACTTCAGAATTTTTTAGATGAACTACCTATTGCAGAACTCAATAGAATTTATTTCCAGCAAGATGGGACTACCCTTCATAATGCCAGAATGAATATTATGTAATTGATTAAACACCATATTTAATGAAAGGTGGATAGGAACTTATGGACCGATTCGATGGCCTGCCCGTTCTCCAGATCTTACTCCACTTGATTTTTGGTTGTGGGGTTATCTTCAAGATCATGTCTATTTAACCCGACCAGAAAATGAAGAAATTCTGAGGTAAAGAATTATACGTGCGTGTCGCGAAATACCCCCCAATTTTATATTGAATGTGACCAATGCAGTATTCAGAAGATGCCAGGTATGTCTTGATTGTGCCGGTAACCAATTTGAGCAGCACTTGTAGGTTTGTAACTTTATTTGATTTGCTAATTTGTTTCTTTAGTTGTTTCGAGTTAAAGTTTATTGCACTTCGTTTAATGTATTTCGTGTTTAATGCTGTTTAACTTTGTTTAATGTAGTTTCGTGTTTATCTTTGCATGTATTTAATCAACTTGTCTTTAATTGATCTTCATGTAATGTTTCTTTTATAATTAAATTCTAATTCTGTTCTGGGTTTTATTCGCTTTGTTGTATTTTGTTTTATTTTCCACGGCACAGATGATTAGTCAAAATACGTTTGTCATCAATTAAGCGACCGGGCGCCTATTACGGTATCGGCGAATATTTTCACCAATTTTCTGTGACAAATGTTTCACAAAAGTACATTTGTTATACATCGTTGGATTCAGGAAAGAAATATGCACAATAATAAATAAAAAAAAAAAAAACTATATTACCATTTGAAAAAAAAAGTTGACTATCACTTTTCAAAAAAAAAAAAAGTTTAAAAACACTACAGTATGCTCACTCTAGAGTGTATTTAGAGCCATTTCATTTGATTTTTTGTTTTTTAAAATCAGATTATAAATAATGGAGTTATGGCTTGCGGCGTTTGCGGAGAGAGCCTGTATATATACATATATATATATATATATATATATATATATATATATATATATATATATATATAAAATATAATGTTTTTTTTTTGTAAATTTTGCCTTAAAACCCCGCCGCGTGTTGGTTACCGCTGATCAAGCATGCCGACTGCCGTTAATATTCTACCACAGAAATGCGCTGTTGTCAGCTTGTCAATTTCTCACAAATTAGAAACAATATATCTACTCTACAGATTTCTATTTTTAGAATACTAAAAATACATTTTTTAATTTCTTTAAACTAAATAAATTAAAATCATGAAGGTTTCACACCACCATTGAGGTATTGCTTTGGCGCGTTACTTTTTTGATAAGTGGGTTGGTTGCCTGTAGCCCTATGATCCCACTATGAATTTTCATTAATGCGAAAACAACAAATGGTATTTGAAAAACAAGCACTTTACATTTCACTCCACTTTACTACCCTTAATTTCACGTCACTTCACTTAACTGTGCGTCACTTCACCTCACTTTACAACCCATCCAATAAGATTACTTCACATGACTTCATTTTATAACATTTTTCCTGAGTATACTCACAGACATAACCACAATAAAATCACAGAGATAACCATAATAGAATCACAAAAATTGTTCAAAATGGCTACCATTATAACCGGTATATAACCTGTACTGGTATACAGATAATCGTGTTCTTCTCACCAGCAATTCACGAACATTTCTAGCAGTATGTAGAGGACAGCATCATGTTGACTCCACATCAGTCTTCTTATTGCTAGAGGCAATAAATCATCCAAACGATTTTCTAAAGTTTCACTCTGAGATACATTTCTCCATTCAGACGTCTCGGTAGTACAGTCCAATAAGATAATTGTCAAAAATTCCTACCCAAACTCTCTCGTCCAGCTCGAAGATTTTCATCAGCCCAAATATGGGTATTGTGGATATTAAAAACCCCTTCTCTCCAAAGTCAATCCTGCCTCATCTGTCCACAAAACAAATATTAAAAAATTTGGATCCTGTTCAAATTGTTGCTGTAACCATTCGCAAAAGTGTCTTCGACCTGCTAAATCTGCTGGAAGCAAAGCTTGAACTTTCCCGACGTAATACGCGTGTCGCCTTTTCGAACGTAAAATTTGTGAAACGGTTAACTGTCACACGTCAAATCGGGTACTTATTCTTCTTGTACTGGTGCCACATTTTGGTCTTCTTTAATTGCATCCAAGAGAGCCGGCACATTTCTTATTCTTCTTGTTTGTTCTCAAAACATCGGTCTTAAGTACGTAGTTTAAAACTTCGAAAATCTCGCAATTGGTGAAAAATCCTCACGAAAGTGCGTTCATTAGGTAGATTTCTCGCGAGATATGTTTCTGAATATAATCTTTTCTTCGAATGCACTTTCATCTGCTAAAAAATAACCGCACATTTTTTTATAACCGCACTTTATATAATTGTCCTTACTACTTATTGCAAGTCAAAATATAGTACTACTATCGATTTACTGAAATTTGAAATTTTCAATTCAACTGACAATTACGTTTTGCGACGAAAACAAAGCGTCATCGACATAAATCTTCAACTGGCGGTGCCCTCTATTAGCCAGCGAGTTAAATATTTTTCTTATACAGGGGCCTTTATTTTATAATATTACAATATTTATTTAAACCATAACGGTATATTATTTGTGAGAGAAAATAAAACATGATTGCTGTTCCTGATGCTGTATAAAAGAAGAGTTCTTCTGATGTAAATTTAGGGTTAATTAGAAAACGATATTTGTAACATCTATTTTGTACCATTTTATTAAAATTTCACCTTAAAAATTATTTAAAAAATGTCATACATGCCTATGCAAATCCAAAGGTTAGTCTGCATACTACTGGAGAATATTATAACTAGTAATAAATGGATACAAATATACAATAATGACAGACAGACACATAGATATTTAGATATTTATTAGTGCAATTCATATAAAGTAATACACACCACAAAAAAGAAAAGTAAAGCAAATGGGGAAATTGTGACAACAAATACAATCCAATGTATAAAACAACAATAATAATACATTTGGGGAATAAGGCAATCAAATTATAAATGTAATAAGAATAAATACAAACAGAACATAGAAACAATAACAGGAAACAGTGGCTTCATAGTCATAATAGACGTTATACAATAAATGATGAAATCACAGTGGTTTAGACTGGTCAAAACATATTTAATAATAAAAAATCTATTCGTTTGAATCCTGTTCTTCCAATAGATACATGTTTTCAATATCACTATCACTACTGCCAGTATCTACATCTTCGTATCATGAACCTGTAGAACTGCTATCTGTCCATTCATTTCGTACTGTGTGCGAACTGTAAAGATACGTTTCATCTACTCTTGATTCTTCTCACAATCAATCCTATATCATAAGATTATGTAAAAACTTTCTCTGTAATAGTTACGTTTTGCAAATAAACGAGAGACTTTTTAAAAACTTTTATTGACCGCACTGGAAGATTAATACAGCAAGACTAACTAGATTATTACTAAAGCCTATAGTTACAATGCTAGCTTATCTACTACAGTGGTTGGGGATAAATGCTGACTTAGGTATTCTCTTATGTAAAGGTGGAACGTAACTCCTCCAACCCTAGATGGAATCATCCCCGATGATTCTGTTATATAATAATTTTTGGACTTTCTGGATTCCTTTTTGCCTTCTTCGCTAAATACTTATTTCTAATAATTTTATAACTAAAGTACACTATTACACAAATAACAATAATATATAAAATTATGGTCCAAAAGCTAATATTGGTTATAATAATTGACGTGTCTAACTTATTTAATTTATTTTGTTGGTTGTTTAATTCTTTTTGGTTTTGTAATAATTTGTGCATGTTTACTGCATTTAAACTCAATGGCCCTGGGTTATAGTTAATTTGGTAACTTTTTGACAATGTTAAATTCAATCTAGGTAAATCGAATTTTCGTACTAGTGATTTGGTATTATGGGTTTTAAGAATGTGATTATCTATTGATAATTCACAATATTTTTCAAGGTTTATAATATATGTCCCTATCAATTGAAATTTCCTAATTAGTTTATTACAGGTTTCAGTTATTATATTTTCAGAAGGGATTACTAATATCCATTTATTTGATGTGATTTTTTGAATTTGAATTTCTTTAATATCAATAGTGATAGGAAAACAGTCGTCATGATTTTTCTTAAATGATATAAGGCTTATTTCGCATGGTAGATTTTGATGCATGTGTACCGTATTAACGTGATTACATAAGTATTCGTTTTCAGTAACTAGTATACAGGGTTCATCCATTAATATATACCTTTCATGGTTTATTGCTGTGAATTTTGATTTGGGTAAAATGATTTGAAATTTATTATCTATTTTCATTGGTAGCGAATATAATTGGAAATATTGATACATTTGTGGTTCTACCAGAGGAATTTCTAATAGAAAGACAATTGTAAAATCCGTCGAATATCCTTTCATGTTTACAATATTTTCAAATTTTAAAATATTCTTAATTTCAGGTTCAAATGGTAATTTAGTTTCTGTCAGGTAATTTTCAGTACTTTTTATTTCCTGCAGTAATTGAATTGGGTCGACAATAGCATTATGTAGAGTATTTAATTTAGCGAATGTGATAGCTATTCCTATCTTTTCCAAGACATTATAAATCGTTTGGTACGTCAATGTTATTTGATTCAAAATTGTGTGGGTTAAGAAATATTGATAGATATAGTTTTCGGCAAGGGTAATATTTCGTATTATTGTTTCTATTTGTATTATTCTAGAATCAAGTATTAATTGATTATGACTTATATTTTTTGCGATTTCGTTGAAATTATTAATTGATGAGTTTAGCAAGGTGATTTGATCTTTTAATATTGATTTGAATTTATATTGATTTTCTTGTAAATGATTGATTTGTTTGTTAATGTTTTCCGCATCTTCACTATCTAAATTTCCTGTGATCACTTTAATAATGGACCCTAAGGCATTTATTAGTCCTCTCTTACGTCTAGGTTGATTCTTGTATGTTGGGTTAATTTGCGTTATTTGTTCGATTATTTTATTTTCCCAATTAGTTATTAGGTTATATGAATTGTAATATTCTTTTTTATAATAATCTTTAGATTCTAATGAGTTTCGTAAATTGTTATATTTTGATTTAATTTTGGCAAATTCATGTATAATAGGTTCTACGTTAAAAATTTGTGCATAAGTCCAGTAGTCATTGCTAATTTGGGTCTGTCCAAGTTGTAAGGGTAGTAGTCCAGGGTTGTTATCAATTTTAATGATTTCTGTTGTCATAAGGGTTATTCCGGATGCCCATCTGAAATATGAGGTTTCTTTAGTTCTTTTACGTGTACTGTTTCGGTTTTATTATTTTGAGAATTTTCTATTTTTACTTTATTATTTTCTAACATTTCTGTAATCACATAAGGGCCTAAAAATTTATTTTTACTTTTGGCGGACCTTTCTGGTGCTTTTTTATATACTTGTTGATTTACGTGAAATTCATTTTGTTCCGGGCCTTGTTTATTACGTTTGTCTATAATTTTTTGCTTTTCGTCTTTATTTTTTATTTCGATTTCCCGGTATAGGACTTTTACTTTATCTTGGTGTGCTGAAATATAATCTGAGTAAAATGTTGCGCTTACTAGATCTAATGGGTCTCGGGATTTGGTATGACCGAAGGTCAATTCGTGAGGTGTAAAGTGAGTAGATGAATGAATGCTACTATTATACGCTAAGATCGCATATGGCATCAGGTTTATTACTGACATTGCAGGGTCTATATTCTTTAGAATTCTCAAATGTTCTATAAATGTCGAATGAAATCTTTCTACAGGGGAATTTGATTCGTGATGCCTAGGCGTGGTAAAATGGACTTGAATCTTTTGAGATTTTAAAAGTTCATTTAAAACATGATTCTTAAATTCGGCTCCGTTATCAGCGATAATAGTTTCGGGTGCGCCATAAAATGAAAAGTAATTTATTATTTTTTCTTGTATAGTGATTGCATTTCTTGGACAAGGGTACGCTTGACCTAATTTTGAGAATTTATCAATGATCGTTAGAAAGCTCTGGTTTTCAAACATAAACATGTCGATATGCAAAATTTGGAATGGTTTCGAGGGTGTTTCGGTTAAGACTAGTGGTACATATGGGACGATTCTTGAATATTTGGCTTTTTGACAAATTGCACAATTATTGATATAATTGGTTACATCAATTTTCATTGATTTCCAATAATAGTTATCTTTTAGTTTGTCTAGTGTTTCTGTAATTCCCCGATGATTGGTTTTACTCTCATGTTGATGTTTGATCATCAATATTCGATCTTCTTTATCAATATTCTTTGTCTTTAAAAAATACGAAAATTGTTTTGCTAGGATTCGTGTGATCTCTTAGAAGTTCTATTATGGAGTTTGGGTTATGTTTTGAAATTTTTACATTTTTGATAATATTTCCGTCTATCGTTATTTGTGATATATCTAAAGTGGGGTGTACATTCTTTTCGATTATTAATTGGAATGATTTATTATTGATAATTTCGTCTAGAATTGGTATGCCTATGTTTTCGGTGTTTTCTGTTGTATGTGCTGTTTCTACAAGCTGGTCTGGTCTATTTTCATTAATGTCAAGTCTTACGTCTTGTATTACGTTTATACGAGGTGGATCATTTGATATATTAGGCGGGTCATTTATACAAGGTTGTTCGTTATTTTGTATCTTATTTGATTGATCATTTGATTCCGAATTCTGTATGGGGTTTTCTGCCATGTTACGCAGGTAGTCTAAAATTTCTTGGTTTATTTCACCGGGTTCATTCACGATTGATTGTGTTTCATTAGCATTTAAGCGGATACGACTTAAAGCGTCAGCATTAGTATTTTGTTTACCATTTTTATATATAATTTCATAGTTGTATTCTTCTAGTTTGAGTCTCACGTAGTCTTTGGAAAACTTTTTCTAAATTGGATATATGTTCTTCTAGGCTTGTCGAAAATATAATTATATCATCAAGATACACCGCGCAAATTTCATTTTGTAGTCCGCGTAAAATATTATTCATTAACCGTTGAAAAGTACTGGGGGCATTTTTGAGCCCAAAAGGCATTCGTTTAAATTCGTAATGTCCTGTGTCTGTTGAGAAGGCTGTCTTTTGTATATCTTCTGTACGCATTTCTATTTGGTGATAACCACTAGCTAAGTCCAAGGTAGAGAAATAGTTACATTTACCTAGTTTGTCTAAAATGTCATTGATGTTAGGTATCGGAAATCGATCGTCGATCGTCTGTTCATTCAACTTTCGATAATCTATCACTAATCTATACTTCGCCTTTCCCGAGGCATCTAGCTTCTTTGGAACAATCCAAATTGGGCTATTGTATGGGGAATTTGAATTTCGAATATTTGATTTTAACATTTGATTAATTTGGGAATTTACTTCTTGTTTATGAATTTGGGGATATCTATATGATTTGACAAAGATTGGTCTATCGTTTGTTAAGTTTATTTCATGTTTGACTTGATTTGTGAAGCTCAAAGGAACATTTTCTGAATGAAATATATCTCGATATTTGTAGCAAAGCTTTCTAATTAAATTATACTCTTCTTGGTTACAATGTTTTAGTCTTAAGTTTTTTAAATTTTCTTTATAAATGTTATCTATACTTTTATTAATTCTAGGAGATTTTTCATTTTCGATTTCCATAAAATTTAGTTCGTCAGTGTCTACTGTTTCAGTATCCAAAGGCTCTAATAAAGTGAAAGTAATTTCTCTGTCGGTTTCATTTGTTAGAGTTGTTAAAAAGAAATTATCAATTACATTTACTAATGCTTCAGGCATTTCTAACTCGTTAAATTTCGTATAAGGAACAATAGCGTGTCCTGACTGTTGATAAGTAGGTAAAGCTACTATTTGTTCAGTTTTAGGTGGTATTGTTACTGAATATGGTTGTTCTGACGTGACATTGATGTTAACATTTTTGGGACAGCAGGAGTAACATGTTAGTATTTTCTAAGTGAATTGGAATTTTAACCGTAGGTAGTACTAAGTGTTTTGTTTTAAGGTTGATAATTGCTTCAAATTCCTGTATAAAATCTAGACCAATAAGTCCATCAAAATGTTCTGAAAAATTAAATAAGTAAAAGGTGTGACATTGCTCTATTTTAAAATCGATTAGTAATAAAATTCTTAAAATTTCATCGTGAATCGATGAACCGTGAGCTGTCTTAACTTCAAAAGTTTTTGTTTCGATTAAATCTGAAAAATAATGATATGCTAATTTTGGATTAATGAAACTTCTGGTACTACCTGTATCTATAAGAAATTTTGCGTTTAAGGACGGTATGATAATGTATGGTAATAAATTGTTATAGTTGTGTAATTGTGCTACGTCGGTGGTTGCTGGAACGAGATTTCCTGAAAATTTCCATGTGATAAACATTGGGTAAAATTGTTGTTTCGCGCGCTTGCATTATGTTCGTCTGCATTGGAACACGTGTGGATTAAATGAACGGTCGTGTCATCGTACCCATATGAAGTGCTATATATTTAGTTCCATCATAATCTATGTCTATGTTATTATATATTTCATTATAAGATACCTCATTATATCCGTTATCATTATAATTTATATCTGGCTGTGAGATTTCGTTCGTAGAATCTCGGACGTTTGAATAATTCTCGTTTAACTGTTGATTATGCAGTTTAGAGATATTTTTTGAGAATATATGCGTATTACCTGATGTGGTATCCATTGGCGTGGGTTTTGTCATAAATTTATTTGTATGGGATTGTGGTTTAAATACATTCGTCGGTTGTTTTTGCAATGCCGAATTATGGGCATTATTATTTTGAAAAGTATTCGGATTCTGCCTGTATTGGTTTTGTGAAAAATTATTGTTATTTTGATATTGTAAGGGTCTAAATTGGGGTTCGTAATTGAAATTTTGTGGGGGTCTTTGCATTGGATTATTCCGTTGGTATTGAGATTGGTAATTTGAAAAGTTATTATTATTGAATGGTCTTTGAGGGAAATTGTTTGTCGGGGTCAGTCTAGTTGGTGTCGGCCTATTATTATTTATGGTTGGATTGGTATTTTGGTTTCTATTTTTAAATTGGATAAAATTTTGTTCTTCCACGATATAGCTTATTGCTTGTTCTAAGTTTGTTGGATTTCTTAGTCTTACAACTAATTGCATGTGATATGGTAAATTACTTATGTACGTTTTTAAGGCAAGCGAATTATAATTTTCAATTTTTATTAACCTTACTTCTTGTGGTTCATCCACTTGATTTAATTTTGCAAATAATAAACTCCTAACATCTTGCATTCTACTGCCATAATCAATTAGTGATTCGTTTTTACTTGGCTTTAAAGTTAATAGATCCTGAACTAGACAATCAATATTTCTTTGATCGGCAAATGTACTAACTAGTGTACTTTTTACTAACTCCCAAGAATTAAGTTCTTGTCTGGGGCAGATTAGATCAGCTGCTCTACCGCTTAATTTAGAAAATATTGTATCAATTAAACAAATGTTTATTGGTGCGTTTGCATTAGTACTATCCTGAAATGCTCTGATTAAATTTTCTGATGCAGTAATAAATCTTTGCAATAATTTTGGGTTTCCATCAAACTTTGGAATATTGTCAGCTTGGTAACGTAAAAGTGAATAATTTGTTTCTGGCATAGTGTTCAGATTTAAATTTGAATTTGTTGGAGAAAGTAAATTTTCTGTGTCTGAATTTGAATCTATGCTCAGATTTGAAAGTGTACTGAGAATTTCCTCCAGCTTCCAATAAATTTCTTAATATTAGTGTTTTAAATAGTTCTGTAACTTAGTTTTAAATAGTAAATTTTAAATGAATTTATTTTTATAACATTTACATATGTTTGTAAATAGTTAAGAGAAATTATTAAATTAATATTTGTTACAGTAATATTTAGTTAAAATACGAGTAAATACAATCTTAATTCTAACACATAGGAGTATATAATTGTAAAATTCAAATAACGAGAAATAGCAAATTCTTTTGAATTAAAACGACTTACATTAGTAGAAAAATCAAGTTCATCCCTCTGTTCTGTTGCGGACTTCGTCGCTTTGTTTCTTATAACCTATGCCTATAACCAGGAGGCTGCTGGGAGTCTCGTGTCTTGCTTTTCCGTCGGCCAATGAAGAATCGCAGGATAAATCTGCTCCGATCCTCGATGGACAATTCTTCGGTTCTCCGGAATCCTCGCTGAAAACTGCAGGGTAAATCTGCTCCAAACCACGATGGCCAGAATCCAACGATGTCTTCCGCAAGCTACTCAATTCACCTGCAATCGTGTGTTTTGTAGGCTACTCAATTCACCCACCGTGTTCGTTTTTCCGATTAAGGATTAAAATCACAAGTATAAATCTCAAAATGAAAACTTTACACTTCGGAAAATCCTACCGGCTGCGCCAGTTACGTTTTGCAAATAAACGAGAGACTTTTTAAAAACTTTTATTGACCGCACTGGAAGATTAATACAGCAAGACTAACTAGATTATTACTAAAGCCTATAGTTACAATGCTAGCTTATCTACTACAGTGGTTGGGGATAAATGCTGACTTAGGTATTCTCTTATGTAAAGGTGGAACGTAACTTAATCACTAGCTTTTTTCCACCTGTAAGGTGGAAATTCAAACAATTTATTTTCATACACAGAACTTTCGAATATTCTTACTGATAGTATATAATTTTGAAACTCTGTACTTACTAGGTCAATGGAGCTATAATAAAGCAGATAGATGTATATTAGTATTCTTCATAAAAAATACTTATTATAATACAAAGCATCTTAGCAAAGTTGTTTACTTTATTGATTTGCCTTTGTGTAGTTTTTATATAACTTAAAGTGCATAAAACAACTACTAGGTAATTAGTCCTCCTTAATTATAGATATAAACAGTAATACAAATAAATTGAAGTATAATTTACCTCATTTTTCTATGAAAGACTCGCAAAAAACTAATTCTGCCATCAAAAGGTATACCAGTGTCCCTTATTTTACGTATATCTGTGTAAACAAATCAAGCAGTTAATAAAAATCTCTCAGGAAATATTTTGCACTTTTACAGTAGGCCTTCTCTTCCCTATTATATAATATTCGTGAATTATCTTCCGCAAACATTTTTCAGCAGAATCATGTATGACTACGTACATACGAATACGATTTTGTGTTTGGTTTATTCTTTTTTTCTTTGGGGAAAAAGGAGGTACCTGAATCTATCACAGCAACTTATTTGAGTACCTGTTGATAGGTATTTTTTTTTAATTCCTGTTGCGGCTAACATTCTCTTCGAATGTTCACTTTATTCTTGGGATCCTTCTTCATAAATGTTATGACATTACTTATTAATTCTCGGAAACAGCTATGTAATGCCTTCCTTGTTGATTTCTTAGTCACATCCATTTGCCTGCAATTTAATAGCGAAGTGACAATATGCATTTGATACACGTTTAATCTCTACCTAAAAGTGTTATTTGTAAATAAAAACTAATAGTTATCCATTAAAGACAATTTCTTTCAACTAAAATTAATAATGAAAAGTTATGAAATCTCTAAATAAATATAACCTACTACTTATTTTGATTATACTTCGTTACTTACCCTAATTGAAAGGTAGCTTACCCTAGGTGATCAAAGTTGAAAAATATTAAATATAAAAGTCTAAATAACAACAAAAAAGCATAAATGATAACTATTAAATATTAATTAGCAATTTTAAAACCCATTAAAATGTTAAAATCTCAAGTTTCTGTCTAACCTCAAATAACTGAAACAAACTGTCAGCCACAGTGTCAGCTATTAAACGCAGATATTACTTTGTAAGGTCAATGTACGATGATATCGGAGCGCATAACCTATGAAGGATAACATGTGTTGTGTATATTAATGTATAATGTGTATAAAAGAAGTGTTGTATCATCTACTTACATTAATATTAGGTATCCACGTAATGTAAAATGCATGTTACTTGATAAGGAAAACTAGTGTCATGTGCGAAAGTTGAAAATTCGTTTTCTCCAAAACTGTATCCGACTGCCAAATACTAACTGCCAGATCCTTATTCAGCGCCCTCGAAAATAGGAAGGTAGCCTAATTTTGGTGAGGATTTGAGAGATTTACGCTAATGTACATAATTAAAGAGATCTTATAATTATGGTGAGGATTTGAGAGTATTTCGGTATTTTACAATTTTGTAATGTAAATTAAATACAAAATAGCCCTGCTAAAAATACATCTTACATCTCAGCTTTGTTTATTCCACGTTATTTGCAATAAAATAAATTTTTGGCCATTTATTTGTCAACTAAAAGAAGAAAATGATAATGTGAAAATTTGGCAACAGTAGCCTTATACGTCTAATCATACTTGTATCATGAATATAATCGATACAACAAATAAGTGGTTCTCAAAATGTTGAGCAAATTTTTCTAAATATTAAAAATTCAATAACTCCGTTAATAAGGCCGATATTAAAAATGGTTTCCACAACAATCATATACTAGGTGTAGCCATTAAGTGGTTAAAATATATGTACACCTTAAAGACTCACCTTATATATATATATATATATATATATATATATATATATATATATATATATATATATATATATATAGATATAGATATAGATATATAGATATATATATACATCTCACTAACATTAGAGCGTCCTAATATACGTTTATTCTTTCATGGAATCGCTTTTAAAGCGTCCACTGCGTATATAATATTTTACCGTATTCACATTAAAGCGTCCTACGGTGTTGCCACGTTAAATAGACTAGTTTTCAAGATTTAAGATGCAGCGAATAAAGGAAAGTTAAGCAATTAATACAAATTAAATTAAGTAGCTCATACAAATTCTCGATGCGTGTTTCGTTACTCAAGTCGACATCATTGAGATATGTCTGTATAATTACCGGTTGATAAATGAACTAGAAAACTAAATATTATATAAAAATTGTATTACTTTTATATTACATTTACCTATATACAAATTATATTTACCATATCCCAATGATATTAACTTGATTAGCGAGACGCGCATCGAAGAAAGTATCGTGTTTGATCTTGTTTTCATATAATGAAAAGCATATTTTCCTCGATACACGTTTCGGGAATCATGTTGATAGTTTTCATCTTTTAATAAACTATGTTAACAGTCTCGTAGACTAATCAGACAGCTATATATTAGAAAACACCTTTAGTTTTTATCAACTTCCCATAATTCCAAATGGGTTGGCGACACGAACATTGAAAAAATTGTATAGTAATAAATAATAATGCTTGTGTTAGAGACAAACTGTCTTCTGGTCCTGTTTTCACGTGGAGGGTTCCAGGATCAAACTATGTTGGCATTGACGGGATATATTAAAAAAATATTTACCACCAGTTTTTAACTATAGGCAGTAACAAAATAATGCTGTTAGTTTTTATCACATTTAACAGGTATTTTTTTGTTTCACCATCATTTATATGAATCTCGATTCCTTTATTTTATATGTCTTGATGGTGTTAAGTTGGTTTTCAAAACACGTTGAAAAAATTCTAGTCTTTCGATCTTAGTGGAAAATAGTTTTGGGCCGAAACACTGTACATGTGTTTCATCAATGTGAAAATAAGTGGAAATTGTGTTTCCACACCGAAGGTTCCAGATCTTCCCTAATCTAGAAATACTACATATTTCGTCAATCAAGTTGGCATTATCGGGATATAACAAAGACTAACGATATTCTCTATATTTTTTAAGTTCAGTCATTTTTTATAATTTGTATTCATTTTCGATAGGACTTGAACCTTGACGAAGTTCTAGTGCAAACTGGAACGGGTGGGTCGGCTTGCGCGTTTTAATGATTTAAGGAGCCGTACCATAGGTTTAACCATAGTGGGGGGGTCCTTATTGAAAAACCAGACTAAGACAAGTCCCTGAAGGAGGGCAGCAGCTCTTTCAGTAGTCATAGTGGCAGAAACCGTGGGGGTTGGTATGGTGCTATGACACACACGACTGCGATGTGGAAGGCAAGAGGAAACCACCACATTATAATCCTCAGAACAGCTAGCAGAAAGCTTATCCTAAATTAATGATGGCGTCTCCTGGGACAAAAAACTCCGGAGGTAAAATAGTCCTCCGTTCGGATCTCCGGGTGAGGACTGTTCCGGGAGACATGATCGAGTGCAATAATAATAAGAAGTGTAGCATTTCACGAGTCGGAGCGTGGAATGTCAGAAGCATGAGACAGGCAGGGAAGCTAGAAAATCTGAAGATAGAAATGGATAGGTTAGGATTAGATATAGTAGGTATAAGTGAGATGCGCTGGCCGGAAGTAGGAGATTTTTGGAGCGGTGACTATAGGGTAATACACACAGGATCGGTAAATGGAAACGCGGGAGTAGGGATCGTTATGCGGAAGAACGCAGGACAGTGTGTAGATAGCTACCTACAATACAGCGAGAGAGTAATGATGGTTAGGTTAGATTCGAAGCCAGTGGAAACAGTAATAGTGCAAGTATACATGCCTACTTCTAGCCACAGCGAGGAAGAGTTAGAAGCCGTTTATTCGGACATAGAGCAGGTAATCGGATTTGTGAAGGGCCATGAAAATTTAATAATCGTAGGAGATTTTAACGCAGTCGTAGGTGAGGGGAAAGAAGGAGAATTTGTAGGGCCTTATGGATTAGGAAACAGAAACGAGAGAGGTAGCAGACTGATAGAATTCTGTGAGAAGCACAAGATGGTAGTCGCGAACACATTGTTCAAGAATCACGTTAGGAGGCGGTACACATGGAAAATGCCAGGAGGGATAGACAGGTATCAGATAGACTACATTCTGGTTAGGAAGAGATTTAGAAATCAAGTAAAAGACTGTAAGAGTTATCCAGGAGCAGATGTAGACAGCGATCACAACTTGGTAGTCATGAAAGCTAGATTAAAGTTCAAAAATCTGAAAACCCGGAAGGATAAGAAACGTATAAATATAGACATATTGAGGGATCAGAATATGAAAGATAAGTTCCAGGAGAAAACAGATCAATTAATAAATAAAACGAGTAAGGACGAAATCAAGAACGCAGATACTGAGTGGGAGGGTATCAAGAATAGTCTAGCTTCCGCGGCTACGGACGTTTTAGGACACGATAAAAGGGAAGCTAGGAAGCCCTGGATAACGGACGAAATCTTAAACTTAATGCAAAAGAGACGAGGCTACAAAAACAGACGAGACGAAGAAGGACTGAAAACGTATAAGGCAATAAAGTGGGAAATCATTAGAAAATGTAGAAAAGCGAAAGAACAATGGATAGAGGAGAAATGCAAAGAAGTAGAAGATAAGTTGCAAGTAGGTAAGACCGATGAGGCTTACAAAATAATTAAGAGGAACTTCAGGGATATAGAAACAATAAGTAGAAATGTTAGGAGTCAATCGGGGGACATACTGATAGGAAGAGAGGAGAAAGCGGATAGATGGAAGCAGTACTTAGGAAATTTATACGAGGGTCAGGAATTAGGAGAGATATTAGAGGAAGAATCTAGCATCGATAGGGAAGATGTAGGAAAACCTATATTGAGAGAGGAATTTGAAATAGCACTAAGGGGGCTAAAGAATAATAGAGCGCCGGGTGTAGATAAAATACAGGCGGAAATTTTGAAATGTGCGGGACAGAAAGTAGTAAATAGGATGTTTGAACTGGTAAAATACATATACGAAACGGGCGAGATGCCGGAGGATTATAAGAGGAACATTATCGTTACTATACCGAAAAAGAGAGGAGCCGACAAATGCGAGAACTTTAGAACGATTAGCCTAACTTCCCATGCGTCAAAAATCTTAACTAGAATAGCGCAGAAGAGGATGGAAAATAGAGCGGAGGAAATACTAGGAGAAGACCAATTCGGGTTTAGGCGAAATAGGGGAACTCGCGAAGCTATTCTGGCGCTAAGAGTAATGTTAGAGAAAACAATAGAAAAAGGAAAGAACGCTTATATAGGATTTGTAGATTTAGAAAAAGCTTTTGATAACGTAAGATGGGAAAAAATGTTCGAGATACTAAAGAGCGCGGGAATGAAGTATAGAGATAGGAGAGTAGTACACAATCTATACATAGAGCAAACTGCTGTTATAGAAGTAGAAGGGGAGGAAAGGGAAGTAGGTATTAGGAAAGGAGTAAGACAAGGATGTACGCTATCACCACTAATTTTTAATCTGTACATCGAAGAGGCGATTAATGTGGTAAAAGATAGAGTGGATTTCGGGATTAAAGTACAGGGACAGAAACTAAAAATGCTGAGATTCGCGGATGATATAGCAGTATTAGCATCTAGTAAGGAGGAACTAGAATCAGCATTGAACGAAATGGAGGCAGTGTTGACAGAGGAATACGGAATGAGGGTGAATAAAAACAAAACTAAAGTGTTAGTGTGCAGAGGGCGCGAGAGCAGAGCAAAAACGAAAGTACAAATTAATAATGAAAGATTGGAGGAAGTTAAAGACTTCACTTATTTAGGAAGTAAAGTAAATTGGGATGGAAGAAGCGATAAAGACATAAAACAAAGAATAGCGCAGGGTCGAGTAGCTTTTAACAAAAAGAAAGCACTTTTATGCTCGGGGGTAATAAACTTAGAAACAAGGAAGAGATTTTTGAAAACATATGTATGGAGCACGGCACTTTACGGCTGCGAAACCTGGACGGTAGGGGAAGCAAGTAGGAAGAAATTAGAAGCTTTTGAGATGTGGTGTTACCGAAGAATGATGAAAATACCATGGACTGATAGGGTTAGAAACGAAGAAGTATTGGAGAAAGTCGGCGAGAAAAGGAGTATGTGGAAAAACTTAAAGAAGAGAAGAGATAGAATGGTAGGCCACTTGCTGAGACATGGGGGAATAGTCCGCGATATTTTGGAGGCAGAAATAGGAGTGAAGAAAGGCAGAGGTAGGCCTAGATTAGACTACTGCTCGCAAATAGTAAGGGATGTAGGTTGTATCACAATTAGCGAAATGCGTAGGTTAGCACAAGATAGGAGAAGCTGGAGGTTAGTGTCCAACCAGTCTTAGGACTGATGACCTAATGATGATGATGATATTCATTTATTTATCTTGCACCTATTTTTTTAAATGTTAATGGAAAATACTCTTTTAGTTTCATATCTAAAGCTCCAGCTGTTCCCGAAAGTAACACTTCATTTTTTACGTGCGTTTAGCTAGCCAAGCTCACGTCATTTGAAGATAACAAAAACAGTTTATCATCTAAAATTTCTAACTAGAAATCATCATCATTTATATAATCTTTTACCAGGATATGATGTTTGTTAATTTTTATCGTATGTCGATAATAACAACTTGGCTGGCGAAACGTGCAGTAAGGAAATTGCAGCATGTCGGTGTCATTGGAAAAGTATATTTTCTGATTCTGTTTTAACGTCTAAGATTCCAATTCTCCTAATGATTCAGATCTTCTGATGATGCCACCTTAGTTGGCGAAACAGACGTTTACAAAATTACAGTGGTTCAATGTTAGTGGAAAACTTACGTGTTAAAATAAAGTGGTTTCAGCATGGGTACCTGGAAGTGAAGGACACGAGGATAATGAAAAGGCAGAACAATTAGCCAAAGAAGGCGCATCTAATTATTTAATAGGACTCGTTCTTCTGTGGCGTGCTAGATAGTCTATAAAACTACTATTAATGGATGGAAAAGAAATAGGCCTCAAGAGTCGTGGAATACCTTTCTGGGATAGACAAACCAAAGAGATTATTAAAGAACGATCAGCTAAATTTACAGACGGTGTGCTTCGCCGCTATGGAAAGATCATTAGTTTTCTAATTGATCTGATTGTGTTTCCATCAATGGTTTCAGTTCTCTTCAAAGACTGAAACATTAATTTTCATCAACGGGAGTTTCGCAAATTAAATTAAGAAATAATAAACTATGGTAATAATAATTGTAAACTAATATTGGCGTAACTTATGTCGAGGAAAGTAATTTTTAATGTTAACGAAAAACTGTTTTATAATCCATAGCGGAAGCCTTCCATTCCGCTCCCCTAGGACCAAAATACGACATTGAAACACTACATCCTCCTCAACGCGCGTTTAGTCCACTAAATTGGCATCATTTGCAGATGACAGAAACTAACATTTCTTCTATATTTTAGTTCGCTATCAGGTTTTATGTGAACACTTATATCGAAGAAAGTACGTTTTAATATTTTTGAAAAACTGTTTTATGATCCATATAATACGGAAGGCTGTAAGCTGCCTTAGGACCAAAACACAATACTTTTATCAACGAATTTCGCATCATCTGGATATAATAATGGTGATCATACCTAGTGATTAAAACTGCTAGTTTTCATCACCTCTCAAAGCAAGTAGTGGTAGGCCAAGTTTTTTGTGTTTTTGTTTATATGATGTTCTATTAGAATATAAGACAGATTAAGAAAAAGAGAGAAATGTGAAAATATATGAAAAGAATGATGTGGCATCAACAACTGCCATTTAAAACTATTTCCCTTAAAATAAAATAATCAACAAGATCAGTAAGTATATGTGGCTAACTGGTAGAGTAATGATCGAATGCTTCTAATAAATATAAAAAAATTGTCTGACAAATATCCTTTTATTAACATAATCCAAACAGACATTTACTTATCAGAAATCAAAATTTATAAACGTATGTAAACATATTATTATGTAAATGTATCAAAACATATGTTTAGAATTTCCAAAAAATATATAAAATTTAAAATTGTGTCCAGAAACAATGTTTGTAAAGCTGTTATAGGGGGTATAGTGTAATATTATAAAGGGCTACATAAAATACCTCTATCGGAGGAATTACTACTTCTACATCCATTTCTTATGCATTACTTACTCACTGACTTATTGTTTCTCTTGCTTCTAGAGTCAAGTGATAATTCTCTCATTCACTCTACAAGACTCTCACAAAAACGGACCTAGTTAAGGATGACAAAATGAAAATAATTATGGCAGTAATGCTTTGTTTAGTATCACTTTTTCTTACGAATTTTCGAAATATATTGCTAATTATGATATTTGAAATTATTATTCTCGAAAAACAACTATATTTGTATAAAATGATATATCACATGATTTCCTTTTACCCCCTCTCCCGTCGCGAAGAACTGTAAAACATTAAATAGTAAATTATTTTTCAGTCAGACCCAAATAATTTTAAAGATACGCACGCGAATTATGAATCGTTAATTTAGTTCTTAACAGTCTATCTTTTTCATCCCAGGAGGGATGTAGAAGTAGTCAAGTGTTATATTATTTTATAGGTTTTCTAGATTAATAATTTCGAATATTACATGGTCAAATGCCGATTGCCACTTTCTAAAAAAAAATCACGCAAGGGAAATGATACTAAACAAAATATCATTGTCGTCATTATTTTCATTTTGTTTTCTATAACTAGGTCTATTTTTGTGAGAGTGGGCGAATGAGGGAATTATTAAGTCATTATACAAGTAAGTAAATGAGAGAATGAATTAGACATTGAGTAAGTCATACATAGGAAAAGGTTGTGAAAGTAGTGGTTCCTTAGGCAGCAGTTTTATTATACAGTATTATTAATGGGATTTTCGTTTTTTATATTCATTTTGTATGAATACTTTAATCTTTAACCAGTCCCTGTTTTCAAAGAGTTTTGCATGCTCCTCTTTCAGAATTATGCACTCATGTTTCTTTGGTGGAATACATTTTTCAATATGGCGAGCGAAAAACTGGCAAGCTGTTATTTTCTGTTCTGATGTCCATGGCACTAAAAGTCTATTTGACGTTTTCTTTTTAGTTTTTTTCTATTTCAGCAAAAGATGGATCTGCACTAAGCGTTTGTTGAATATGACTTTGGCTTGGTTCATCTCTACTAGTTCCAGGTAATAACATATCGGTTATACCAGAGTTTTCATGTACATTTTCAGGTTCATCCTTATAGTTATCGTTATCGTGAACATTAATACTCATATCCACGTCAATTTCATCCAAAGACTTGCCTTTGTAATGGCCTGCTTCCCCACTTTCCATTAATAGTAATAATTTGGAAATCTTAGCGGTTTGAAACACGTCATCCGGTAGACGATATGAACTTCGGTGAACATTTACGGTATGCCCCATAAATGTGGAGAGCTGCTCGATGTCATTTTCCGACATATTTAACACTTGTGTCAAAGTAGTCAGATGCTTACACAATTTTGTTACAGTTATAATCTGCATAATCAGAAGATGACAAAAACGAAAAAATTTTACCATCCTCCGATAATAGGTGATAAAACTTGAAAGCGAACTAAAAAAAACTGTAGATAAGTACTGTTGGTATTGAGACACATGTGGTGAAGAAAGTGTAATGTTTCTGTCCTAAGGGGGTTGGAATTTTAAGGATAACAGGAATGCCAAAACTTATGTTCACATATTTTAAATCATTTTAAAAAATATTTCCTTGTATTAATACATTTTAAGTAAATATTATAATAAAATTAAAATAACAAAAAGCATCCAAGAGCGTATGGAATGATAATAGGCACCGCCCCAATTAAGCTGAAACTCGGTTAGTATCTTTTACACATTTCGTAAGATATTCCTTTCCTAGGTGTTGTCATATCTTGAGGACGCCTGATACGCAAATGAGTATATGAGTGGACAGTATACTACAAATATACACCGCTGCGGGTGGCGCTCGCGGTGTAGAGTCCTATGAACTAAAAATATACGGCGGCCGTATAGTTTTCGTCCATTTGGTCAACATAAAAGCGTCCCCACAAATTTTAGGATAAGGTGTAATGTGACCTCATAACTCATTGTACGAAGTTTTGTATGGCAAGTGCATAGAGCGTCCATATATAGACGCTCTATGCACCCAGACGCTCTATTCAATGTAAATGGGTAATACATGGACGCTTTAATGATAGTATGATATATATGTATATATAATATATATATATATATATATATATATATATATATATATATATATATACATATATATACATATATATATGTATATATATGTATATATATATATATATATATATATATATATATATATATATATATATATATATATATATATACATATATATACATATATATATATATATATATATATATATATATATATATATATAATATATATATATATATATATAATATATATATATATATATATATATAATATATATATATATATATATATATATATATATATATATATATATATATACCATGCTTTCATTTTAAAACTGTACATAGGTTCCACCGTTCGGTCCTTCTCGGAAAATTAGCCACCGCTCAGGTGGGGAGTCCGGCCGTACACCGGCGCCGTGATGATCGACGACTTAGATTTCACATTTACCGTCGCATACGTGTTTGGCATTTAGATGAGAGAACTTCGTAGTAATACGTGTAATTTTAAATAGATTCTTTTAATTCAAAACTTAGTAATTATGACGTACTCACTTGAGGAAAAAATTGATTTGATATCATGGTCTCCTCAAGGGCATTCATTACGTGCAATAAGGGACCTTTTTTCAGTCAAATATGTAAATCGTCCGATCCCTGCCTTGAACACAATATCGACAGTAGTCGAAAAGTTTAAGTCAACGGGATGCATTTTACGTTATAAATGCTACAAGACACCTAGAATTAACGAGGATGCTGAAATGCAGGAATTAATGGTGTGTGCAATGGTAGAAGAAGATTCAAATATTTCTATCCCAAAAATTTCCGAGGAGACTGGTTTTAGTGTGGGTAAAATTCACAACATTTTAAAGAAAAACAAATATCATTCCTATAAATACAAAGCCCATCAAGAAATTTTCGATGAAGACCAGTACCGTAGAATGGAATTTTGTAACATGGTAATGGAACGTGCAAATGCAGATGACAATTTTATTTATAACATTGTGTTCACCGATGAATCCACGTTTCCGTTACATGGTAGGCACAATCCATCAATTCTACGGTATTGGGCTATTCGTTCAGAATTTTATGACAGGTTGGGTTATTGTTTGGCGCAAGACGGAGGCATCTTCGAAAATTTTCTTTAGTTTTTTTTTCTTATTCAAGGGGATATTTTTTAAGTTTTAAGAGTTTGTATTTTATTTTTAATTACTTTAAGAGAATCTATTTATTTTTTTAACGTTTTATTAGAAGGCACTTTTTTTTTAATGCAAAACCAATTATAAAAATAATGCAAAAAAGATCATAATTTGCTGTTAAATATGGCCAAGATATTTTTTCTTTAAATACCTTGATCATCTTTTAACAGTAAACCCATCAACATCACTTCCCACGTAAAAGTTTCCCCGTTACAAATACGATGTACACTCCCTGACGTGTAAGAACGTAACTGTCGTAGCGCCGCTAACCGTCCACGTCCCCTGCCTTCACATTATACGAAATCGACCGATTGACTTGCTGTCTAGTAAAAAAATGAAAGAACACTATATATATATATATATATATATATATATATATATATATATATATATATATATATATATATACATATGTACATATATTCTAACCACTTAATGGCTACACCTAGTAAATGATTGTTGTGGAAATCATTTTTTAATATCGGCCTTATTAACGGAGTTATTGAATTTTTAATATTTAGAAAAATTTTTTCAACATTTTGAGAACCACTTATTTGTTGTATCGATTATATTCATGATACAAGTATGATTAGACGTATAACGGCCACTGTTGCCAAATTTTCACATTTACATTTTCATCTTTTAGTTGACAAATAAATGGCCAAAAATTTATTTTATTGCAAATAACGTGGAATAAACAAAGCTGAGATGTAAGATGTATTTTTAGCAGGGCTATTTTGTATTTAATTTACATTACAAAATTGTAAAATACCGAAATAAAAATATTTTTAGCCTCTTACGAAGGTAATACCGTAATTATAAGATCTCTAATTATTTACATTAGCGTAAAACTCTCAAATCCTCACCAAAATTAGGCACCTTCCTATTTTCGAGGGCGCTGAATAAGGATCTGGCAGTCAGTAGTTGGCAGTCGGATACAGTTTTGGAGAAAACGAATTTTCAACTTTCGCACATGACACTACTTATCAAGTAACATGCATTTTACATTACGTGGATACCTAATATTAATGTAAGTAGATGATACAACACTTCCTTTATACACATTATACATTAATATACACAACACATGTTATCCTTTATAGGTTATGCGCTCCGATATCATCGTACATTGACCTTACAAAGTAATATCTGCGTTTAATAGCTGACACTGTGGCTAACAGTTTGTTTCAGTTATTTGAGGTTAAACAGAAACTTGAGATTTTAACATTTTAATGGGTTTTAAAATTGCTAATTAATATTTAATAGTTATCATTTATGCTTTTTTGTTGTTATTTAGACTTTTATATTTAATATTTTTCAACTTTGATCACCAATTAGGGTAAGTAACGAAGTATAATCAAAATAAGTTGTAGGTTATATTTATTTACAGATTTCATAACTTTTCATTATTGATTATTATTTTTAGTTGAAAGAAATTGTCTTTAATGGATAACTATTAGTTTTTATTTACAAATAACACTTTTAGGTAGAGATTAAACATGTATTAAATGCATATTGTCACTTCGCTATTAAATTGCAGGCAAATGGATGTGACTAAGAAATCAACAAGGAAGGTGTTACATAGCTGTTTCCGAGAATTAATAAGTAATGTCATAACATTTATGAAGAAGGATCCCAAGAATAAAGTGAACATTCGAAGAGAATGTTAGCCGCAACAGGAATTAAAAAAAAATACCTATCAACAGGTACTCAAATAAGTTGCTGTGATAGATTCAGGTACCTCCTTTTTCCCCAAAGAAAAAAGGAATAAACCAAGCACAAAATCGTATTCGTATGTACGTAGTCATACGTGATTCTGCTGAAAAATGTTTGCGGAAGATAATTCACGAATATTATATAATAGGGAAGAGAAGGCCTACTGTAAAAGGTTTGTACTAAGTGCAAAATATTTCCTGAGAGATTTTTATTAACTGCTTGATTTGTTTACACAGATATACGTAAAATAAGGGACACTGGTATACCTTTTGATGGCAGAATTAGTTTCTTGCGAGTCTTTCATAGAAAAATGAGGTAAATTATACTTCAATTTATTTGTATTACTGTTTATATCTATAATTAAGGAGGACTAATTACCTAGTAGTTGTTTTATGCACTTTAAGTTATATAAAAACTACACAAAGGCAAATCAATAAAGTAAACAACTTTGCTAAGATGCTTTGTATTATAATAAGTATTTTTTATGAAGAATACTAATATACATCTATCTGCTTTATTATAGCTCCATTGACCTAGTAAGTACAGAGTTTCAAAATGATATACTATCAGTAAGAACATTCGAAAGATCTGTGTATGAAAATAAATTATTTGAATTTCCACCTTACAGGTGGAAAAAAGCTAGTGATTACACAAAAGTTCTTACAGAATCTTATGATATAGGATTGATTGTGAGAAGAATCAAGAGTAGATGAAACGTATCTTCACAGTTCGCACACAGTACGAAATGAATGGACAGATAGCAGTTCTACAGGATCATGATACGAAGATGTAGATACTGACAGCAGTGATAGTGATATTGAAAACATGTATCTATTGGAAGAACAGGATTCAAACGAATAGATTTTTTATTATTAAACATGTTTTAACCAGTCCAAACCAATGTGTATTTCATCATTTATTGTATAACATCTATTATGGCTATGAAGCCACTGTTTCCTGTTATTGTTTTTGTGTTCTGTTTGTATTTATTCTTATTACATTTATAATTTGATTGTCTTATTCCCCAAATGTATTATTATTGTTTTTTTATACATTGGATTGTATTTGTTGTCACAATTTCCCCATTTGCTTTACTTTTCTTTTTTGTGGTGTGTATTACTTTATATGAATTGCACTAATAAATATCCAAATATCTATGTGTCTGTCTATCATTATTGTATATTTGTATCCATTTATTACTAGGTATAATATTATCCAGTAGTATGCAGACTAACCATTGGATTTGCATAGGCATGTATGACATTTTTTAAATAATTTTTAAGGTGAAATTTTAATAAAATGGTACAAAATAGACGTTACAAATATCGTTTTCTAATTAACCCTAAATTTACATCAGAAGAACTCTTCTTTTATACAGCATCAGGAACAGCAAACATGTTTTATTTTCTCTCACAAATAATATACCGTTATGGTTTAAATAAATATTGTAATATTGTAAAATAAAGGCCCCTGTATAAGAAAAATATTTAACTCGCTGGCTAATAGAGGGCACCGCCAGTTGAAGATTTATGTCGATGACGCTTTGTTTTCGTCGCAAAACGTAATTGTCAGTTGAATTGAAAATTTCGTGTTGGTATTTTATTGCAAATCAGTCGGCTTTAAAGACGAATTTTTTAAATCCGATTTTCAAGAACTTTCCAACTTATCTCATTGTTTATATTAATAGAGATACAGTAAATCGATAGTAGTACTATATTTTGACTTGCAATAAGTAGTAAGGACAATTATATAAAGTGCGGTTATAAAAAAATGTGCGGTTATTTTTTAGCAGATGAAAGTGCATTCGAAGAAAAGATTATATTCAGAAACATATCTCGCGAGAAATCTACCTAATGAACGCACTTTCGTGAGGATTTTTCACCAATTGCGAGATTTTGGAAGTTTTAAACTACGTACTTAAGACCGATGTTTTGAGAACAAACAAGAATAAGAAATGTGCCGGCTCTCTTGGATGCAATTAAAGAAGACCAAAATGTGGCACCAGTACAAGAAGAATAAGTACCCGATTTGACGTGTGACAGTTAACCGTTTCACAAATTTTACGTTCGAAAAGGCGACACGCGTATTACGTCGGGAAAGTTCAAGCTTTGCTTCCAGCAGATTTAGCAGGTCGAAGACACTTTTGCGAATGGTTACAGCAACAATTTGAACAGGATCCAAATTTTTTAATATTCGTTTTGTGGACAGATGAGGCAGGATTGACTTTGGAGAGAAGGGGTTTTTAATATCCACAATACCCATATTTGGGCTGATGAAAATCTTCGAGCTGGACGAGAGAGTTTGGGTAGGAATTTTTGACAATTATCTTATTGGACTGTACTACCGAGACGTCTGAATGGAGAAATGTATCTCAGAGTGAAACTTTAGAAAATCGTTTGGATGATTTATTGCCTCTAGCAATAAGAAGACTGATGTGGAGTCAACATGATGCTGTCCCCTACATACTGCTAGAAATGTTCGTGAATTGCTGGTGAGAAGAATACGATTATCTGTATACCGAATAATGGTAGCCATTTTGAACAGTTTTTGTGATTCTATTATGGTTATCTCTGTGATTTTATTGTGGTTATGTCTGTGAGTATACTCAGGAAAAATGTTATAAAATGAAGTCATGTGAAGTAATCTTAATGGATGGGTTGTAAAGTGAGGTGAAGTGACGCACAGTTAAGTGAAGTGACGTGAAATTAAGGGTAGTAAAGTGGTGTGAAATGTAAAGTGGATGAATTATTTCCTGGTCAGGCGAGTGTTAATTAATTTTTATTCCTTGAAAATGTTTTTCCTCTTTATTATTAGTATGTTCGCATTTCTTTGTAATAACAATTGCTTGTTTTTCAAATACCATTTGTTGTTTTCGCATTAATGAAAATTCATAGTGGGATCATAGGGCTACAGGCAAACAACCCACTTATCAAAAAAGTAACGCGCCAAAGCAATACCTCAATGGTGGTGTGAAACTTTGTTGATTTTAATTTACTTAGTTTAAAGAAATTAAAAAATGTATTTTTGGTATTCTAAAAATAGAAATCTGTAGGGTAGATATATTGTTTCCAATTTGTGAGAAATTGACAAGCTGACAACAGCGCATTTCTGTGGTAGAATATTAACGGTAGTCGGCATGCTTGATCAGCGGTAACCAACACGCGGCGGGGTTTTAAGGCAAAATTTACAAAAAAAAACATTATTTTTTTAAGAAAAAACTACATAGTAATGTTCCATGTGCCTAAATACACCGCTGGTAAAAATATATGTACACCTTAAAGACTCACCCTGTATATATATATATATATATATATATATATATATATATATATATATATATATATATATATATATATATATCGTATATATATATATATATATATATATATATCGTATATATATATATATATATATATATATATATATATATATATATATATATATATATATATATATCGTATATATAAATATTATATAAACTAGGGAGCATAACTATAGCGCCACCCCATATTTTACAGTATTTGTCCACTTAACATTAAAATAGGTTACTACCAAGGACTTACGAGATAAGATAATACGCTAAAAGAAGGTAATTAAACAAATCTTATGTTATGTTATAAACAAAAGTATGTTTTAAGGTTTTTTTTTTAAATTAACGCATAAATTAAGAAAACATCCTGAATTTATTGCTGCATAACTATAACGCCTATTAGTTAAAACTTAACAAATCCACTTACAAACAAAACGTAATAATGTGTTACGTCTCCATTTTTACGAATTACTTCAAATAATCTACTATTCATACTGTCCACCAAGTTATTTGAGACTTCAGGCCACTCCAATAAATCAATTTCATTCTCACGTCTCTTAAATTACGTTATTCTGTTGACGGGTTCAGAGTTTCAACTTAAAAACTTAAATGTTTTCAGTGTGATTTAACTGTTTCGATAAGTCACCGCCGCCCAAGCCGACTAATGTTTTGTAATTTAATACTCCTTATCTATTATCTTATATCTGACACATCTATTTTGGTAGTTAGGTTGTTAGTATAAGGAAGTTAGTAGGAAGGGAGTTGGTTCAGCCTGGGAACTTTTTGAACACCGTGGGAACTTTTCTGTCCCTTGATGTTTGCCGCCGGAACGCGTCATATTGAGATCAAAGGATGCCGCGAGACAGGTGTTAATTGGATACCGACAGGTGTGATCGTCGGCACGCGTCATGTTGAGATCAAACGATGTCGCCAGACAGGTGTTAATGGGATACTGACAGATGTGGTCGTCGGCTCACACCACATTGAGATCAAAGGAGGATCATGGTGTCTGGTGTTTGGTGATAAGCCTATCAAGGTCGTGGACATTTTTATTGAAAGAGGGTGTTAGCAGTGAGTCCATGGAGTGGTCCTGCGAGAATGAAATTGATTTATTGGAGTGGCCAGCATGCTCGCCGGATTTAAAAGTTATGCTCCCTAGTTTATATATATATATATATATATATATATATATATATATATATATATATATATATATATATATATATATATATATATATATATATATATATATATATATATATATATATATATATTTAACAATAATTATTAACATGTTCAATTTACAATACGTACTTTTCGTGAAGTTTCAATACACGATGAACTATTGGAATATCTCTTCCCTCCACTTTAAAAACAACGATTTCACCAACTCTAACCGGTTCTTCAGGATAGTTAGTTAAAAAAAGTAGGTCCCCTCTATGAAATGCAGGTTCCATACTACCTGATAGAACTACAACTATCGGGCTTTCACTACCGGTTACAACCATCAACCCTTTCCATATCATAAGAGCTGACGAAACTATCATACCAAAACTAAGAACTTGATATAGAAACTAGAAGAAATAAGAGCAATGTACATCTTTGTGACAAAATTTTGATATACATACTTATAGTTCTAAGGTGTAGATAGCGATGATGTATTTATTATATGTAGTAAATAGTTGGTAGAAATAGCAATAGCAGAAACCAGAATTAAAATAAAAATGGGTTGTCTACGCCTTTAATGCCTTTACAATATTTTTCAGTCGAAACAACAAAACCTCCGCTCAACCACATTGTGTATATTTTAATTCTGAATTTTTGGACTCCAGGGTTATTCAAGATTCTCTTTCATTTTGAAATATTTTCAAGGTCATACCACTTCCGATTATCCCGGAAGTCGCCAGCAACTTCCTTAATTTAAATAGAACACCCAGTATATTATTTCATTTTTGAAATCCTGAGAAAATTTCATGAGTTCCATCAGGTTTCCCTATACCTATTTTCAACTGTTTCTTAGATATCTTGATTATTTTGAAAATTTTGAAAGACAGCCTTATTTTCAACACTGTGCCTTTTACCCATTTTCGACTGGTACTAAGCGCTTCTGGGGTGGGCGGAAGCACAAGAATGGTACTTTCGAAATCCACATTGACAATTAATTTATCGCAAACAGAGTGTCCAAAATTTTTACACCAATTACATCATTTTCAAAGTTGAAAAAGTTCGTTATTTCAAATGTGACATCCTGCATATTATTGGATGATCGGGTGCAGAATTTGAATCTGTATCAATTCGCTATAACTTTCCCTATACCTATCTCCAATGGTTTTCTTGTTAATCTATTATTTTTTGTTAAAAGCCGATGAAGCTCTAAAAGTTCTATCTAGTAAGCCTTGATTTTGACAGGAATTGAAACAATGTCGATTTTATGTCAAAGCAGTATCAGCTCACAAATTCTGAGGTATCTACTTACAGTTCTAGTGATTTTGTTAGTTTTCTCAAGTATAGTTTATAATGGAGAATATTGAAGAATATTCCAATAATGATTTGTTAAATTTGTTTCACACGCATGGTGAATGTAGACGAATTGTTAGACGAACATGCAGACTTTTTAACGAATGATATCCGGACCTACCAACAATGACTCCCGGAAAATTCGCAAGAATTGAAGCGCAGCTTATGGCAAGTGAGAGTGTAAGGGTAACAGGAAATCACCGAAAGCCCGTAATAGATAATGAAGATAACGAGGTGAATGTGTTGGCTTATTTATGTTGGGGTATTTCAAGAGCATCAATCCACAGAATATTAAAACATAAAATGCATCATTTTTCTGAGATAATTAATTGTACACGGATTACGTCTTGGTGATGAGGCAAGACGACTGTCGACTCTTGAGAGTTCATGTGCATAAACATGACCGAAGATCCGAGATTTTTTCAAAAGATTATGTGGACTGATGAATCAAAATTCAGCAGGCAACGAATTATAAATCACCGAACTAATCACTACTGGGCACAAGATAATCCACGCGTCATAAGGGAACCTAATCACCAGGACCACTTTAGTTTTAATGTTTTTTGTTTAATTATGGACAATAGAGTAGCATATCAAGTGTATGATGAAAATTTGAATGGAGCTAGATATCTGGATACTCAGAGGGTTTGTTAGTGATTTTCTAAATGTTCTACCTCCACGCGACAGAGCAAACTATTGGTATCAGCTGGATGATGCTCCAGCACATTCCACTATAGCTGAACACCAGCAGTTGACCTTAATGTTCGAGGATTGGTGGATTGGCCCACAAATCACATTAAAATAGAAAATATGGATTAACAAGAAAACCGTTGCAGAAATCAAGAAAATCGATGCAGAATCAAATTCTGCATCCGACCATCCAATAATAAACAGGATATCAGATTTAAAATAACGAACTTTTTCAACTTTGAAAATTATGTAATTGGGGATAAAATTTTGGACACCCTGTTTGCGATAAATTAATTGTCAATGTATATATATATATATATATATATATATATATATATATATATATATATATATATATAATAGTCTTTATTGTGTCTCAATATACTACCAAGAAGTGGCGAAGTCTAGCTTATGAGCTACTCTACTCAACCACCTATGGTAGAGGATATACAGCAAGTTACATCTAAATAATAAGAAAAGTGAAAAAAGAAAAAAAAAATAAATTAAAGTAACTGTCAACAAACCGTTATGATGTTTGAAGCATATTTACTCATATTACTTGCAATACTTAATAACCTACTATACTTGATTGCTTAATAAATATTTTTTATATTTGATTTTACATTTTTTTGGCTCTAAATTAATGTATTCAGGATTTAATGAATTATAAAATTTTATAGCATTATACAATAATGATCTTTTAAATATTTTTGTACTGTGATGGGGAATTGTTAGTTTATTTGTATTACGAATATTTAAAGAATGAATTGCTGATCGTTGTACAAGCTTTCCTTTTAAGGGGGTATTGCCTTTCCATTAATCAATTTCATTGTAAAATTACCGAGGTGTAAAGTTCGGCGTGATTCCATGTGTAACCAATTTAATTCCTTATAGATGTGATACATGGTCAAATTTACGAAGCCCAAATATCAAACGTGCGCAACAATTTTGGACTTTTTGAATGCGGTTCTTTTCGTGCACATTTAGACATGAACCATAAATAAAGTCACAATAATTAAAATTAGATAAAACAAGTAAAGTCTCACAAAGATCTTTTTTCAATTTGAAGTTCAAAATTTGACGATCAGAGTACAACAATTTTAATAACAAAAATGTTCTCTGTAAAATTTTTTGTAACATGCTCTTTGAATTTAAAGGTACTGTCTAGAATAACACCTAGATTTTTTGCAAATTTTACAACGGGTAAGTTTACTCCATTTATAGTAATATTTAAGTTTGGTTTTAATGAATTCACATGATTAATATTTCCAAAAAGCATCACAAATGACTTAGATGAATTTAATTTTAGGTTATGTTCTTGTGATAATTGATTAATAATTTGAAAATCACTATTTATATGTTCCATAGCGAAACGATAGTTACTAGAACTAATATTTGAATAGATTTGAATGTCATCAGCATATGCTTGAATTTGGCAATGATTCAGAGACTTTAATATGTCAGATGTATAAATTAGAAATAATAACGGTCCTAATATTGATCCTTGCGGTACCCCAGATAGTATAGATAAGCTAGTTGACATTTTACTATTAGTTTTGATTATTTGAGATCTATTATGTAAATACAACTTTAATAAATTGACTTAAAATCATGAAATCCATAGAATTTTAATTTTGAACATAGTAGCTGATGATTAATAGTATCAAATGCTTTCGAGAAATCCAACAAGACCAGCACACTGACCATTCCCTTGTCCCATTGTTCCAAAATATCGCTTGTAACATTTGCAAGTGCAGTGGCTGTACTAAAACCTTTTCTAAATCCACATTGAGTGTCAGGAATTATTTTATTAAAAATGACGAAATTATAAATTTGAGCGTACATAACTTTTTCTAATACTTTGGAAATGGCAGGTAATATACTAATTAATCTGAGATCAGAAAATGATTTTGGACTGGAATTTTTCGGTAATGGTAATCCAATTGCTGTTTTCCACAATTCTGGGAAATAGTGTTGCTCAAGACAACAAATATATTTCTCTTTAATTCTAAAAGTAGTGTATGTTTCGCTCCACCATCTTTCTCCTCCTCTTTCAAAGCAATGTTACCATCACCGGGTGCCGAGAACTCGATGACGATCATTGTCCTGAGTTGGTGGTCTAGGAGGACTACGTCAGGCTTGTTGGATTGTATTTTCCTGAACGGTGGAAAACGAATAGTTCCAATATATTCGGCATTTCTCGTTTTCCACAACCGACTCAATATCCCCCGGAGCGTAAGGCAGCACTGGTGTCTCGTCTATCTGATACAAGTGCCTTAAATGATAATACAGCACTCGTACCGCTGCGTTGTGTCTATGGATATAGGCCGAGACTGCATATACCGAGCAAGCCGACAGTAAATGCATCAATGTCTCCGGCGCCCTGCGGCAGGTCCTGCAGCTGACATCAGGGACCTCCATACCCTTGACACGACTCCGATAGACGAGCGTGTTAAATACACCATCTTGGCAAGTCATGGTGAACCCCTCGGTCTCTGAGTTTAGCCCGGCTGACCTTAAGAAAACAAAGGTCAGCCTTTCGGATAAGCCCAGGGCTTCCATATTCCTATAGAAGACCCCGTGCATATCCTTATGATAAGCCCCGGGCTTATCTTTGTGAATCTGCAGAGCTCTTAAATCCTCTGCAGCTTTTATTTGGGTTTTTAACCGAACGGGCTCCAACTCGGTAACAGAGTTGTTATTGGCCCGTTCGGTGTCGAAGACGAGACCGAGTTCATCGGTTGCTCTACGTGCTGCCTTAAATAAACATTATAAACAGCTCCTATTCCTGCATGTTCGTGATCTCGGATCATGCAGAGAAGGGGATCCGAACTCCTGATAACTTTACAGGCTCCATCCAGAACATCCTGTTACGAGGACACTCCAAACTCAAAAGTCCACGGCCTCCACGATGTCGTGGGAGATATAACAGTGGAACGAATGATCTGGGATGCAAACTCCTACTGAGATGCATCCTCTTTCGGGTTACTACGTCGAGTCATCGCAGCTCCTCCTGTGTCCATTTGACTACTCCGAAAGAGTAGACAAGGATCGGAATGGCAAGCATGTTGTTGCAGACACCTTGTTCTTTCCCGACAGTTCTGAAGACCAGATCTATCGGAGGCGGTGCTGATACTTGCCGTAGAGAGTGTTTTTACGACACCTACCTCTTGGGTGGAGCGTTGCTCAACACCCGAGTAGGCGTACGACTCTCCGACATCTAAGTGATGTAAGATGCTTCCGTCTATGAGCTGCGCATCCTCTGCGTATTCCCGGCTTCGCCCTCTCTTGAGATAAACCAGTGCACATTTGTCCAACCCGAACTCCATCCCGATGGCCTGCGTGTACTCCTGCACCACCCTTAGGGACTGGTGTAATTTCCTTTCTCCGGAGGCATAAAGTTTTAGGTCATCCATGTAAAATAGATGGATGACCTTACGCCTTCGATCGCCGAGGGTGCCGCAGTTACAGCCACGGGTTTTCCTGAGGGACATGGATAACGGCAACAGTGAGATGCAAAACAGGAGGGGGCTAAGGGAGTATCCCTGAAACACGACCCTTTTGAACGACACCGGCTCTGTCCGGACTCTAGTATCACCCGATGTTATGGTAAACAGAGTCCTCCAGAGCGGCATCAGTTCTTGAATACATCTCACTACAGGACCGGGCACCACAAGGCTTTGGAGCAAGTGAATTGTTAGCTCATGCGATGTCATATCGAATGCCTTGTGGTAGTCGATCCAGGCCATGGAAAGGTTTCGCTTGTACTGCACGGAGTCCTGCGTGATACATCTGCCAATCAACAGATTCTCCTTGCAGCCAGCGACACCCCTCTTAGACCCTCGTTGTTCGTATATCAAATATCTGGATCAGCAAAGTTCTTAGAGCCCGCAAGAGCACTTCGAACCTCTTTAGGGGTTATCGGATGGCACACTTGTTCTGGTCGCTGAAGACCATCGCAAAAGTCTTCGAAGTGTGCCAGGGCTGGAGTGTATCTTTGGAGTGGGAGCTTCTGCTCGTACAGCACCTTCCAAAAGTTTTCCACCTGACCTACAGTCGGGGGATTTTCGACAACAGGTTGAGGCGATTCGAATAGGTGCGAGGGTTTTTGGCGGAACAAATTATTTTCCGCCAGCCTTCGTGCCCGCCTCACTAGTGACTTTTTGCATGTCACTAGCATCCGTATCCTATCAAGGCAGTGCTGTTTGGTGGCACGCAGCACTACCTCATTAAGTGTGTAATGGACGCGTCTTAAATTGGCAACGATTCGCCGTAATTTTTGTGTAAAAGGCCTATTTGCCGCCATATAGTCCATCACACATTGGATACGGGATACCTGTTGTCTTACCGACTGGATGGATCTTGGCCTCCATCTTCCGTACACGCCGCTCCGCTCTCTCTCGCAGAGAGGAACAGTTGTTCGCCCTTTCCATATGAGAGAAGCTCTCGGCGGCAGTGTACACGGCACAATTTATGTGCCAGATGTCGGCCCCTTCTGGAAGCGATGCTTGAACTTCGGCATCCACTCTGGCCAGGTCTTGTGGCCTAGGGGTCTTATGCGATGTAACCCCCTTCTGGTACTGAGGCCCTCTACTATTGGTGGAACGGTGAAGACCGCATCCTCAACTGATTCATTAGGCAGCCTTTCAGCTACTTCATTCGCCAATAGGGGCGCAGTCCTCCCATAGCTTTTTCTACGAAGACAGGATACATAATTACGCAGATGCTGCGGCGTGAAGGCAAGCATACGTGCCATGTACCCCTCACTGGATTTCATAGCATTGCAGCAGGTCGTCCCTTAGCTCGTCCTTGTATTTGGCGTTCGTCGTCTCCAGGCAATCCATCCATTTGGGCCCCACCACCTTGCCCATGACCCCTACCCGAACGGGATCGATCGTGGGGGCCTCCTCTTCTGTTATTTGGAACCAGAAGTTCGGGCTTACCGGGTTAAGCCCGAAGTTAGTTAGCCCAGTAAGCCCACGGCCGACACCAGAGGGGAATCTGTTATCCCCTTCCGGGTGCGCTGGTCCTGCCGGTCCGGTTTTGCACCCCAGCTGGAGTAAGTGGTGTCGCTACTCACCAAAGGCCAGATGGATGTTGTGCGGCCCCTCCTGCTTATTATTATTATATAACGACTGTATAATTAAATAAGAACAACTTGTCCAGAAAAATGTGTTTCTAAATCCACCAAAATAAATATTTCAAATGCGCCCCACGTTTTTATTTTAGAAGGTCCAGGTTTGTGTCCTAATTATTTTCTAGTTCTTAAGACAATTAAATAAAACCGTTTAAGTTAAGTTTTTTTAACCTATTTTTATTAAGATTTTAATAAGGTAAAATAGATATAAAAACGTGTGCGTCACGGGACGCCCGACATAAGTGATAACTTAAACTAATCTAAGTTGAACTATTTGATATTGAAATTGTTTAATTTGAAAAAAGCTTAGGTTATTACTTAAATTTTATGTATATTAATATGATAATGTAAGGAAAGGTTATTTATTAATTAAATCTTTTATTGATTATAAAATATATTTTATTCTTAGTTACAATTCTTGTATATGTACATTAGAATTTTGTGTATGTACATTATTAGTATCATTATTTAATCCTATAAAAGTAACAATTGGCTTATGGTAGCTATAATAAGCAACGAAATTTTTACATTGTATGTCATCTAAAAATCTTGCAGACTGCATCAAGTACAGTTCCATGACTTGTTGTAGCTTCTTCTGGCTTGTTAATCATTTTTAATTGTAATTTTGATTGTAGGAACGATACTAAATTTTTAGCTCGATCAGCAGCAAAATTAACATTAAAATTTCCGGTTAAAATTAACGGAATTTTATAATTTTTTTTTTTTTTAATTATGTTTATCAGAACGTGTATAATTATTTTTTTACTATGATATGCTGTAAAATTACTAAATTTACTAATTACTAAATCATAGAGGCGGCCCCGCAGCAGCAGCGACGCACACATGCACATGCACGTAGATGTAGACAGCGAAAACACGCAGAGAGGAGGAGATAGAGCTCGAGATCGTGCGAGAGAGGGGGAAGCGTCTGTCCGAAATACGGCTAGCGCTGTGGGTTAGAGTGAGAGAGGAGGGGCCTGCCTACCGCTGCCGTATGCGTGAGAGATAGGGAAGCCAGACAGACTGGCACTGTAACGCGTTACGTAACGAAGCGGTTTACCCTCCCATAAGAAGTTATCACTTCAATAACGAAAAAAATTACTTATCTAATACGTCGGACTAAAAAAAAACTATACTCTTGACACAATTTTGAACATTAACCACCCCAAAATGTAAGCGCTATTTGTGCATATAATTTTTAATTAAACATTTTTAATCAGAATCAGAATAATAATTAATCAGAATCTTCACTTAAACCTACTTGTAGAACTTCTGCAGATTCTTCATCAAAGGAAGGCTGCAACAATGCATTTAACTTTATCATCAAGGGGTTTAATATTATATGACTGAGCAAAAGTGGTACGAGAAATAAGAGATATCAATGAATCCGAGGAAAGTAAAAGATGATTCAGTAAATTGGTCATTATTTGTACTCTAAAAAATTTTCTGGTATGGTACTCTCTATATCTTCTAGTCTTTATTTCTGGCTTCTAATGCTTCTTCCAAAAACATTCCGATAGGCAAAATAGCAGATTCTATAATATCTGTTCCATGAATAAGCAGTTTATGTACACTTGAGGGCGTCCTGTACCACGGATATAGTTCCACATATTTTTTTGCAGTCGCTTTTGTATAATTCCTGAACGGTTATCATCAGCATATCCACAGGAAATTATTTGTAGTATGACATTAAAACGAATTATTAATTATTCATCAATTCCTGTTATGGAAGATGCAAGAGTAGACTGCTCAAAAAAGCGACTGGCAGTATTGCCGCCATTTGTCGTACCATACCCGAGTTTCAGGATGTCTACTAATAAACTCATTTTTGTTCGTAACTCTTCTTGTATATATTTTTTTGTTTCAGCAAACTTACTTTTATCTTCTTTGCGCATTTGCCACTTTTTCACATCTCGACGATATGCAATGTAAAGAGGACACTCAAAGCATCTAATCCAGGCGTGCAATGTAAAGTCTATATTCACATTTGCCTGTATCTGGGGATTGCTGTTGGATAAATTATTCATATTTTTCGGTTTTACTCCACAAATTCCACACGTTTGATTTGACATTTGACTCCAAAAATTTTTCCATCATTCATAGTCAATTTGAAACAAGGAGTAATAACGATTACCTGCCCAGAAATAGAAACTTTGGTAGGCAATATTGTCTGCATTTGTTGTTCTATTTTCTGTATTTTTCGTGTACACAATTCTGCAGTTTCTTTCTCAAATAAAAGTTTTATAGGTCTGCAAAACCTGGTAGATAAAGGTGATGGATTGTACCGTAAAATAGTATTGCACGTAAGTGCTTTTGCTCATAAGTGCAAGGGCACAATGCCAACTGCAAACAAACTGTAATCCCTTTTTTGACTGCATCATCTTCAGAAAATTTCTGTTTATATGTAGAGTGCCCAGAACTTCCGTCTCACCCCCGTTTAAAAATTATTGATAGGCCATCTGATGTCATCGATTTCTTGAGATAATACATCCTCTTGAACCATTGCTAATCTGGTTATGATGTGCTCAACAAGGGCCTGTACCATTGTTTCTGCAGATGTTTCAGTTATTGATTCCATTTTGGGATAGCAATTTTTCTTTGCCTTTAAGATTGTATCATAGGAAGGATATATACCTGCATGAATCATCTTGGCCCCAGATTGCGTTAAAATATAAGTATGTTTGGTATAATGTCCGTCAACAAATAATGCAACTGCTTCTTCTGGTGTGTATTTGATCGGCTGCCAGGTCAGAGATGTCCACTTTTTTTTTAATTTTAGTAGCCCTCTTTGGTGTTGTTTGAGTGACTACGTGCACTATGCTTACTGCATCTCTTTGTCCACCCAAGCGTAAACTTGTTTCTGCCGCAAACATTAACTCATCTTTGGAGTAACTCTGTACTATAGGTAATACTTTTCGTTTCTTTGACGATGGCGTCAGTTCTTGAAATTCCTTTGGTGATCGTCCCATTTTGCTTGAATGGTCCCGGTACTAGCTCGGTAGATTGATGTTGGGGAGAAAAAGTGACATCTTCATTTAGCCATTTTGATTAATGCGCTAACATTCTCTTAATTGAACTATGACACTCTTTCCATTTTTGGGCAACTTTACTAAAAAAGTGAGCCAGCTCAAATACATACGGATATGGAAAGTTTCGGCCTAATGAAATACAAAATATATAAAACTAATGATAAATTTACTCCTAAACTTTGTATCAAAAATATTCCTACTAGATAACTATCAATATCAAACTAAATTCATACAAAAATAGTACATACCTGTAGATAAAAACTATATAGTTTTTAACACACAAAATACACCGAGGAACTTTTTAAACTGCATTCACTTTAACGTATAATATAAGACTAATTTGGGTAATAAATATTGCCATCATACAACCTTTTCTTTGTAAGCGTTATTCCTGGTATTTAATGAGTGGAGAATAAAAACCATGTTTTCTTAATAACAGCTGGTTTATTCTGTATTGGGAAATGCTAAAATTATTGGAATTTATAACTACATAGTTTTGGACTTTTGCACATATAGAATATTAATTTCGACCAGTGTGCGCCTCTTCGAAGACCATTGGATTAGAGGTTTGGGACCGTAGAATTAGCCTCCAAGGTCCCCTGACCTACCCTGTTAAGATTTTTATCTTTGGGGTACTCTTAAGGATAGAGTTTATAAACCTCCAGTCCACAACAGAGAAGAATTAGAACGTCGAATGATTCAAGAGATTGAAAACTTGGACCCCGCTGATATAAGAGCTGCTACAATAAACTGTGTTTGTATAGATAGATTCTAGATAGATTGTAATTTTGTTGTTTATAAGTTGGCTGTAAATAAACTAGTTACTTTTGAAACTAAGGCCACATTTTCATGAAGACGTAAAACCTATCTAACCTGGCAGCATACCTCAACTTTCCAGACAGCTGATTGGCCGTCAGAATCGTGACGCTTACTTTTAGTGGTTTAACAATATCATTGCATACAGCCCATAACATTTATTCTGTCATTGAGTCACTGGACTCACTAGAGTTCATATATTGTTGTTTTTATTGGCTTCATTTTTCTTTACCCTGGTTCAATAAGAAATTCCTTATTTGTCCGTTTTATCAGTTTTCTAGAGCCAAATATTTTACATAATTTTTTTGGTGGGAAGTTATAACGAAAATAAAATTCACAAGTAATTTTCGATTTCACATTTCAGTGCATAAAAATGGTTTTTACGATGGAGCAGAATGCCTTCATTTTAATGGCTTGTTTTCGAAGTGGAACATGTAACGAGGATGGATCGTGGAAATATTCTTTGCAATCATGCATGGAACAATTTATGCTAGAATTCCCTGAAGCAAATATTGATTACGATACCTTCCTAAATCATAAATGTGTACTTATTAAACGATTTGAAACTAAGTTAAACGATTTGTCCCTTGCGTTTACAAGAGACAATCAACTGGTAGGCCAACTGTTTTAACTGAAGACGTCAATGACATTCAACAAAGAATGAATCGAAGTCCCACTAAATCTATATCGAAGTTATCTGCTCAAATAGGTAATAGGTACCCCTTACATATCAATATTTTAGAAGAAATTTTACTTACACACGGGTTCTCACATCTTTTGTTTAAAATAGTTCATTGTCAAAGTAGGTATAACCTAACAAATTTAAATTTTGTAGGACTTTCAGTTGGAACATGCCATAAAGCACTAAAAAAGGAACTGCACTTACATCCATACAAGGTGACTGTTGTACAGCAACTACTTCCTCCCGATTTCGAAAAAAAAGTTAGATATTGTGGGTGGCTTAATGTAAATTTGAATGATAATAATTTATTGCACTGAATATTTTTTACGGACGAAGCATGGTTCCATAAGGATACGCAAATGGAGAAGCAATAGAATGTTGATTCATAAAACATAACATTTTTTGCATTATGAATTCAGATAACATAATCATCAAATATATACAAGTAGAATAATACAGTTGTATTTAATGTCATCTTACTATTACACCTACCTGCCTTTTATTCATTCGTTTCACATCATCAAATAAATTAACTATATCCATTTTAGAAAATTATTTATACCCTCTTAAATCAGTACACGTAACCTAAAACTTAAATCCAACACCACAGAATACTTTTATATAAATAACTTTAATACCACAGAGAAATAGACTACAGTAAAATACACTACCAAGCATTGCACTGATTGATCGGATTGGCGCAATGAAAGTTAACTGGCGCGTTTTTTGCGATTGAAAGCATAAGGTTATATTTTCATTTTGAACTTTGACAAACTTGCAAACTTCCTTGAAACGTTATTTGTGTACATACATATTTTTGCCGTTTCAGATAGATTGTTTTACAAATCTGTTCGGTAGAACATATTGTTTAGATACTACGACCTTGTTTTAACAAGAAATCATGGATCCATCTTCATGTTCTGCATCCGCTTCAACAAACTCTAAAGAAATAATTCCATCAGAAGTGTGTCACCTTTGCAGTAAAAAATTTTAAAATATGGGATTAAGGAATCGTCATATCACAAGAGTCCATAAAATAGATGTGTTGAATCCCAAAATTAGTTACATTATTTGTCCATTATGTGAGGAAGAAACTGATTTGAAAAGTCATGAGGGATTACACAAACATCTTGAAGGAAATCACCAATAAGTATTGAGTTAATCACTTTCGAGTTTTCTAGCCGATAAGAATACGGCACATGGAAGAATGAGGAAAATATTGAGACAAATTATGCAATGCATAGATCGATTCGCAAAAAGGAACATAAGATATTGTCCTATGATTGTAACTGAAGTAACCACAAAGGTAGGTGCAATACTCGATACCTACAGTAAGAAATATAGCCATTTCAATAGTTATTTTAAATAATATACCTAGGTAAGAATAATTACACAACATAATACTCTTATCTATTTTTAGGATACAAGCCCAACTTTAAAATTAGGATAGAGAAATCTGGTGGGATAATTAAAATTAAAGGAGTATATCCCTCCAGGCTGATTTGTTGCAAATTGCGTAATGTAAAGGACAAGTTTTAGTTATTGGAAAACACATGCTGGACATAAATAAGAATTAAGAAGCAAACATCTCTCGAAGGCAGAAGAAAAACTGGTGGCAGAGAAGCTGCAGTCTGGGGTATCACCGAACAGCATTTTAGAGGATTCAAGAAAATTGGAAGCGCCGAAACTGGAAAGATTGGCCGTCTTAACAAGTCAAAACATCACAAATTTGTCGAGAAAATCCAGAAGAAACAAGATCAGAATGATATGGTAGCAGCTGCAGTGAAGGTTCAGGAATGGAATGCTAATGGCAAGAATTATGCTTTCTATTCAAGAAAGAAGGTACATAAAAAAACAATTTGTAGTGATGCAATGAATATGATTAATGAACGATTATTGGTACTAACGACGAATGGTTACTAACTCTGTTAGATAAAGTTGCAAAGTGTTTGGGAGAAAATTCAATTATTAAACCACAGCACCAAGAGAAAATCAGCTAATTTATCAGAGAGAAGGTAGGAGAGACAAATCAGTTAACAGATCAGATCCAGGCACAAAGCAAATGAAGTCTTCAATGGGAAAACTTACAACATTTCGTAGAAGGATTAGATGACGAGAATTTCACCGAGTTTATGAAAGACATCCAAGAAACTGTGCGTAAATTTCAAGAAAAGACATAAAACTCCACAAACGAAAAATGGAGAAACAGAAATATTTTCCTACCAATAAACATCCAAAAGTGAATAAAATATAAATTATCCAACAAAGTTTTTAACTACTATAATCCCATACCTAACGTACTTATTTTATTGTGTATTTTGCTTTTGTATCTATATTGAATTTTCATTTCAGGTTTAGGATTACTTATAAGAAAGAAGAAATTAAATGGTGGACATTATACATCTCATTTAAGATTATTATAAGTTTAAGTTTGTTAATAATATGGTAGAATTTGTTAACAAATTCTATATACAGTAGGCGCTCAGTAATGTGAATTATCCAATAACGTGAACTCGCAAACTAATATCGCAGGTTCTATACAGTGAACACTGTCAATCTCTTTCCTAAGAACAATAAAAAATTTTTAGACATGTGTAGACATGAAGATTAAATAGCTAATGCTATGCTAGCTGAATTCTAATACATAATATTTAGTTGCAAGTTAGCCTTATTTGCTGTGAATACTTAAATTACACGAGTTAGACTGCGTGCTTAAAATGAACAGAAAAACTCTTACTTTAATGTGAAATTATAAAAAGCTTAGAACAAGGTTGGTATTACATACTTATCAAAAAAATATGACATTGCAAAGTCGACCGTATGTGCAATCCGCAAGAAGTTAAAAATTCTTGATGCTATCAAGGAATGTGACACAAGATTAATGAAAAAAAGAACATTAAAGTCTGCAGAAATGCTTAAAATGGAAGAAAAGCTGTACACTTGGTTTTGTAAGCAAAGAATCAAATACCTGCCAGTCTCTTGTAAAATTATAAAAACCAAAGCTAAGGAATTACATTCATTGTTCAAAGAAAATGAGTTATTCAATGCTAGCTATGGGTGGCTCCAGAAATTTAAGAGGCGATATGGTATCCTTTTCCGTAATATCTCTGGGGAAAAATTGTTTTCAAATTCAAAAGCTGTAGATTCATTTAAACAGGAACTTTTACGCAAAATTAGGAAAATATATGTTTCTAAAGACCAGATATATAATTCAGACGAGTCATCTTTTTTAGAAACTGTTACCTGATAAACATTAGTGATATCTAACGAAAACGAATTACATTTCTTGCTTGTATCAATGCTACAGGCACTCACAAAATTAAACTATTTGTGATTGGAAAATCAAAAAATCCTCGCTGTTTCAAAAACAAATTTACCTGTTGAATACAAACATTCAAAAAATGCCTTGGATGACCGTAGATATATTTAAGCAGTGATTTCATTATTCTTTTATTCTATAAGTAACTAGATTCCTCAAAGCAAAAAAAAAATTATTTACTGGACAATGCTCCTTCTCACCCTCCAATAGAAGAGCTACAAACTGAAGATGGAAACATAATCACAATCTATATGCCGCCCAACGTAACCCCTCTAATACAGCCAATGGACCAGAATGTAATACGGCTCACTAAGTTGCATTATCGGAACAGTCTGCTTTCCACTATCAGTTTCTGCTGCTCTAAAATCTTTAACGCTAACACAATCAGTAAATACTGGAAGAAAATTTTAGAATATGAAGGTAGTGAAGAAACTTCAGATGAAGAAGACAATATTGCTCTTAGTATCCTAAAAGAAAAATATGACTTCAAGGAAGTAAATCAAGCTGTAGAAGAAACTATAAATTTGTTAAACACAATTCGACCTGAGGTATATAAATTGTATGTTTTGTCTTTGTATGTAGGTGAAATGTATGTTTGCAAACAAATTGTACATGGAAAGATGTAGAAGTGTGGAATAAAGATTATGTATATATAAGAAATTGATGATCCTAACGAAAACAGCGATCATACCAGAGATGAAGATGAAAACTGAAAAGATAAGGCCAGCAGTCAATTCCAAAGAAGCTCTTGATGCTATAAATAAGGTTTTTGAATGCCGAGAAATAAACTACTTTGCTATAGAAGATCTACTGATACTTAAAAGGTGTAAGGAAGCAATTACAAAAAGGTTCTGGGATCAAAAAAAGAAGCAAACAAAATTAACAAACTTTTTTCAGATATTAGAGACATGTATGTATATATTAAAATGTATATATGTACTCGTACTTGTACCTATATAGGTACTTTATTTTTCTTAAATAAAGTTCATATGTGGTATTAGGTAGGTAGTTTGCCTTAATTAGTATAATTTTATATGCTATCCAGTAATATGAACAATTCAGTAGTATGAATCCCTCTTGTTTTTATTAGTTCACATCAGCGAGCGGCTACTGTATGTATAAATACGACTGAATTGTTAACCAAGTTTATTAAGTTTTACAAACGTTTCAGTCTTTTGGTGTACTGCCTATAACCACAATGTTTTTTGAAATTTTGAAAATGGAATGTACTGGGTCCTAGGCGAGGTTTAGAGGGGTTTCACCTCTGTCATTGCACCAAATGGACGCCCCCTCCTTTGATTTTTCCGAATTTTAAATAAAGCATATTTTAAACGTAGCTATCTAGTGTTTTATCTAGGTTTACCACAGTTATTCCCATTACATGAGTATCTTATTTTATTCAAACAATGAAACTATTAAACTTATGTATAATTAAATACACATCTTAATAATTAAATTAATTAATAATCTGGATTTTCTCTTTTCTATTAAAAAAAAATAAAAAAAGATGTTACTAAGTATTTACATATTTTTATTCAGACTTTTTTTATTTAGCCATTTATTAGACAAATCGTAAAATGCAAATAACACGAAATAACCTACCATTTTTACGAACATGAAACCCGCTGAAATTTAAATTAGGACATGCCCACCGACCAATCAGCGCAACGCCGGGTAGTGCATTTTACTGTGGTCTCAGAGAACGGGCGATAGAGTGACATCTTCCATATATGCGTCAGATCAACCACCATTAGAGATGGGTCGTTAGTGAACAAACAAATCTTTTCGAAGACTGCCTTTCGTTCTATCCAAGCGCTATGATTACTGGTCTCAACCCTGTTGTATCTCGGGTAAATGTATACAAGAAGTGTTCCTGGGCAAATGCTTACGAAACTTTTCCTTCCCCACTATTTTCGAGGGTGCTGGAGACGAATCTGGCTTCAGTTTTATCCGCTCGGACACGGTTTTCGAGAAAGTGAATTTTTCACTTTTCCGCATGAGGCCATTTTTTCTATCAAATAACTTTCACTTTACACTACATAGATAGCTAATATTAATACCAATAGATGCTACAACATTTCCTATACACATATCATATATTAAACCATAATAAAACCTATTAGAAACTTTCGATGTTTAGTTACTTCAAATGTATACAATGACTTGTAGTTGGCGTCGTCCATTGTAATCGTACGCCCTCCGTGTCGTTCGATGAAACTACATACATACAGAGAGGCTCCAAAAGCTAACTTTGAATATTAACAACTAAATACGCTGTTATTTTGAAGGATACTAACCTAACCTAACCATAATAAGTAGGCAGTCAGGTTAGGTTAGTATCCTTCAAAATAACAGCGTATTTAGTTGTTAATATTGCCCAGGAACACTTCCTGTATACAATTACCGTATCTCGCACTAACCTATGTATATCCGGATCCTGCGACCGAATCTTCTTGGTGACCGTTGAAATGATCCGAATCAATGAAGAGATCCGTTAAGCCCATCTTTAACCACCAGTAAATAGATTATAATAGCGTCTAGAGGCAACCGCAACAGGCGATCCCGAACTCGAATTTTAGCGCATACGTAAACAAGCTAGGTGCACAATTGGAAATTCGGGCAAAGTTTACAGAATAAACTTTGATTCGGGGTTAATATAATCACAGAATATAATGAGCAACGATGAATTGACGAGGACAGGTTAAACTTGTTCTGAATAAATATGAGAAGGTATTTTCTTAGTTTAAGACTATACTAAAATTAAACGCCACAAATTTATAAAAAGTTTATATTATAAAGTATTATATTATAAATCTAAACATCTAAATACTAAGTCTAATTGTTACAAATATACAATAAACATTATATAAATTTACACATATTGATTTTATCTGTTCTCAATACATTCTATATGGACGAATGAATTTATTGAATGAACTATGTTATATTTATAACAATATGAATTAATGTATGAATAAATGTTGTATAGGTACATTTTTAATGAATGTATGAGTAAGTAACTATAATGTTATATAACAAATTAAAAATATGCTCAAATTTGAAATTGTTCATAAATTTTATAGACGTGTATAGCATGGTTTAATTAAAATTATATATAAAAGACTGTCATAGGGCCTTAACTTAGCACAAGTAATGAGATTAAATGAAATCTACTTCTATCTTAAGTAAGATATATATATATATATATATATATATATATATATATATATATATATATATATATATATATATATATATATATATATATATATATATATATATATATATATATATATATATATATATATATATATATATATATATATATATATATATATATATACTTTATTCTAAAAGCTATGCCAAGAAAGAACTTTGTAATGTAATAGTTTAGTTATTAATTAATATACTTAATCAAAAATGAAAAAGTCTACTTATTAGAATGACAATTAGCTAAGATTAATTTTAGACAATTTTTAACAGTACAGAATGAAGCAAGTTACATTTTAAATAAATGTATTAAATGTATGAACATTTCTTCTATTGCTTGGTTTTGTTTATCTTGTTCGGCTCGCTTTCAAAATTAGGTACTCTCTTGCTGCATAAGAGCTGTAAGAAGTGCTTCGGATTCTTCTGCTGTAGGCTTATTATTTGAACCAGTTCTTCGTGTGTATTTCTTTTTAGTACAAAATAATCTTCTTTGGCATGGAATCTTTTCATTATGAGGTATTACTTTTTTTATTGGGAGTGGAAGGTTTCTGTAATTTGTAGCTGCCTAAACGGGGGAGAGTGGTTTCATTATTTTTTAAAAAATCTGTAGTTTTGTTGGTGATTTCATACTATCTAATTTGTTAAACATATTTTTGCGAATTTTTTCTGTTTCTATTTGAAATGACTGTTGAGATTTCTTGAATGAAATTCCTTCCAGGAAGAAAATTGAAATGTTGTTGACTTAATGGAAATGTCGTGTACCTTTATAAAGTGAGCAATCGTATCCTTTGTGTGCGAATTCTTATAGTCACATATTGGATATTTTTGTTTCGGTTCATCTTTCAAAGAATTTGTTTGCTCTTCAGAATAACTGTAATGTGTTCTCATATGGCAGTGGAAGTTTTTTCTTCTGTTAAATTTTTTATTGTAGATATTGCAGGTAAAATTAAAAATCGCAGTATCTGTTTGAAGAGGAGCAAGGATGTTTACTTTCAATGGAGGAAATTTTCTTACGTGTTTTCGAAGATTTGATGTATTACTATAATTAGTCTTACATTCCATGCACACAATTTTCTGCGATTGGTCTATTTTTAATATTGATGATTAGATTTACAAACAAATCGAATAAAAACTACATTGTTATGACTTAGCTTAGGTATTCATAAAAACTCATTTTTTCAAGCTACATATTTATAGGTAAGAATACGCTTACCTGAGACAATTAAAAAAACAAATTACAAGTCTTCAACTTACCAATAATTTATACAATATATGAATTTAAAACTGTTGCAAAATGAATTTAATTATGAAAGTTCGAACAGTTCAAACCACAGATTAGAAATAGCTCAAACACAACATCTACGGAGGGTTTAAACTATCAAGCAAGAAGACTAGAGAGTAGTCTTCTTGGGTCGATCTCTATCTTTCAATGTAGACAGCGTCCCACTCCTTTAAAACATGTTTTGACGTCATCGCGACTATAACCATTAAAACGTTATTAAACGTATTCAAAAGTGCTGTGTAAATTCAGACAATTTGGATAATATTTAATTTTTTTCATGTATTTGAGTGGTGAAGTGATATTAAAGGGAACGTTGTTGTTTGCGTAAGTATTGATTTAAGTTTGAGTAAATAACAGAATGTTATTTAATGACTAAAAACTTGTTCCATATCTGACGAAATATTCGGTGGGATTTCGAGAAATAATTTAAAAAAGTAAGGCTAAAAGTAGAGATAGAGGATACTAATAGTGCTTAATAGATTAACTATAGATCTGTTATTTGACTTATATCTACCTAATAAGGTATAATAGCTTTTATATAGGTACTTTTCAGTAGTAAAAATATGGAGGTAGGTATATGGGTAGAATAAATAGGTATCTTAAATACATTTAAATATTTAATTAATTAGACGATTTATTTGTTCTGTGTAGGTAAATTATATGTACAAGTATGATATACTGATATAGGTACAAAAATAAAATACCTATAAGTACGTAATAAGTACTTAATGGCAGTGTAATATGTACCTATATTGCTTTTAATAGGTACCCCTATTAACTAACACCATAATAGCAAATATGTGTTTTATATACACATTTTATATAAACAACTCTAAGTAATGCAGTATACCTATATTTATTTATAATTAATAGGCAAGTGTATCTGTTTTCAGTAATCGAAATGCCAGGACGTCGTTGTGCAATGTATGGCTGCGACAACTGTCGTGTTGCCACGAAAATTACTGATCCCGGAATAGTTTACCATAATATTCCAAAAGGAACTGATTTATAGGAATATATACTGATATAGGAACTGATATAGGAACTGTAAATAAAAAATATCAACGATTTTAGCACCTTTTTTTTGTTTACCAGTTTGGAGAAAATTAATTTTCCATTTTTTAATGGCTGATCGATTTTCACCCCCTTATGGGGTGGAATTTTAGAAAGTCATTCATCGTGGTGGATGTACCTATATGATATAAAAGTAAGCTATTCGTCAATTTTAAGTTTATACTTCCAGTGGCAACTATTATAGGATAGGTCGCCCTCTTAACTGTGAAAACTAAAATAAAAATATATCTTTGTACATAAAAAAGATAAGTAAAATCGACCCCTTTCAGCTTTCTTTCAAAATATTTATAATTCTTGAGAAAATAAATATCCCTAATATTTAGGAGTCGATTTTATCCCCTCACACGTGTAGTTTTGAAAATTTTTCTCATACCTATATAGATATAGTGAATATTTATGACAAAAAAGTAAATGACTCCAAATTTGGTTCATATTTTTAGTGGTTTATATTTTTACTATTATATTCGAGAAAATAATTACAATAACTAATCGTAACTTTAAGGGTAGATTTTACCCCTTAGGTATAAAGTTTTGAAAAATAATATGGTAGAGAATGTATTTTATGTCCATTTGAATTTCTTCACTACACTGAATTATAAGGTCCTTTATAATATGCAATTTGCTAAATAAATAATGATAAAATAACTACCTATTTACATTTTTAAACTATAAATAATAAATACGTACCTAATCATTTATTTATTTACCTAATAGGTATAAAATATATTTTATTATCAAGAAACAGTATTGCAGTTTTAAGAACAGGTGCAGCCCATAAAACATTTTGTTTCTCGTGAGTATACACTTGCTTCTAATTTTAATAGCAGTTTCAAAAAGGCTGTACATAATTCAAATTACAATACTCTACCTAATGTAGAACTAATATATATTGTAATTATACCTATACCATTTCAAAATCTAATTAAAATAGATTAAAACAGAAGGAAACGTCAATAAAACTATATGAATATTATAACCCGTAGTCCGCGGTGACGTCACTATCTCCACTACCGCGGACGAAGAATTCGGCCGATCCAGCTATCCTACTCCCTATACAATCCTTGCGCAATATCCACCTGAATCAATGTCGCAGACGCAGCCTACTAGTCCATCAACTTCAAGTGAACATCGACCAAAGTCAAAAAAACCATTGGATTATATAGAGCATGAAATCCTACTAGAATTAAAACAAAGTGAGCTGTCAGGTGGACAATGTTCAGTCAATGCTTCCCATTCAGATCACCCTCGATCCGACCAAGAAATATTATTATTGTCCTTTCTACCATATATACGAGATTTGAGTGAAACAGAATTGATGGATTTGCAAATGGAAGTTCTAACGACTATAAAAAAAATTAAACTACGTGCTTCACGTCTAAGACCTTTTCAACCACAGTATCTTCTTGAGAACCACAGTCTTTGTTGTCTGTGGTGTTAAGGTTTCTCATATTAGATATTCTGTGCTAGAATTTTTGGAATGGTTAGTAAGTGTACCGCGAAGTTGTAATTTTGTTCTCAATTATGTCCTCGTTTAAATTGATGTGTGAAAAATATTTTGGAACCAACAATTTTTACGACATTTTAAAAGTAAATAATAATGCTTCTGAAAAAGAAAGTAAGTTGAAATTCATTGCTTAAGGTTTAGAGAATTGCATATATAATAATACTATGTTAATTTTAGTTAAAAGGGCTTACTATAAACTGTCTCTACTCGTGCATCCAGACAGGGTTGAGGACGATAAGAAAAATATAGCCACAGAAAAATTTAAAGTGCTAGGAAAAATTCATTCGATTTTACAAGATGAAGCGAAACGGAAACTATATGACAATTTTGGTGAATATGATGAAGATGCTGATTTATCATTTAATTGGATGGAATATTGGCGATCAATGTTCAAAAAAATTGAAATAAAAGATATAGAGAATTATGAAAAAGAATATATTGGATCTGAAACTGAAATTAGAGATATAAAAAAGGCATATATTAGTAGTAAAGGAAATATGAACACAATTTTAGAAATGGTTCCATTTAGCAATTGTAACAGTGAGTCGAGAATTATAGATATTGTGCAAAAAATGGTAGATAATGGAGAAGTGGAAAAATATAACACATTCTTTAACGAAAATAAACAGCGTAAAATGAGAAGGCATAAAAAATGGGCAAAAGAAAAAAAAGAAGTGGAATCAATTGACAGTATGTATTTTTGTCAAAATATTTAATTTGAATATTCTAGGTATTTATTTACTTTAGCATAAAACTCTCAAAACCTCACTAAATTTTATAGGGGTTATAAGTTAACTGGAAACTCTGTTTATAAGGGCTGTATAAATTAACTAATGGAAACATCATTTATGGACAATAACAGTAAGTGTCATAACGAACTTGGTGTAAAATATGCATAAAGGAAGTATTGTAGCACTGATTACATACATTTTAGGTATTTACATAGCGTAAAGTAAAAGTTATTTGACAAGAAAAAGTGCTATCATGGGAAAAATTCTAAATTCATTTTTTTTTAAGCTACCAAACCAAAAACTTCAGCATCCCCAAAAATGGGGGATTACCAAAATTGGTGAGGATTTGAGAGTTGCTGAAGTAAATAATTACTATTTGATATAAAAATTTTGATCTTCAAATGAAGAGAGAGATAGATTGGCCAATTTCAATATTTTATTTGTCATTTACATAAACCAGAATAACATCAAATTGATAAAATCTGTTTTATGAATAAATGAAACGATCTGGTATTTGCTGCAGTTTCTATTACAACAAGAAAATTATTTACTTTAGCGTATAACTCAAATTCGTATGAATTTTTGTCTACCACATATTTATTAGAGGTTGATGAAGCGAACACTCAACATAGCGCGAGTGAAAATCTCGTATTCACCCTTACCTATATCAGAAAACCCATTAAATTATTTCGTTAATAGGTTAGAGATAAAACGAGGTGATCAATATAAATTGACACATTCTAAACCTTTAAAAAAAAACCATTATTCAATAACAATTTGAAACGGTCAAGATCAAATAAATATAACCCAAGCTCTTAAAGATGTAGTCAATCCAAAAACCTCTACGGCGTTTATTTCCATGACAGAGATATAGAGGCCATATTTATTAAAGCATGTAGCACATTATTTAGTAATAGCGTTAAAATTGTTAAAAACATCATCTCTTGTAAAGATGTGAAAAACCATGACAATCAAAACAACGTAGTACCCGAATACCATGACCAAAATCATAATGGCATAATAGAAACTCATAACCACCTTAAAACAAAGTACTATTGGCCTGATATGCGAACAAAAATAAATAAAATAAATGAGTGTGAGACCTGCCTGCAAAGTAAATATGAACGTCACCCTTACAATATTAAATTTTCAGGACCAGTGCTAGCAAGGCGACCTTTTGGCGTTATTCACATAGATATTTTTAGTTTTGATAACGTAAAATTCTTAACTATTATAGATTTATTTTCAAAATACACCCGAGCCTATTATGTTGCAGATTTATCAGGTATCACAATACTTAACAAGCTAAGACATTATTTCACTCACCATAATTACACTAAGAAAATTGGATGTGACGAAGGAGAGCAGAGTTGAAAAACCACGTTTTCCAAGAATACTGTAAACTTTTCACAATTGAATTACATTATACTACAAATTATAACCCCAATTCTAACTCACCTATAGAGCGAGTGCATTCAACTTTATTAGAAAAAATTCGAACAATCAAGTTGAATAATAATGAATCACCGCAAAACATAATGATTACTATTACTATTAATATATTACTATTAATATATAACCTATCAATTCACTACGCCACTGGCTATTCATCTTTTATGTTACTGTATTTGTACTGTATTGTAAAATAATTTTATTTCTATTTTAAGTTAAGTATAGAACTTAATTATAGTTAGTTATAGTAATCTATAACTCTTTGGAACCACAATCACATACTTCACAGGTAACCTAAACCAAGACGATTTAAAAGACATTAATATTGATCTCCATAGACTTTTTTATTAATCTCCAATTTCCAACCAAAACAATATAGTAAGGCAAATTTGTCCATTTGCTTTGCAAACAATAAATATTATCGATCGATAGAACCTATTTAAAAAAAAAAATCATACAGCAACATATCAATACCCCTCTCGTAGCCTTATAGAAAATAGATAGTAAATTCAATCATGAATTGTTTGTTAATTCAATACAACATTTTCCTCTCACAGAAATTATTATAAAATAATAAATAGTATTCGGAGAACAATTAGTCTAGCCTCTAAATAAACATCCGATTTAGGGATTATTTTCAGCACAGAAATAAATTAAATAATAAATCATTTAAAGGTAATTTATAAAAGGAATAATTACTGGAATTAAATTCTATACAAAATAATTGAATTTTCAAGGTTTAAAATTATGTCAATTAATAGAACAATAACATGTATGTTGTATATCCCTATATTATCCCCTCACCTGTATAGTGAAAAATAATTAAGTGTTATCTACCACCAGCGAAATAGATTCTCTAAGTGAAATTGGAGAGCTTTGGACACGAAAATTGTGCGAGAATAGAAAAACAGGTGTTACAACTGTACAAAAGTGTAAATAAATTAATTGAGGACATGAGTGCTTATGGATAATTTCTAATTTCATAATAAACTCTAATTTTTTTATTAACAGAGAATTACCGGCTAATTGTACAGCTAGATTATAATAAAATTGAATTAACAATGTATCATTATCAATATAATGCAAAGTTTTACTATCAGAGAGTAACACATTCAAACTACAGAAATAAAGAATTTATACTTCAACTCATCTGCAAATGCCTTATATAATGACTAAACAAATTAGGTCAAAACTTGTTTAGTCCTTATTTGTATAGTCTTTATATAAAATTTGTTTAGTCCTTATTATATAAGGCATTTGCAGATGGGTTGGAGTATAAACTCCTTATTTCTGTAGTTTGAATGTGTTACCCTCTGATAGTAAAACTTTGCATTATATTGATGATCTCGAGTTTTTACTTCGATTTAGATTGTTCGAAACTACCAAGAGATGGCGTTTGGTACGTTCTACTGCGGTGGAACGTAGCAACGTTTACTAGACGTGAGCTTTATCTGTCGAAGGTATACTCGTTTACACTGCACTGATGAGACCCAAAATAGAAAGGTCGAAACCGGTCTGCAGTTAACGATATCCTGGGATAGGTGACACTTTGCATCTTTCTTGGTGGTTTAGAACAATCACTATATTTTTAGTGCTAACTCTGTTAGACAAAAATACGACAAATTTTTGTCATGTAATTCAGTGCTCGGCGTTTGGCATATAGCCAGGAGAATAGCTGTTTTGACCTAATTTGTTTAGTCCTTATTATATAAAGTATTTGCAGATGGGTTGGAGTATAAACTCTCCTTATTTCTGTAGTTTGAATGTATCATTATCTTCAGAACATAATTGTAAGCCAATCATAGACAATGCAGTCTATGAAAACAAGTTTAGTAATTTCAGTTATAAGACACTACTAGTTTATAAAAGTAATTTTAAGTTATAAAAAAAAAAAACCGTCAACAAAAAAGGGTTTTTCAAGAACTAACAACTATCCAACAAGTCGTTGACGCCTTGAAGTAAAGGGGAGAGGAATTATATCAGCATCAACATAGGACGTTTCACATCGATATGGGAACCCTCGCATCAGGCCCTTACATCGGAATGCGTAAACAACCCTTGTTGTGTTTAGATAAGATTTAATGCTTAAGCCCAGAGTAGATAATTTATATTAGTTTTTATTAGTGTTCTTTGCTAGAGATCTCATAACTGTTAGTAATAAGGAAATTGTAATCTTGGCATAAATAAATATTTTAAAAAAACGTTAATTGTCGGACAACTTCTTTAATTATATACAGTGGAACCTCGCTTAAGGAGCATAATTTTGTCCCCGAATCTTCTCGTAATGGGAAATATTCGTTAATCGAAACAATTTTTTCCATAGGAATCAATGTAAAATAGGATGATGCGTTCCGTTCCGAAAAAAATACTCAATGAAATTTATAATAATATAATTTATTATTTATAATACATCCTCGTTTACAAGAAAATTGTCTAGAGATATACAGTGCTATTCAAAAGTCCCCTCCCCCCCCCTCTTTGGAACGATTATACATAAACTAGTGAAATTTGGTAACTGAATATTAAGGGTTGTAAACTTCCCTACTAGTGATGATAGATGACGTATGCGTCAAAGATGACGTCACAAGGTCATTGTGACCAATAATTTTAAATGGAACCCTATGGCAAGCGATACCTCTTGGCGTGGAAGCGGCGAGTAGCTAGTGGACTGTTGATTATGTATTTTTATTGTTGTTGTTGTTAATTCGCTACCATAGGTGAAAAACCATTCCACGTCACAATTAGCTCAGGGTTGAAGAATTGAAGGACCAGTTGATAAAACTCGGTATTAACAATAGAGTATATTAACAAAAAAGAGTTCGTGGTACAGGTGCTACACGAGAGAACGAGGCGTAAATTCGTTCCAGAAATTCGTGCGACACTGTGTCTAGGTTGTATAAGAAACCGAATTAGAGTTTAGTTGTATTACACTTGAAATGAACGACACTGACGTAATTGTCAGATTGACTCGTTGAACAGTAGAATGTTTGAAAGAAATGAATTCGCAACAGCTTCTGGTTGCACACAATAACTTGAAGAAATAATTGTTCACGGTGAATAAAAGACAGCTTATACACTCTCGAACTTGAAAGAAAATCACTGTACTTTGTACTAGAAAATTGAAATATAGGAATTAAGCACACTGCGTTAATTTCCTTACTAAATACGTCCGCGTACGGAGCTACAAAAAGAATGTTTTTTTTTCTTTTTCTTGTTAACTGCTATGCGCACTTGACTCGACTAGACTGATGACTGATACATACTGATGGAATAACTGTTGTTTCTACGTCGTATATTGCAACGGCTAGCCACGTGCTAAGAACAGAGAGGGTGACGTGCTTGTTGCTACAAGAAATTATTTCAAGCGGGACAGGACCGGCTTTTAGAATTTGTTGACGTACTCTTAAATTCCAACATACTGCCCCCGCGGCTGAAGCATCCTGCTTCAGCTGGAAGTAACAGTATTAGAAGAATGTAGGGAAAACTACGAGACAATGGGAGTTGACTAGAAAGCTCTGAAATTTCTTTAGGAAAATTTTGTAACTGAAGGAATTTAATTATTATATGAAGAGAAGATTCTAATTCAGTCACTGTTAAAGGGCTAAATTCTTTGTTTTTCGAATTATGAAGGAATCTGAGGACATATGCAACAGTGCGTTGTAATTTGTTGAATGTGGAACATTTGTCAAATAATGAATTCCAAAAATCGGTTGAATTTGAATCAAATGTAGTAAGTGTAATAGTCTTTTCCTCTGGAAGTTTTTTAATGCTAAGATGATAATCGTATTTTCTGAGATCTAGATTAGTGTCGTGAAGAAACTTGGGACCATCGAACCATGTAGGTAGAATTTCTTTTTTGAAATTTCCTCTGGAAAGTTAATCTGAAGGGTTGTTGGAAGATTTGACGTACCTCCACTGGTAGTCAAAAGTGAGTTCTTGTATTTGAGCCAACCTGTTAGACACAAAGGTTGTTCACCTGCTCGGATGGCCTTTGCACCAACAAAGCGCTATTTGGGAATCTGTCCACAAGTTGGATTTGAAATTGAATTTGTTTTCGAAAATTGATTTGATTTTCTTTGTTAACTTAGAAAGAAGTAGCATGGCATACAATTCCAATTTCGGAATCGTGGTTGATTTAAGGGGAGCTACACGGGACTTGGCAGACACTAAACAACAGGAAACAGATTTGTCCACATAAATCACACGAAGGTATACATAAGCACCGTAAGCGAGGACACTTGCGTCCGAGAAGCCATGTAACTCTATCTCTGAAACTGGTTTGTTAATGAAAAATTGCCTGGGAATTGCAAAATCCCTTAATTGTGAAATGCTTTCTAGGAAATTGTCATATTCGGAAATTAGAGAAGAATCTGATATATTGGTGTCCCAGTCTAACTTCTGAAGCCAGAGCTTCTGCATTAATATTTTGCCTTGGACTATGACTGGATTTACTAATCCAAGAGGATCGAAACATTGAGATAGTGTAGAAAGAATTTTTCGCTTTGTGACCGAAGTGTCATTTGGAAGAATGTCAGGTGTGGAAATTTGAAAATTATCTGAGGTCGGGTTCCATTTTATGCCCAGAACCTTGCAAGGAGCTTTGTCTAGATTAATATCAAATTCGGAAATAGAAGAAGAAATTTTGTTTAGAAATTGTTCAGAATTTGAACACCATTTATGAAGGGGAAAACCTGATGGTTCTAGCAGAGATTTTAACTGCGAATGAAGATTTTCTAAATCTTGAAAATTGTCACAACCAGTCAGAATGTCGTCAACATATGTTTGTTCAAGAATAGCTTCCGAAGCCAATGGAAATTCCTTGGTGGATTACGCTATTTCATTTAGAACTCGAGGGGCAATGTATGGGGCGAAATTTGTTCCATACGTGACTGTCCTAAGCTCGATACATTTTAGTGGCTCTTGAGGTGACTGTCTCCACAGAATGTTTTGAAGAAACGTTTGATCTGGATTGATTTTAATCTGCCTGTACATTTTCTCAATGTCGGCAATCAACACGAAACGAAAATATCTAAAGCGGCATAAAATGTCATACAGGTCAGGCTGTACCTGATAACCTTTGAAAGTAATGTCGTTTAAAGAAATTCCGGAAGAAGTCCTGCAGGAAGCGTCAAATACCATCCTCAGCTTGGTAGTACTGCTTGCTTCTCTGATGACAGGAAGGTGTGGTATGAAATATTTGGGTTCCGAATTAGAATTTGTGATTAAAAGTGGAACATAATCTGCATGCTGCAGAGAAACATATTCATCTATGAATTTTGCATAATCAGCTTTGAGTTTCTGATCTTTTTCAAACCTTTTTTCCAATGTAAAGAACCTTTTTTGAGCAATAGAAAACGAATCTCCAAGTTTCAAGTGCTCATCTGAACTTTTCAGTGGCATATCCACTTGGTATGAACCATCCTGTAACACTTTAGTTGATGATTTGAAGATTTGTTCGACTATCTGCTTTTCTGAAAAAAGAACTTCTGTTTCTGGAACTTGCTCTAGTTTCCAGAAGTTCGTGAGAAGGGAATTCAGATCATTATCTGAAGTGTCCGAAGAAGAAGATCCATAGTCATCTGTTATGCTATGAAAGGAATTTGAAATTGCATCACCATCTAACATAGTATGCGAATGAGGCACTGTGCCTGAAATTACCCATCCTAAGTGAGTATTGAGAAGAGTTGGAAGACCTTTGCCTAGTTTGTAACTGCCCCTAGATAACAGGTCGTAATAAATATCTGCTCCTGCCAGAATGTCAATCTCTGCAGGACAGACGAAATCTGGGTCAGCAAGATTGCGACGAATGTTTTGTGGAATGTTGAACTTATTTGTATCTAAGCGAGTTTGAGGAATATGCAGTGTGATTCGATCCAACACAGCACAAGAAATTCTGAAATCTTTGGATATATCTACATTTGAAAAAAAAAACGAATATTTGTCCTCTTGTTAGAAAGAGTGGTGCTTTGAGAAATACCTGAAATATTCAAAGTTTTGTTATAAGTAGGAAGATTTAGCTTTTCAACTAATGATTTCGTGATAAATGAATTTTGACTACCATTGTCTAAGAGAATGCGAACTGGAAAGGTTGTACCTTGATTTGTAACTAGCATAGCCTTTGCTATTGCTAGCAGCACATGTGAATTTTGTCTAGAAAGAGTTGAAAAATTTGCAATAGTTGTGGGAACATTAGCCGAACTTGAACTCGATGAAGATGCGCTGTTTGAGGCGGTGACGTTGCTAGAATTTTGAGAATTTGAAGTCTGAAATTTTGAAGAATTTTGTGAATCACCCTGTATACTAAAATTTTCACGACGATGGGAATTTTGAAAGTTCGAAGTATTTGATGAGTTATACGAATTATTGTGTAACAGAGTGTGATGTTTCTTTTGACACTTGCGTTTTGAAGAACAGTCGTTTATCATATGTTTACCTCCAAGACAATTAAAACATATCTTTTTGTCACCTGCAATTTTACTTCTCTCTGAAGGAGATAAAGCTGTGAATTTTTTACAAAAATAAATCTTGTGATTTTCGTTACAGTAAAAGCAAAGTGATTTTGATGTTGATTGATTATTATTACTTACGTTAGAAGAATGTAAATTAATTTTACTATGTTTTTTATCTAGACGCTGTTCATAATCTGACACTCTATCAAGTATTTTCCATTTGCTATTTAAAAAATCAAGAAATTCTTTTATATTTGGTAACACTGTTTGTTGTCTATTCTGTTCGAATTCTTTTCTTGTCGAGTAACCTACTTGATTTTGACAAATATACACTATTAAAGCTTCATAAAGTTCGCTATTTGAGAAATTTAAATTTTGAGGAGCCTCAACGTTACGTTTAATTTCTAGAAAATAAGTTCGCAAAATTTCTGGATTACATTTGGAGATATTTTTAGCATTTATTATATGATGGAAATATGAATACACCATTTTTAATTTGTTGTCATACCTATCCTTAAGTAATGCAATGGCAGTTTGGAAATTGTCATTTGTTACTTGAATTGTTTCAATTAATTTGGCAGGTTCGCCTCGAAGCAAAGTTTTTAGATAATAGAATTTTTCTGCATTAGACTTTAATTTATTGCTTTGAATAATCAGTGAATCAAAAAGTTCGAAAAATTGTGGCCATTGCTCGATTTGGCCTGTAAAAGATTCGATTGAAATATCTGGCAATTTTATATTTACAAGATCTGTTTGGTTTACAGTTTGAATTGACCACTTGACAACTGATGTGTCTGTGAAGCATTTATATTTTCAATACATTGATTTATTTTAGCAATTGTATTAGCATATTGAATCTCTATTTTATGTCTATAATCATTTTCCATTTCCAAAGCTTCGTTATCTGTGTCATCACACAGAATATCTATATTATCTTGAATTGACTCGTATTTCGAAAAGGCATTATTTAATAATGTAAGTTTTGCTTGCCAACTAAATTTATTTTGTTCATCTATATTTGTATCTGCCCAATTTGACACTCTAGTTAAGGAAGTCTTGGCAATTGTTCTTTGTTTTTTCAAAGCTGAAATATCTGATGACATAATTTTGAAATGAATTATTATAATGCAATGAATTTAATTTAATGTAAACAATTCGGAATATGAACTTAATAAATAAGCTTTAAGAATTTGCATGCATGAAAGGCAGGGCAGAAATACACATAAATTGCGCAATCACTTTCACTGCACTGCACTTGTTGTTGAACTGGAAATGGGGAAACTGCCGAAGACTGGACAGCTCGAAAATAACTAGATTATTGTGAAATTTACTTACAGTTTTCGTAGAAGGACGGGACTTTTGTGGTACGCCACTGTGGCTCGTGATTACCAATCTTGAGGGCCTTACCAACTTGCGTAGAAAAATCCAGGGTTCACTGGGTCATCCGGATCGCTAAGGACCAATATGGCGTGGAAGCGGCGACTAGCTAGTGGACTGTTGATTGTGTATTTTTATTGTTGTTGTTGTTAATTCGCTACCATAGGTGAAACACCATTCCACGTCACAATTAGCTCAGGGTTGAAGAATTGAAGGACCAGTTAATAAAACTCGGTATTAACAATAGAGTATATTAACAAAAAAGAGTTCGTGGTACAGGTGCTACACGAGAGAACGAGGCGTAAATTCGTTCCAGAAATTCGTGCGACACTGTGTCTAGGTTGTATAAGAAACCGAATTAGAGTTTAGTTGTATTACACCTGAAATGAACGACACTGACGTAATTGTCAGATTGACTCGTTGAACAGTAGAATGTTTGAAAGAAATGAATTCGCAACAGCTTCTGGTTGCACACAATAACTTGAAGAAATAATTGTTCACGGTGAATAAAAGACAGCTTATACACTCCCGAACTTGAAAGAAAATCACTGTACTTTGTACTAGAAAATTGAAATATAGGAATTAAGCACACTGCGTTAATTTCCTTACTAAATACGTCCGCGTACGGAGCTACAAAAAGAATGTTTTTTTTTTCTTTTTCTTGTTAACTGCTATGCGCACTTGACTCGACTAGACTGATGACTGATACATACTGATGGAATAACTGTTGTTTCTACGTCGTATATTGCAACGGCTAGCCACGTGCTAAGGACAGAGAGGGTGACGTGCTTGTTGCTACAAGAAATTATTTCAAGCGGGACAGGACCGGCTTTTAGAATTTGTTGACGTACTCTTGTTGGAATGTGAAATTCCAACACCTCTTTTAAAAGGTATCGAAAAAACCTATTCAATGATACTAATATTGTGTCTGTTTACGGCAGTTTTGACAACTGGCTTTCAAAAACCGCAAAGCTGTGATGAATTAAATCAGTTAATAATAAAATTTAAAATTCAAGCTCCGCCACTGGATAGTTGGATAGTAAATAATCTGACGTTTTTGCAAGTCTCCCCAATTTGATGTTTTTTTAGCTGTCAAAGTTTTTATACATTTAATAATGTGTGTATTGTTGATCGAACGTTTAACTGTTTTAGTACGTTGTGGTAATTTTAAAATATTTGTACATTCAATAATTTGTTAAACTGTTGTGAGCTGAACGTTTAAGTGCTTCAAGAAGAGAAATGGTACGTGTTTTAGGTGATAAAGTAGCAGCGATCCTAATACTTGGTGAAACTGGAGAAAATATTCATGCAGCAAAACGCATTTTTAATGAAAGGTTTCCCGATCGCCCAGTTTCGAGGACTTATTTGAGAGAGCTTCTTCGTAAGTTAAAACAACGGGTAGTATTAATGATGCAAAACGATCTGGCAGACCACAAATTTCTGATGAGAAGAGAAAAAAATTGATATACTGGCAGAAGTAATAGTAAAAACTACTTCTTCAACAACTCAAGTTGCATCAACCTGTGAAGTCAGTCAAAGTACAGTGCACAGGGTGTTGAAAAAAAACAAATTTCACCCATACAAATTAAAAATGGTTCATCAACTCTCAGACGACGATCCAGACCGAAGACTGCAATTTTGTGAAAATATGGAGACTAAAATTAACCAACAGCCAGACTATGTCAAAACAATTTGTTTTAGTGACGAAAGTACTTTCTATCTAAATGGAAATGTAAATACACAAAACGTGAAATATTGGAGCGACGCAAATCCTTACATGTTTCGTGAAACACATACTCAGTATCCCGAGAAGGTCAATGTTTGGGCAGGTATACTGGGAAACCACATCGTTGGGCCTGTTTTTTAAATACCAACTTAACCGGTAAGGTGTATCTGCAGATGTTGCAAAATGCAATAGAACCGTTAATCCTTGAAATTTTGGAAGATAATCAAGATGAATTCGACATTTTGGAAATAACATTCCAACAGGATGGTGCTCTTCCACACTATTACGGTGCAGTAAGACGGTATTTGGATGAAGAATATCCTGGTAGATGGATTGGACGACGAGGTTCAATGGAATGGCCGCCTCGATCACCGGACCTCACACCTTTAGATTTTTTTCTGTGGGGGTATCTTAAATCGAAGGTTTACGCCACTCAGCCTGACAATATTGATATTTTAAAACAACGTATTGTTACATAATGTAGGGCTATTTCCACAGACACATTTGAAAAAGTACGAGAAGAGGTTCGCAATAGGATGTTTTACTGTCAGGAAGTAGATAAAGCTCACTTCGAACAATTACTATAAGTAGGTACTGATTCTTGAATCTGTAATTAAAATTATTATCCAAGTTTACTGATTACTGATTTAATCCATCAAAACTACCATAAAATACAAACAATATTAGTATCATTGAATACGTTTTTTCGATACCTTTTAAAAGAGGTGTCGCTTGCCATAGGGTTCCATTTAAACTTATTGGTCACAATGACCTTGTGACGTCATCTTTGACGCATACGTCATCTATCATCACTAGTAGGGAAGTTTACAACCCTTAATATTCAGTTACCAAATTTCACTAGTTTATGTATAATCGTTAAAAAGATAAGAGGGAGGAGGGGACTTTTGAATAGCACTGTATGTTTGTGCCTACGCTTCAGAATTTGGCGAAAATAAGACACAGCATTATCGTTAAATAAATTGATATCGCGCATAGCTACTGCCTTATTAGGGTGATGCTTCTCAACGTACAATGCAACAGTTTCCCATGCTTTCGGCATCTCCCTTATTTCACTGGAAGGTTGTTGCTCTGCTGAGGTTGTTATCTCCTCCTCCCCTGACGAAATCTTCTCCACAACTTTTTGCTGTGACAGAATGTAGCTCCATAAGCTCTTCAGTGGTCACTTCCTGGCTATGTTCACTAGTTCATCGATGTCGTTGCTATCCACCTCTAGTCCCATAATCTTGGTTGTCTTGGTGACCCCCCCCTCCCTCACATGCCTTATCGATCATCTTAAGGCAGGCAACGATGTGAAAGTGGTCTTTCCAAAACTCTCTGAGAATGAGATTGGTTCCTTCAGTTACTTCAAAACACTCGAAGAGAGCTTAAGTATAGAGATTTCTAAAATGATCTGCTGGTCCATGGGCTGCAGTAAAGGAGTGGTGTTGGGAGGCAGAAACTGAATCTTGATGAATTTAAATTCTTCAAGGGTCATCTTCTAAGCCTGAAGGATGTGCAGGAGCGTTGTTCATAACAAGCGAGGCACAGAGTGGCATATTCATCTCGAGCATATATTTTTTTACAGACGGACCAAACACTTCATTGATCCATTCTGTAAAAAGGTAACATGTCACCCAAGCCTTGTTTTTGGACTTCCACATGATATTTAGCCTACTCTTCTGGCCTTTATACTTTTTGAAGGCTCGTGGATTGTCCGAATGGTAAACGAGCAGCGATGTAATGGTCAAAACGCCACTAGCATTTGCACAAAACAACAGTATAAAACGGTATCTCATTGGCTTGTAGCCCGACAATGCCATCTACTCTGCTGTAATATAAGATCGCTTCGGCATCTTTTTCCAGAAGAGACCCGTCTCATCACAATTAAAAACCTGCTGCGGCAGATAACCCTCAGAATTCACAAGCTTCTTGAATACGCCGAGGAAGTTCTCTGCTGCCTTTATGTCTGAGCTCTTAAACTTTTTGAACCACCCACGGCTTACCTTGAATGCTTCTTCGTTCGTTAATGATCCTGGCGTATTAATGAGCTCGGCAATAATTAGTTTCACCTTCTCACAAATTATGTTTTCGTTAATAGTGTTGCCTTGCAATTGATTCTCGTTGATCCATACGAGAAGCAATCTTTCAACACCGTCGAGAATACGTGGCCGTTGCGTAGAAATTCTTGTGACACCCTTTGAAGCATCAATCTCCTTAATCTTATCCTTGTTTTTGAGGATAGTACAAATCGTTGATGTAGGCCGATTATATGTGCGTGCTAGGCCAGCCACGCTCACACCTCGTTCTCGCTTCTCAATGATTTGGCTTTTGACTTCTACGATGATTTTTCTTCTCTTAGCCCTGCCTTCTTGCGGCATTTTCTTTGGGGGCAAACGTGTACGGATGTTTAAACTTTGCACTTAAAAAAAATACACAATAATGTGATTGAACACAACTTTCACAAGCGACAGTACGATGCTAGCTGAACGAGCGCTAAACACAGACTAAAACACATGTTACAGAACCTATTTGTTTATTGCACGGTTTACCGGAAAAACGGCGGGAGAAATGCATGGAGGTTGTTTTTTCTTATATTTCTACCTCCATGGAAGACACAAGCGCTTTTACAGCAGGGGGCAATGCGATGTCTTATTCCCTCGTCACTCGTTCTGATGTTTTTCCTTTTTATTATTAGTATGTTGGCATTTCTTTGTAATAACCATTGCTTGGTTTTCAAATACCATTTGTTGATTTCGCATTAATGAAAATTCATATATATATATATATATATATATATATATATATATATATATATATATATATATATATATATAATGTATTATAAATAATAAATTATATTATTATAAATTTCTTTGAGTATTTTTTTCGGAATAGAACGCATTATCCTATTTTACATTGTTTTCTATGGAAACAATTGTTTCGCTTAATGAGTATTTCGCATTACGAGTAAGATTCGGGGACAAAATTATGCTCATTAAGCGAGGTTCCACTGTATATAATTAAAGAAGTTGTCCGACAAATAACGTTTTTTACTAATAATAAAAAGGAAAACATTTTCAAGGAATAAAAATTAATAAACACTCACTTGACCAGGAACTAATTGATCCACTTTACATTTCACTCCACTTTACTACCCTTAATTTCACGTCACTTCACTTAACTGTGCGGCACTTCACCTCACTTTTCAACCCATCCAATAAGATTACTTCACATGACTTCATTTTATAAAAATTTTTCCTAAGCATACTCACAAACAGAACCATAATAAAATCACAGAGATAACCATAATAAAATCACAAAAACTGTTCAAAATGACTACCATTATTCTGTATACAGATAATCGTGTTCTTCTCACCAGCAATTCACGAACATTTCTAACAGTATGTGGGGGACAGCATCATGTTGAATCCACATCAGTCTTCTTATTGCTAGAGGCAATAAATCATCCAAACGATTTTCTAAAGTTTCACTCTGAGATACATTCAGACGTCTCGATAGTACAGTCCAATAAGATAATTGTCAATAATTCCTGCCCAAGCTCTCTCGTACAGCTCGAGGATTTTCATCAGCCCAAATATGGGTATTGTGGATATTGAAAACCCTTTCTCCGACTGATTTGCAATAACGTACCAACACGAAATTTTCAAATCAACTGACAATTACGTTTTGCGACGAAAACAAAGCGTCATCGACATAAATCTTCAACCGGCAGTGCCCTCTATTAGCCAGCGAGTGAAATTATTTTCCTTATACAGGGGCCTTTATTTTACAATATTACAATATTTATTATTTATTTAAACCATAACGGTATATTATTTGTGAGAGAAAATATGTTGCTGTTCCTGATGCTGTATAAAAGAAGAGTTCTTTTGATGTGAATTTAGGGTTAATTAGAAAACGATATTTGTAACATCTATTTTGTACCATTTTATTAAAATTTTACCTTAAAAATTATTTAAAAAATGTCATACATGCCTGTGCAAATCCGATGTTAGTATGCATATTACTGGATAATATTATAACTAATAATAAATGGATACAAATATACAATAATGATAGACAGATACATAAATATTTAGATATTTATTAGTGCAATTCATATAAATACACACCACAAAAAAGAAAAGTAAAGCAAATGGGGAAATTGTGACAACAAATACAATCCAATGTATGAAAAACCAATAATAATACTAATAATACATTTTTGGGGAAAAAGGGAATCAAATTATAAATGTAATAAGAATAAATACAAAGAGAACATAAAAACAATAACAGGAAACAGTGGCTTCACATAGTCATACTAGATGTTATACAATAAATTATGAAATACACACTGGTTTGGATTGGTTAAAACATATTTAATAATAAAAAATATATTCGTTTGAATCTTGTTTTTCCAATAGATATATGTTTTCAATATCACTGTCACTGCTCCCAGTATCTACATCTTCGTATCACGATCCTGTAGAACTGCCATCTGTCCATTCATTTCGTACTGTGTGCGAACTGTGAAGATACGTTTCATCTACTTTAAATACTTGATTCTTCTCACAATCAATCCTATATCATAAGATTCCATAACAACTTTTCTGTTATCACTAGCTTTTTTCCACCTGTAAGGTGGAAATTTAAACAATTTATTTTCATACGCAGATCTTTGGAATGTTCTTACTGATAATATATAATTTTGCAACTTTGTACTTACTAGGTCAATGGAGCTATATATATAACAAAGCAGATAGATGTATATTAGTATTCTTCATAAAAAATACTTATTATAATACAAAGCATCTTTGCATACAGTTGTATGTAATAGTTGTATGTTAACATAAAGTTGTTTACTTTACTGATTTGCCTTTGTGTAGCTTTTATATAACTTAAAGTGCATAAAACAACTACTAGGTAACTGAGTCCTCCTTAATTATAGATATAAACAATAATACAAATAAATTGAAGTATAATTTATCTCAAGTCTATTTTTCTATGAAAGACTCGCAAGAAACTAATTCTGCTATCAAAAGTGTCCCTCATTTTACGTATATATGTGTAAACAAATCAAGCAGTTAATAAACATCTCTCAGGAAATATTTTTCAGTTAGTACAAACCTTTTACAGTAGGCCTTCTCTTCCCTATTATATAAAACTCGTGAATTATCTTTCGCAAACATTTTTCAGCAGAATCATGTATGATTACGTACGTACGAATACGATTTTGTGCTTGGTTTATTCTTTTTTCTTTGGGGAAAAAGGAGGTACCTGAATCTATCACAGCAACTTATTTGAGTACCTGATGATAAGTATTTTTTTTTATTTCTGTTGCGGCTAACATTCTCTTCGAATGTTCACTTTATTCTTGGGATCTTTCTTCATAAATGTTATGACATTACTTATTATTTCTCGGTAACAACTATTAATCATTGCCTTTCTTGTTGATTTCGTAGTCACATCCATCTATCTGCAATTTGATAGTGAAGTGACAATATGCATTTGATACACGTTTAATCCCTACCTAAGTGTTATTCGTAAATAAAGACTAATAGTTATCCATTAAAGACAATTTCTTTCAACTAAAATTAATAAGTAATAATGAAAAGTTATGAAATCTGCAAATACATATAACCTACAACTAATTTTTATTATACTTCGTTACTTACCCTAATTGGTGATCAAAGTTGAAGAATATCAAATATAAAAGTCTAAATAACAACAAAAAAGCATAAATTATAACTATTAAATATTAGCAATTTTAAGTAACATTAAAATCTCAAGTTACTGTCTAACCTTAAACAACTGAAACAAGCTGTCAGCTGTTAAACCGCAGATGTTACTTTGTAAGAAGGTCAACGTACAATGATCTCGGGGCGCATAACCTATAAAGAATAACATGTGTTGTAATGGTATTAATGTATAATGTGTATAAAGGAAGTGTTGTATCATCTACTTACATTAATATTAGGTATACATGTAATGTAAAATACTTGTTATTTGATAAGGAAAAGTAGTGTCATGTACGAAAGTTGAAAATTCTTTTTCTCGAAAGCTGTGTCCAACTGCCAAATACTGACTGCCAGATCCTTATTCAGCGCCCTCGAAAATAGGAGGGTAGCCTAATTTTGGTGAGGATTTGAGAGATTTACGCTAATGTACATAATTAAAGAGATCTTATAATTATGGTATTACCTTCGTAAGAAGCTAAAAATATTTCTACTTCGGTATTTTACAATTTTGTAATGTAAATTAAATACAAAATAGCCCTGCTAAAAATGCATCTCACATCTCAGCTCTGTTTATTCCACGTTATTTGCAATAAAATCAAATTTTGACCATTTATTTGTCAACTAAAAGAAGAAATTGTAAATGTGAAAATTTGATAACAGTGGCCGTTATACGTCTAACCATACTTGTATCATGAATATAGTGGAAACAACAAATAAGTGGTTCTCAAAATGTTGAGCAAATTTTTCTAAATATTAAAAAATTCGATAACTCTGTTAATAAGGCCGATACTAAAAAAATGGTTTTCACAGCAATCATCTACTAGGTGTAGCCATTAAGTGGTTAAAATATATGTACACCTTAAAGACTCACCTTGTATATATATATATATATATATATATATATATATATATATATATATATATATATATATATATATATATATATACTTTCTTTTCTTCTTTTAAATACTTTTTTTAATGTTTTAGTGAAGGAATTAGAAACAGATATGGAACGAAATATGAAAAGACGAACAAATGAGTTTGAAAACTTGTTGTCAAGTATCGAAGAAAAGTACAAGGCTAAAAAAAGAAGACCTAGTATAACTCATGTTCCCAGTGCGAAGAAGCAGAAAAAGCTATAGAAACAGAAAGACTCTAGAAACGGTACTAATAAAATGCTTTAACATAATAGTTAGGGATTTAATAATTTCTAAAGGGAATAAATTTGAGACCCAATATTATATAATTATATATGCATAATGGAAATGCATTGTTTAAATCTTGGATCATTGTAACATCAATAATTAGGACATTAAATAGTACCAATTATATCTTGTATCTGTAACTCTTTCCATAAGGTTTTTAATAATTTTTTGTCATACAATAGACTAATATATAACTCACTGAATTGGCAAACTGTAATTCAAATTAAGTAAATAATTTTCAAATTATGTTTAATTTAGTTTTGAATAGATGTGAAATTGTAATATAATTTCGAATTAGGTAAATAAATTCCAAATTTATGGTTTTTAGTCTTAGTTTTTCCTTTTTTGACATGTTATATTAGTTAATTTTAATATATATGTATATATATATATATATATATATATATATATATATATATATATATATATATATATATATAATGCTGTATATTCGTCAATTGATAAGCGACATACTTTGTTTTTCGGTGGCGTTTTTGCGCTGGGTAAGCTGAAAAAATGTTTTACTCGCATATAAAACCAACACAATCCAGAATAGATTAGAATTCAAATTATAGAATACTTTTAGTATTAAAATCGTTAGATTTATCCCTATTAGAAAGTACCAATTAAAATTCGAAAGTACCTATATTAGAACGATAGATTCAATTCAAATTTAGAAAGTGCCTAGTAGACGATATCTGCCCGTAGAAGTCCTTAGATTTATTAGAACACCCGGAAGGTAAGTTTAGAGAGTTTCCTTTTTTCCTCTAATTTTTTCCATTTTCCCCTCGGGACACTACCGGATACCTCCAGACCTCCAAAGGAACAAGGGTGAGTTATTCATTTGTTTTTCTTTTTATGTACAGTTCATTAATAGTATTGCATTTATTGTATGAATACAATTAAACCAGCGGCCTAAACAATATTTATATATATATATATATATATATATATATATATATATATATATATATATATATATATATATATATATATATATATACAGTAGCGGTGCGTGATCCTAAGATTAGGGGTGCATCATACATAAAAATAATGATAATCATAAGAATAATAAGAATATCCCTAATATGAGATAAATATTTATCTCATATTAAGGATATTCTTATTAACTTTATTAATTTGAAAACTTACCTAATTTTCTTTGTAAATGAGCTCAATTCTGCGATTTTTACACTGTGCAAATTTTTCAATTACTTTGTTGTTAAAATTTTCAATATTTGTAATAAAGTTTTTTTCAATGGAGAGCATAGCCAAAGCCGACAGTCTTTCCTGGCACATGGTGTTGCGCAAAAATGTCTTTATTCGTCTTAAAGTCGAGAAACACCTTTCGGCTTCTGCTGACGAAACAGGTACTGTAATGATGATTTTCAATAATTTAGCACTTTCTTCAAAAGTTGACTCTAGCTTATTGGAATTAATAAATGTATTTAGTTTAGTTCTGGGTATAATTCAATGCCTGGCGGGGCTTTAGCCCGAGGAGTAGTTGTTTCCTAGAGCGATTATGTAATAGCTTTGCTATTCGGGAACTACTTTGATAACCGCTTGGCGGCTTGGGGGTTCCTTTCTCGATTTCCGACTTATATGTTACTGAAATGTATTTAGTGATAGAGCTCCGCTTAAATTTCTAAACTCAATTCTTTGATAAATTAAGGACAACTCGGTACGTAATTTATTTATGTCCAAAAACGGGTAAGATTCGACTGTTTGTTTTAAGTAATTTTCGGGAAATTTTTTAACGTATTCCGAAAATTCTTCTGGGAGAAGTAAATTGGATGCTACCAAGTGTCCAGTAAAATTAAATCTCTCCTTAGCTTGACATATTATGTCACACACTTCCTTTAGTTCTCTATTTTTGTCTTCCGTAGAAGTGTCTACTCGTCTCCTTTTTATTGGTTGTATTTTATTTGGTTCATCTTTAGTGCTTGTGGCGGTTTCGGTGCTATTTCGTATTGCAGAAATTTCTCTAATAAAACCATCTATAGATGTTTTTACATAAACTGGATCAGTTTCTCTTTTTTGTAACTGATTATACAGAATGTTGACATGTGGCATAATTTTGTGAGAATTACCTAACCAAAATAGAAAATCGTTATCCCTTAAAGTTCTTATCAATCCACTGGCTTTATCAATAGTAGGTGGATGTTGTATGTGACTTTTTTTCATCTCAATCAATTCTACACATTCCAGAAATTCTTCTTTGTTTTCAAACACAGTATTTACTATTCTAGAATTGAAATTCCATCTTGTAGGTGCTGATCAGGGTAATCGAGTTCCTACTACTTCATCAAGAACTGCGGTACATTGTGCGGAATTAGAGAAAAATGAGCAAAACCCTCCCAAATTTGCAAAGAATACTCGTACGTTCCGATTAGCAGAAGCCGCATTTGCCATAATTAAATTTAATTGATGCGCATAACAATGCACATATTGGGTAGTTGGATAACTCATCTTAATCCTGGCTTGAACTCCATTCGATGATCCACTCATAACGGCAGCTCCATCATATGTTTGAGCAATCAATTTATGTGGGTCATTTTTAACATGGTAGTCTAGTTCACTTTTTAAACACTCCGCCAATGACTCTGCATCATGTCCTACTGGTTTTAAAAAACTCCAGAATCTTTCTACAGGCTTTCCACCCGCCATGTAACGATATATTAAAGCCAACTGAAAAATTGTAGAAACGTCTGTAGTTTCGTCTGCTATTATAGCAACAAAAGTTGATTTTTTAATTTCAATGGTTATTTCATCGTGACAAACTTCAAACATGCACTGAAGTAGCTCGTTTTGTATAGTATTAGAAGTTCCTTTAAAAGCCGCCGCGTTTTGTAAATGATACATCATAGCCTCGTCTAATTCGGCACTGAAATCAATCAACCCACGAAAAATGCCTGGATTGGATGATGTTTCCGATTCATCGTGTCCTCTTAGGGCCAGTTCAAATTTTCCACAAAAACGAATATAGTTAATAATAATGTTTAAAACATACCTGTTTTTTGAAACCGCTTTATTGTATGCTGTCACTGCTCGTCGATGAGCAGAATCGAGCATTGTCGCAATATTTGCAGTGCCTAGCATGGCTAAATTCAAAACATTATTCATGTGTCCAGCAGAATTTGCATGTTTTTTTATTTTCTCGTTTATGTGATTTAAATCCGTTACTCCAGTTTTGGTCCAAGGTGTTTCCCCGCCAAACAAAACACACTGAAAACAAAACACTGCGTTCAATACATCGCATACACTTAACCACAAATGTTTTTTAAATAAGTAATTATTAAATGTTCTTACAAATTGTTTATTTTTTCCTTTCACGGCTAATTTTAAATTAATTTGTGGAGTGGGCCTACCTAGAGTTTTAATTTGCACTTTTTCCTCCAAACTCAAGCTAGAGAATGGAGTTTTTAATAAGTTTTGAATAGAATTCATTATTCCAAACTAGATTCTAACCCAACACCCGAGTTTATATTTATAAAACGTAAGCGATAAGACAGCTTACGAGACAAGCGATGTACGAAAACAATTCACAAACTAACCGATTCTAACCTCTCTCAATTTCGTGCGCTCTTAAACTCTGCACATAATATCTATAGAATTCGCCCAATACTTTTCCTAATTGTGGAGGGGCAAGCAGTAACAATACGCGTTCGCTTTTTCATATTGCACGGAAGCACGATCGCCGTGCCGCGACCGGCTATACCCGGATATATATATATATATATATATATATATATATATATATATATATATATATATATATATATATATATATATATATATATATATATATATATATATATATATATATATATATATATATATATGTTTGTTTCATCGCTATTTGCCAAATAAAAAACTCTCTTATCTTGCCGACAAACCGAACCGCCGCGCCGGTGTTATAAAGAAGCCACGCGTCCTATACAAAACCGCATTTATGCATTTTCATGTGGGCAGAATAATAGGAACAATATATTTTAAATCAAAATATTTTATACCTTGTCTATGATTCATTAGGTATGTGTTCAGTTTAGCCAACCAATTATTTTTAAATACAAAATAATTGTTGCTCAGCAAGGACCACGGGGAGGTATGAGCGTATTCCATGCCAGGAAGGGGAGGGTCGGGTGTGGGTTCGTATAAGCATAAGTACAAGTATAAAATTTAACAAAAAATATATTCTTTAATATAGTAAAATAAAGTAATATAAGTAAAATAAAATAACATATCTACACCTTGCTTATGTGGGGTAAAAGGATCGATGGGATTATAAAATAAAATATTTCTTTTAAGAATAAAAAATATACAAAATTATAACAAATTTACATAACTTATAACTTAAAAATAAACTTCTTTCTTATAAAGTAAAAATATATAATTGAAAATTTTAAACAATATATCAAATATAATTATTATTGGAACTAAAACACGCAATTGCATTATATACTGCTTAAAAAACAAATCATTTATTTACCTCTTCGTCGCCAAATTGTGACTAGGTCAGTATCACTACTTTCTTCTTCCACATTTATGATAAACCGATCTTGATTAGGGTTTATGGCTCTTCCGAGTTCAATGCACTTATCTTAATTTTTTTATATGCTCTATACATTTCTTCCAGTTATCTGGTGATACTTTTTCTACCTCCGATTTCATAAGATCTATAACTTTTTTTATCAAATTCAGGAAACTTATTATTTCTTCGAATTCCTTGCTTTAATTCACTCCATATTAATTCAATAGGGTTAAATATGCAAAAATACGGAGGTAGTCTTATAATAGTGTGTCCATGAGTTTTAGCCAATCTCATCGATAACATATTTTTTAGCAAAAATATTCTTTTTTACTATTTCCAAAAGTTTAGCCTTCGTAAACTTTTTCTCAAATGTTAAATTATGATTTTTTTTAAATTGTTGAATTTTTCCTTTCTTGTATTTGGAATCTTCTCTAAAAATATTGAGTGATATGATGGGGCGTTGTCTAAGACAATAACGCTATTCCTTTCAACATTCGGAAGTAAGGTATCTCTAAACCATTCCTCAAAAATGTCAGCATTCATATTTCGATGATAGTCTACTCTTGAATCTTCCAATTTAATTCCACTTTTAGTAGAATGAAATTAGAGTGGAATGGAGGCAATTAGAAACCCATCCATTTTCAGTACCACAATGTAGAATTAATATTTTTCCTCAACTTGGAGGCATATCTACTTTACATCTATCTGAACTATCCGTCCAGCCTCTTTTGACTGTATCATGTGTCGTACCAAGTTTCATCCAAGTAATAAATCGGTATTTGTTCTTCTCTAAATCTTTTTATGCTTTCCAAGTATTCCATATGCCACAAAACAATTCTACGACTTTCCATTATCGTCGCCCTTTTATTGATAATTTTAAATATAAATTCTACCTTTGTAAGCCATCTCCAAAGCGTTGTTTTACTAATATGCAACATACCATTTTCCTTCAATTCCATATGTAATGAATCGACAGTTGGAATTGAATTTTTTTTATATTTGTCATAAATTGTATCTCGTAGTAGTTTTACCTGTGATTGATCAATTTTCTTTGGTATTTCTGCTTCATCTCGTACTTTTATTTCCCTAGCTCCCTTTTGAAGTATTGTATAAATAGTTCATATCGATATTTTTGTCAAATATGACGTTTTCTCTACAGCTCCTTTCTCTCTCTCGCTGGTTACTATATCTTTGTATACATTTAATACAATTTGTTGTGCTTGTTTTCCTAAGTGTTGTACACCTGTTTTGTTTTCCACTGCCGTCGTATTAATATCTTCGTGAATTTGACTCGTGCTAGGTTGAGGATCTTCCCACGGTCTGAACATTTTACTATATTTAATAAACCACACTTATTAAACAAATTTATTAATAAAGGGCACCACCACAAACTGTTAAATATCCACTAAATCATAATATCTATCCTCCAAAATATAACCACTCTAAAATACTAAATATACACCATGAAAACACAAAATATTAAACAGCACAAAAGTCTCAGAATTAAGTTTAATCAAACACGCGTAAAAATTGAATATTAGACTTGCCGAAATACGTCCCTATTGACACATACCTTAGGACAATGTGGGTCCGTTGCAGTTTAGAGTTATTTAATATCGGTTGTCCTTATCTTTTACAGCGTATTCTAAGGCAACGTATTTCGAGACTTTCTTATCGGTTCTAGATTGTGTCGTGTTAGTACACTAGAGACGTATGGAAAAGTCCTATGTTGCCAAATATTGTTAAATACTTGGATAATCTACGAGAAATACTAAATCTCTTACACGTCTTATTCGGTGGTTCGTCTATTACGTCTTATTCGTATCACCGGCATCATTGTGATCGCCCACCCATTAAGTATAGCATATCATATTGGGATAGAGTTGGGTAAACAACAATTAGTGAACTAGAAGTAAATCAGTTATTCTTAAATCTTGTGTTTATTTCTGATTAATTTTGTATTTAAATTAATTATTGGTAACATATAAAAACACAACAATTTGTCGCATGGAAACGCATTTTTATCTGTCATGGAAGCGCAATTTTATCTGTCCCGGTCTCCCATTGAGTCAACCGCCGCTTCCATTGTCGGTATCCTTTGAGATTTTTTATTTGGCATGAAATATCTAATTTTTTTGGCAGTTCTGCAGCTCTGCAGCACCTATACACCAGCCGCCCCTGATATATATATATATATATATATATATATATATATATATATATATATATATATATATATATATATATATATATATATATATATATATATCTATATCAGGGGCGGCTGGTGTATAGGTTGCAGAGCTGCAGAACTGCCAAAAAAATTAGATATTTGTATATTTTCGCGACATAATAATTACTAAAATTTATTAATAAAATAATTTATTAATAAAATAATAAGCTACACTTGAACTTAATAATATACCCGAAGTAGATGTTGATGAGCAGATGCAGAGGTTGGGGGAAGACAAGCTAATTGGACTCGTTTATTGTTACGAGTATTTTTTACAAAAGATAAATATCGAAACTTATCTAAGCAGGTCATTTTTTTTGGAGTTCCTTATACAGAAAGAAGGAAGTGAATTTTGTTGGTGATTACAGCTTGTGGAGTAGAGTTACTCTCTTTAAAAACCTTAGCACAATTAACTAAATATTTTTTTCAAACAATTTAAAAACTGTTGTTTTACCCCTCCTGAAAATTGCTGATGTCGTATCGTAACCAGTGATTGCGTGTAAACATAGTATGTGATTTTGGAATTTTGTAAAAGCAGATAAACTTTTGGATGAATACTTTTCCGATTGCTGTTGAGCCTTCTCAGGTTTTAAGAAATAAATAATTTTTTCGGTTGGAGTTTGAGCAGTAAGTAATACCAATAAATCAACATCTTCACCAACAACAAAAGTTGTGTTTGTTGAGTTGAATTGTTCTATTGCTGTTTCAATTATCAGGACATCAGCGTCATTATCAGCTTGTTTGACAAAAATATTTTCAGTGGTAAATTTTTCTTTCAACATTGAAATGAACCGAGACTTGTAAGTATTAGCAAGAAATTTTTGTTGGCTTGTGGGAACTGTCATAAATTGATCAAAAATGACATCAGAAGATGAAGATGTTATTGTAGTTCGACGAAGTTGTTCTGCGGCTTTAATATTTTTTCTTGCAATCTGTATAGCCATCAAATACAACAGTCACTCTATGGCCAAAATGTCTACGTACATACTGAACGTATTTATCTAAAATAATTTTAAATGTTTCTTCGCATTTATGTTGTCAATATCAATGTTTACTGTTTGAAAACAATCGCAAATGGCTGATTTTTGTGTTTTACGCATTTCCATATCATCGAACAGTGACAACGGGTAGGGAGCCAATTCATATTCGAAATATTTTTCAATTTCATCTTCGAATGCCGTAGTAATACTCATGCGTTGAAATAATAATACAGGGTCAACAGGTACTTTCTCATCGTGAACTTTTATGGTGCTACTCATAGCTAAAAGAGGGACTACTTTATCGTTTTAATTTAATGTTATTAAACATCTGTCCTGTCATTTTAGACATGGAGGCAATCTCAACTTCACGAGCTTTATGACCGTTAATTTTATCATCACCAACGACTCCACTAGCAATAGATACAATTCTGTTAACCTCCGGAAGAGGATCATGCGATGAAAACCACTCTAGAAGTTTTTGTATGTCTTTAGCATCTTTCTTCACTCGTGAATCACTTATCAATATGCTGATCTATTGTATCCATTCTAACATTAGCAAGGTCTTCCAATCCTTCACTAACAGTATTCATTGCATGTATACCATAAATCCATTTGCTTATGACACTCTCTTTCGTACTTCTCCCTCGAGCAATACCTCCATCTGTCTTCATAGATTTCGCTGTTCAAATGAGCTTGCCAATCTCCCATACGTTCAGCTCTTATAAACCCTTTTGCAATCGACACCATATTAAAATATTGTATCCATAGTTTTGCGGTAGGTCCTCCATTCTTCATATTCTCTTAGTCTTTGATTAAACTGATAAAGTAATGCTTCCGATATTTCATAATCATTTTCAACATCATTATATGAAATAGTGTTATTTATTACGTTTTCAACAGTAATGATAAGATCTGAATCCATGTCGTCATCAATATCAAGTTCTTTTGATATTATTATTGCTAAAGTAAGCTGAAGTAATGTATGAGCTCGAACAGCTCTCGCGTAAGCATGACCATTGAGCATTTTTTTCGAATGACCTAGGTGCATAAATCAAAGAAAGTACTTCTTTCATGCCGCTACCTTCTATAATGTAACCAATTGCTCCAAAAAGCGATACGAGTAGATAAATCCTCCCAGCCTGATTATGATCTTCGATAATTCATACCTTTCAGGTGCGGTTGATACGATTTCTCAAGCTCTTGCATACAGAGGCTGATCAAAAGTAATAATGCATACATCGTGGCCATAGCGTTTTGCATTCTCTAATGCACAAAGTAAAGTCGTGTATATAGTATTGTCGTTACTAGCTGGTTGATGAATAAATGGTAAAAATGAAATTTTAGATTTTAAAAAATTCATAAGATTATTTGTTAAACGTTCAATATAACATTCCAGTCGGGTAACGATAAATTTTTCCATTTGTCATAGAACCATATCACATCGACTTTTTTTGAGTAAAGACACTGTTGCTTCACTTCCGTAACCAAAATCTTGGACATTTATTTTACTGTAGTCTACTGCACCATAATTTTAATAGAACTGTATTGGCACACGAGCTTTTGCCGCAAAATCTTTTGCCGAAGGGACTTTTTTTATTCGTGGTATAGGCTCTTCTAGTAAAACTGAAGTTTTTGGAGTAACAATTTGAATGATACCCATTATGTGAAGCGTGTTATGACCGTCTAGCGTATTTACGTTTATATCAGCATTGTCTGCAACATATTGAATAAACGTGCCAGTTTGTGGTGGTAAAATATGAGGAGCACGATGAAAAACTGCTGCTGCCTCGTACACCACAGTATCATTATAAGATGCGCACAAACCGAAAGACGAAAAAAATTTTATAAGACGTTTTGACTCAAATCGTCGATGAAAAAAAAACTGGAGAGACCCAATTGTAATTTGGATTTAAAAGACTTAGGCCGAACAGCAGTTATAATACTATGGCTAATATTTGTGCATACTAATTTTAAATGTTCTAAATTTAATCATTTATTTTTTAGAATAACTTGCTCCAAAAAATAAATCAGTGACTCTGGAACTTCATTGTTAACATCTTCAAACATTCGACCTGGCGGGGGGTAATTAGAATTATCGAATACTGCAGATTGAATATCTTTTCGAATGAATGCTGCCGCAGCTTCCAGGATCCTAAATCGTTCTTCATTTTCATTTGAATTTTTTTTTCGTACCAAGTTTGATTAAAAATATCATGGTGATCATCAATTAAACATATGAATGTTAATGTTCCTGATTTTTTAGTTAATAATTTTATCGCCATAACTCATCCTAATGGTTCTGTTGTCTAAAGTTGAATTTTTGCAAATATTTTTTAATTCGTCTAATGTAAACTGGCAATCATAGCTATTTTCAATGTATGTAAATATTTGTTCCATTGCAAGATTCGTAGCTTCATCTTAAGGACGACCGATTTTACCCCCTTTGGTCGGTCTTAAGAAGGAATTGTAACAATCATTATGATACTTAGCCTCAGCAGTAACTAAATCATATTCAAACCCAATTCGATCAGTAACAGCTTTTATTAGATCATCAGATCGAGTCTGAGCTACTTTCAGAATAGATTCTTTGAATGAAAGTGTAGTTACTTTATAAATTTTACGCCGAGAAGCTTTCTTATTTTCACACTCTTCATTCAATTCATTGCTGCAAAATAAGCAGCACATTAAATTGTTTTAAACATTGTTTAAAACAAAAAGCTGATTCACTTACGCGTGCTCTAGTACGAGGAGGACTTATTTTAGATGTACTGGCTTATTCTTCTTCGTGTTGTCTTTTAACTGCAGCAATAGTACTCTTTCGAGTGTAGTTTTTACGACACTGCACATGAAATGTCACAGATTTCTGGTCTTCACTTGCATCAATCAACGTCTTCATGCCACGATCAACAGTAACAATTTCACTTTTAGTCAAAGGTTCACTACAAATGAAGCAAATTTGCTACACTTTATTTGAAAAACTAAAAACGGCACAAACTTAGGAAATATTAGTAATGACCACGTGTTTTCACTACGAAGGAACGTTCGAGAGTAATAGTATTTCGTTTAGGCCTTTGAAAAAGGTTGCTCAAGGTTATACGGGCATATAAAATGAGGGATTGGGTTTTTTTTGTGTATATTTTTTCAGAATCGTACAATTTGTACGTATAAATTACACAGACTAATATTTTTACTTGTATTACGGGCCCAGTGATGTATGCATATAGGCGGCGTACTCGTGCATATTATGGAGAACACACCTTTTTAACTTTTTGAATCACTATACCTCAGAAATGGTGATTCTTAGAAAAAAAAAGTGTAAGAACAATTTTTATAGATAATTGCATGGTCTATAATTTTTGTTTGATCTATTTTTATGATAAAACTTACCGTTTGGCTAAAAGATGCAAAAAACCCATATTTGTGAACTTTGACCTTGAATAATTTTTTTTCCAGATGTGGAATCGATGGGGACTTTTCAAATTTAATTTATAATGGTGTTCCAAACATTCATACCAATTTTCAGCTCTATGCGAATTTTTGTAACCTTGAATGTCTATTTTGACCGGGCTATTAAGGGAGTAGGGCCTTAAAAATATAACAACAAAAGCTCGTGTACAAGTCAGGTCAGAACATCGACGGGACGGTTCCTTCTCCTCCCTATTTCTGGTAGGGAATGGAACCGCCTAAAAACATCCCTGAGATACTTAGGGTGCATCACGATCGCGTATTGTATATGCAATATTTAAATATTTTATATATATATTTTAAATAATTGTTTTGTATACCGGCAGACAGAGATGTAATAATTTGTATGAGCTTGTGAAAATCTTCTAGTCAGTTAATGTAAATAAATATATTTTATTATATTGTATTGGTTTTTGACGCTGGATTTGAAGAGTGGGTATTGGCAAGTGGAGCTGCACCCGATGATAAGGAAAAAACCTCTTTTACTATCGGAAATGGACTCTGGCATTTCAACGTAATGCCGTTTGGTCTGTGTAATGCCCCTGCTACCTTCGAGCGACTGATGGACACTGTGTTGCGAGGACTAAACTGGAAGATCTGCTTGGTTTACTTCGACGACGTAGTCATCCTGGGAAAGAGTCTTGAAGAACATTTGGCAAACGTGTGAGAAGTCTTCAAGAAGTTGTCCGCTGCAAAGCTAAAGCTTAGCCCAAAGAAATGTAATCTGTTCTGCTCGGAGGTCAAATACCTTGGATATGTCATCAGTGCAGAGGGCGTAGGCACTGACCCAGAGAAGACGACAGCGGTGCGCAACTGGCCAGTTCCTAAAGACCAGCATCAATTACGGAGTTTATTAGATCTCCGTTCGTACTACAGAAGGTTTATTCGAGGATTCGCCGACATCGCGAAGCCCCTACATAAATTGACAGAAGATGGAATTATTTTCCAATGGGCCGAAGCTTGCGAAGGATCTTTTGAGACTTTGAAGGAAAAACTGACTACAGTTCCAATATTAGGCTATACATAGTTTGACAAACCATTCATCGTAGACACCGATGCCACCAGCAAGGGAATTGGAGGAGTACTGTCGCAAGAACAGAATGGACAGGAGAAAGTAATTGGCTATTTCAGCAAAGCCTTGTCCAAACCCGAGAGAAATTACTGTGTAACTCAACGGAAGCTTCTAGCCGTAGTGAAGACTTTGGAGCATTTCCACAAGTACCTGTACGGACGAAGATTTCTGTTAAGAACCGATCACGCTTCTCTTAAGTGGCTACTCCAATTCAAAAATCCAGAAGGGCAAATTGCGAGATGGTTTCAGCGATTACAGATCTTTGATTTTACCATTGAGCACAGAGCTGGAAAGCATCACCACAATACTGACGCCATGTTTAGAAGGCCATGTGCAAATGATAACTGCCAGCACTGTTTGAATCTGGAGCAAGAGGAAGGATTCCCTCAAGTGACTTGTTGCCTAAGGACTGTACAGCCAGATGAAAATTGGGATGCCAACATACTAGCCGAAGATCAAAGGAACGACGAACATATTGGACCTATAATGCGTTGGAAAGAAACAGGAGAGAATAGACCATTGTGGGCGGATATCAGCAACCTCGGCGCAATTACGAAATGTTACTAGGCTCAATGGGACTCACTGGTTATTGACGCCGGGATTCTGAAAAGAGTTTGAGAAAGTCCGGATGGTGCAAGGAATCGACTACAGATCGTGCTACCCAAGAATGGAGTGGCCGAGGTTTTGGAAAATGCTACCGGCGGAACTGGAGGAGGGCACTTTGGGGTAGCAAAAACCATGGGTAAAGTGAAGGAATGATTCTAGGAAGTCGGGTAGGAAGTCGGTCAGACTTAGGAGGTTGGTGTAGCAAATGCGACGTTTGCGCTAGCAGCATGGGCCCAAACACTCGGCGCGAGGGACACATGAAGCAATACAACGTCGGTGCTCACTTTGAGCGAATTGTACTCGACGTCGCCGGGCCATTTCCACGCACCGAATCGGAAAATCGTTACATATTGGTGGCTATGGATTACTTCAGCAAATGACCGGAAGTTTACGCCATACCTAACCAGGAGCCAAGCAACTTGTCGACAATTGGATCAGCCGCTTTGGAGTTCCATTAGAACTACATTCCGACCAAGGCAGAAACTTTGAATTGGGTGTGTTCCAGGGAGTGTGTCAGTTGCTCGGAATTCGAAATACCAGAACAACACCATTACAGCCCGAATCGGACGGAATGGTACACTGGAGACTAATTTGATAATGATGGTTAGCAAGCACCAAACTGACTGGGACCGACACATACCCATGTTCCTGTTGGCCTATAGGACTGCTTTCCATGAAACTACTGGGAAAACACCAGCCCGCATTCTCTTTGGCAAGGAATAAAGACTGCCGGTGGATTTAATGTTTGGACGACCGACTGATCAAACGATGACAACTGAAGACTACCTACAGTTCCTGGAGAAACACCTCCAGGCGACTTATAAGGCCGTGCGAGAAAAGACCAGATTTGAGAGCAATCGAATGAAAACAAGGTATGACCGAAGGACGAATACTGAAGGCTTTTAAGAAGGCGACCTATGTAGGTATGGTTATACAATGCATCTCGTAAAAAGGGCCGATGTCCGAAGTTGCAGAAATCTCTAGAACCTATCTCTAGATTTCTAGTTTCTAGAAATCTAGAAACGTCTGGAGAGACGTCCTACTGTCTATATAAGAATTGTGTCGTCCAGTGAGGAGTTAGTTGAATCTGGACCGCGATAGTGAGCGATACGGTGCGAAGAAAGTGACATTGTGTAACACTGTGCGAAAATTAGTTTATAAAGTTAAAGTAGAAAGAAAGTTAGTTAGTTAGTTGGACTTGTAAATTGTTGAGTTGTAAATAAGAGTTCGAAATAAAGAACTTTCTAGTAAATTCGTTACAATATATATATATATATATATATATATATATATATATATATATATATATATATATATATATATATATATATATATATGCCGTCTTCACGGTCCCGTCGCAGCCACTTGAACCCTAAATGATGCCATTCAACCCCATTAACTATAAGTTATTGTAAACAAATACTCTCAAGCTTAGACGACTATTTACTCGATGTTCAGTCAGGGCCTAATATTAGTCTGTATTATGTATCACGTGTAGCTCGGTGTGGCGGATGGGTGGATCGATAATTGTCAATAAATGCTATTTTGTGAATTTTGGAATATTATTTGATTAACTTTTCGAACAAAAGCTAACATCAGAAGTGGGATGCCTCCTTTGCTTTAGGCTAGGGAGAGAACTTACGTGAAAAGGTGCGGATTAAAAAAAAAATGGCGGACTCGAAGAACAAGTGCGTAACTTGAGTGACAGAGTTGACAGTGAACCAGAGACAATTGAACGAGACAGTACAGTGAGTGATCAGATGTTTAACATGTGGAAGCTGCAACAAGAAAGTAATGCACAACTTCAACAACAACTGATGGAACTATTATCCACAATGGCCGCCCAACATACTTCCGGCCTCTCCGTCCCGAGTACTTCATCAGTACCATCTACGCCTGCGCTTGACGTCAGATCCGCGTTGGCGCATATTCGTCTCTCGTCATTTGACCCCGATGACACACCTTTTTCGATGACAGAATGGATGGATGACGTAACACGTATTCAACAGGAAATCGGGATATCTGATACACTGATTGTATTGAAAGCCGGCGAGGCTCTACGTGGACGTGCCTCTCGCTTTTATAAACAATGGAAACCACTTGTGCGTGACTGGGCATTCCGCAGGGATTTTGAAGTCGCTTTCCCCGCACAAGGTACTCCTGCTACCAGAATTCGTGCATGCCTTGCCATTAAAAGTACCAATTTTGATTCTTTGGTCGAATATGGCAATGTTAAACTTGCTGCTATCAAACGGTTTTATGCCAATTTTCCTTGGGAAATAACAGTATGTCTTCTTGAAGATGGGGTGGAAGACGTAGAGGTAAAAAACAGAATTTGCATGCAAAATCCGACAGATGAGACGAGCTTACTAAAACTGTTGGCGGCTTGTGATGCTCGAAAAAGCATTACAAAACATGAACTCTCTTCAAATCGTGAAATTAGTGACAAATTTCGAAAACGACGGCGAGATTCGCCATCCCAATACGTGCGCGATAAAACACCTGAATTTCCAGGTAAATGTCGAAAATGTGATCGGTATGGACACAAACAAACAGACTGTAAAACGCTATACGTGCCAAGGACCCAAGTTGACCGCACTACACCTGCTACCTCGACAAGGCAAAACACCTCAAAGCCTTCCTCAAGTAAAATGTGCTCATTTTGTAATAAGATAGGACATACCGAAGATGCTTGCTACCGAAAACAGGGAAGTTCCAAACAGGTCATGTTGACTCGAAAGACTCGTTTCTGACATTCAGTCTCAACAGCTATCATAACAAAAGACAACAAAACAGTTGTGTCAGTCCCGTATTTAGTTGACACCGGTGCTGACGTCACAATTATTCACGAAAAAGTAGCACGAAACTTAAATTTGGAAATTAGACCATGCACTCAAAATTTAATCGGACCGGGAAATGATACAACTAAATCCATCGGAGAGTGTACCGCAGTTTTATTTACGCCTTTTATGACACTTGACGTAGACTTTATCGTCGTTCCGGACGGATCCATCCCTGGGGGTGACATTGATGTTATTGTTGGACTAGACGTATTAAAACGACCAGGAATTAAGGTGGAAATAGGAGCACATGGAGCTGATATAGTTCACGACCCGCTTAGTCTTCCCCGCGTCCTACATGTGCAAAAATTCGATGACAATGAATTTGACGTGTCAGGATTGGACGAGCGAATAAAGGCCGAATTGATAGACATTCTTCGAATATCCATACAACAGACACCCCCGGCCATAACTACCGGCAAGATGAAAATACACTTACGTGATCCACAACCTGTAGCATGCCGCCCACGTCATCTTGCATACACCGAACGTTTACAAGTGAAACGTATAATTGAAGAACAATTGCAAGACGGAATCATTCGTGAAAGTGACTCATCGTACGCAAGTCCAATAGTGCTTGTAAAAAAAAGAAATGGGGACACTAGAATGTGTGTAGATTTTAGACAAGTAAACAAGTGTGTGTTACATGACCACTACCCACTTCCACGAATTCAAGATCAAATTGACCATCTTGCAAAGGCTGTATACTTCTGTACCCTAGATATGAAGTCAGGATTTTACCAGATGGAAATTGAGGAGGAATCCAAGCATATTACTGCTTTCGTAACGCCAGATGGTTTATACGAATACAACCGTGTCCCATTTGGCTTCGTAAACTCGCCATCATGTTATCAACGTGCCATCGATAAAGCTCTTGGATCGCTAAAAGATAACATCGCTTTTGTTTACATTGACGATGTGCTGTGTCCTGCGAAAACTATTGAAGAAGGCCTTGCACGTCTACGGTTGGTCACAAACACTTTATCAAAAGCCGGTTTCGTACTGAACTTATCAAAGTGTAAATTTTTCAAAACGTCAATTGAACATTTAGGTTTAGTTATCGAGTGCGGTACTGTGAAGCCAAGTCCACGAAAAGTCGAGGCACTTGTACAGGGGGTTGCCCCTAGTGATGTTAAAGGTGTGAGACAATTTTTAGGGTTAGCTAGTTATTTTCGTCGTTTTATAAGAAACTTTGCGTGTTTAACTGCTCCGATATCTGCATTGTTACGAAAAGGACAACCATTCGTGTGGACAGACGAGTGTGAACGAATTCGCCTTGAATTAGCGCAGAAATTGACACAGCATCCTATTTTAAATATTTTCAACCCTGACCTAGAGACCGAGTTACATACCGATGCTAGTGCGGTTGGCCTTGGTGCAATGTTGATACAAAAAGGTTCTGACAATTTACTACACCCTGTAGCTTATTTTAGTCGCCGTACTACTGAGTGCGAATCACGTTATCACTCCTATGATTTAGAGACATTGGCAATCGTGGAAGCTACCCAGTATTTTCGTGTCTATTTGTATGGTGTCAAATTTACCATTTATACAGACTGTAATTCCGTACGTGCGACGGCGCTAAAAAAAGAGTTACACCCTCGCGTAGCACGGTGGTGGATAAAATTACAGGACTTTAATTTCGATATTTGCTATAGACCAGGAACGAAGATGGCACATGTTGATTATCTTAGTCGCAACGTTCCACCCAAAAGGATATTGGTAGCATGCACAGGTACCGCTAATAAATCACGTAAAACAATTTGTGAGTATCAAGCCGAGGACCCATTTTGCCAGAGTGTACTAAACAAAACGTGTAGTGAACCTGGTTATATAGTGAAAGATGGCATCGTTTATGTTCATGGCCCAAGTGATGGTAATTGTCGTTGTTTTGTTCCTGTGCAGGCGCGACTAAACGTTATGCGCTTATACCACGATGAATCTTCACATATCGGCGTTGATAAGATGTTAGCAAAACTTCGCGAAGATTTAATCTGGCCTCGAATGGGAAAGACAGTTCGTAAATATGTCGCAAACTGCCGCTCCTGTATTTTAGGAAAGGCTCATACTGGTAAAAAACGAGGTCTTTGCCAACAAATAGCTAAACCAACAATAAAGATGGATACCTGGCATATTGACCACGCTGGACCCCTGGTGAAGTCAAATAGGTGCACACAAATATTGGTAATTATAGATGCATTTACAAAGTACGTACGATTCTTCCCGATTCAACAGAAAACTACAGAATACACCATAAAAGCCCTTAGCGTGGTATTTCACGAATTAGGTACACCACGCCGTATTATTGCCGATCGAGGGACTGCTTTTCAGGCAGCAAAAGTTAAACAGTTTTTAGCCGAGCAATCAATCGACCTACATTTGATTGCAACTGGAGTGCCGCGTGGAAATGGACAGGTAGAACGTGTAATGCGCTTACTATTTAATGCCATGCGAGCAGTACTCAACGAAAAAGACGAAAAGAAATGGATTCAAGTACTACCTGCTATTGAAAATGATTTTAACGTGACTGTAAATAAAACAACTGGATATTCGCCTACCGTACTAATGTTTAGTGAAACCCGACGCTTGAAAGCTGCCGAGCACCTATTGACCGATATTCCGTCCCAACCCGAAATCATTAATGCTGCCTTAGCACGAGACAAGGTCGTTCAGCGTCTGGAATGTATCACTGAGAAAGCGGCGACAAAGTTCAATGAGAAGCGAGTCCCGGCAGTGCCGTACGCTGTGGGCGATAGGGTGGCTGTACAAAATACACAACTGGCTACGGGAGGCAAGCTCAAACCAAAGTTTCAGGGCCTGTTTGAGGTAACTCATTGTTTAGATAACGAAAGGTACGCATTGCGCCGTATCGGAGGTGGTCGTAGAATAACAGTCGCTGCTCATGAACAGTTACGCACCTGGCCTCAGTAGGGTATGTTTTGTATTGTATTATTTTAATGTTACTTTTTTTTTTAGCTTTTTCGACTAGCGCCGTATGGTACGGAACCAAGTATTTGTAAAGGTCTCTGATTTGATCAGGCTAGTAAAAGGTTCCTGATTTGATCAGGCTATTATAGGTCCCTGATATTATACTCAGGCTATGAAAGGTCCCTGAATATAACTTTAGGCTTAAGGTCCCCAAATAAAATTTGGGCTTTTTAAGGTCCCTAGCATGATACCATGCTAGGCTAGGTCTCCCCCATGAACCTAGGCATGGCGGGACGAGAGCTCTGACTCTCATTTTTTTTCTGAGCTCATTTTATATTTCCTTTTTGCATTTTATTATTATTTTGCCACTCTAACAGATGTACCTACTAACAAAAAGTAACCGCACACCACTGGTATTGTTTTGCTGTTTTGTTTTGTTTTTCTCAGTATAGGTTCGAGGACGACCCTACGTCAGGAAGGCCGTGTTAACTTATCTGCCGTCTTCACGGTCCCGTCGCAGCCACTTGAACCCTAAATGATGCCATTCAACCCCATTAACTATAAGTTATTGTAAACAAATACTCTCAAACTTAGACGACTATTTACTCGATGTTCAGTCAGGGCCTAATATTAGTCTGTATTATGTATCACGTGTAGCTCGGTGTGGCGGATGAGTGGATCGATAATTGTCAATAAATGTTATTTTGTGAATTTTGGAATATTATTTGATTAACTTTTCGAACAAAAGCTAACATATATATATATATATATATATATATATATATATATATATATATATATATATATATATATATATATATATATATATATATATATATATATATATATATTATATCACTTAAATTAAATTTTCTTTTTTTAAAAATATTTTATTTTACTTTGACAAATTTAACAATTATACAGACGACTTGATTTGATTGAAACGACAAGTTAATGTTTAAAGACAAAAAGGCAAGTAACAAGTGTCGTGATTTTGGTGTAACCTATATTTATAACATTGCTTTGTTAACGCAAGCATAAGGATTCTAGGAGTTATATGCTGTGCTTGCGTTTCACATGAGAACGCTTTTGTTGTTCAAGGAGCTGTTATTGGAAAATATGCTATGTTTGCATTTCACATGGGAAATGCTTTTGTTACTGGAGGAGCTGTTATCACTTGATAATGAGTTTCATATTACTCAATATTTGACATTAATATGTCTGGATGACTTAAACTTATATTATATTTTAGCATATAACAACTCCCCTTTTTTTTGAAAAGTCGGTGTTATTAGCCGACTTTTAGGGAAGATCTTGCATTTCTTCTTCAGTGTGTAGATGGGGTCTTCTACGCAGGAGGGTATTAATTCTTTTTAACATCTGGTTGGAGGTTGCTTCCTTAGACTTTCTAGAGCAACAGCACTGCTTCTTGCATTTCCAGATGACGTAGATGATGAGGAGACAAACTACGACACCAGTAGTTATATATGTGGTTAAGGTAATATGTTTCGTTAAAAATGGTTCGTTTATTAACTTATGCAGGTCACGGAATTATTGTTCTAATTTATGATTAGCTATATCTAGATTTTCTACGTTTAGGTGGTCGAACTGGAGAGGTTCTAATTTGGGCAATTGAAGTTTTTCTGGGATATCCTTACAACAGTCATAAGGTATAACCACGGGGTGTGAATTGTCTGTAATATTAAGGGTGTTTCGGCCTTCTGCTTGAACTTTTGTTATGCCGACAAATGCGTAACAGTCTGGTTGTAGTTTTAATATAGAATTATTATTTACACTGGTAATTTTAGTGTCCATTAAATCACAATTTACAGTAATATGAATAGGTTCAGAAACAATTATTAACCACACATTGTCCTGTAGTTTCTGCACGTTGTAGCCTTGTCCATAAATTAGCGAACTTTCACAGTCTTCCGGGATATTCCTGAAGTTTTTCAGTAGTTAAGCTTCGCATGCTGCACTGCCGTCGATCGGGTAGGCGTAAAGGTCAGAAACATGTGCTCAAATCTTTGACAGGATGTACATTAATGAATCATCATTACGCGCTATAAATTTTTGAGAGAATGACAAAACGTGATGTAGGCCAATTCTATTGTCTAGAATTGGAATAGGATATAGATGATACAGAGTATAAAGTTGCTGTTCCACTAATGGTATTCTTAGAACAAATATAAGATCAGATTTTGACTGAAGAGCCTCTAATTCAATTATTTCCAGGTATTGAGGGATTTTTGAATATTTTACTGGAAGGGGTAGATTATTTTTGACTAAATTCTGAGAGATTTTCTGAAGTGCAGTAATCAAATTTTCAGGTGTAATGATCGAAGAATGTATTATTTTTAAGCGGGCAAAAGTGATTGAGTTTAGAATGTCATCGAGGTTGCTCTGAAGGTACAAGTAACTTTCGCTTAATTTTTCGCATGTTTCAACAAATCTTAATTCAGCCTGAACTAATGCAACTTTATCATTTACTTTGTGCAATGATATTTGAATCTTTTTCATGTCTTCATTAAAGGTTTCAAAGTTAATTTGTAAATTTTGAACCGTTTGGTTAAAGGTTTTTATAACGGTAGAAGTAACAGATATTTGATTTTTCATGAGATTTTCAATTTGATGTTGGTCATTATTTAATTTATTAATACTATTTGTAAAGAATTGACCGTTTTCGGCATCTAGGTTGCCGGTGATTGCTTTGAATATACTACCTACACCATTTAATATACCACGTTTGAAGCGTTTAGTATTCACAAGGATTTCTTCAAATTTTACCTTAAGGGAAGTTGATATTTGATTTAAAAGTGTTATGTGCGTTTTGACTTTCACCAGGAATTCTTTTGTTTCACGTGTGTCGACTGCAAATATACTAACAATGGATTCTAAAATTTTGTTGTTGATGAAAAGCTTCTTCGAGGCTTGATAGGTTTTTATGAACTAGAAGAGTCCATCTGTCGTTGGAAATTACTATCCTCGTCTCGTCATGGTAACAGACTCCGACGGTGTTATTGATAGGTGTTATCTGATACTGGCATATTGCTGTTCCGATCAGCAAGGTAATTATGTTTCAAAATATGGTTTTAACCTATCAAAATTGACTTTGGTTTTTTGATTAGTTTTTGGGTTAATTAGAGTAGCTGAATTTTTATGGAGTTCCAAAATTTCAAATGGGCCATTAAATTTGTTTCGTAATTTATCGGTGATTTGCGATTCCTTTAGGTAAACTTTTTGACCAATTTTGTATTCCGGAGGTTCTCTTGAGATGTGAGCGTCAAATCGAACTTTTGATTTTTGTTTCTGTGCATCCGTTCTTCCACGCGCGACTTTATAATAGTAGGAGAGACGATTATTCAGATCACTAACGTATTTAGTGACCAGTTCTTTTTGATTATATAATGTCTCGGGTGATCTGTTGGACGTATGTCCGAAAACCAACTCGTAGGGTGTAAACCCATGAGTTTTGTTAGCGGAATTGTTATAACATATTACAGCATAAGGTAATATGTTGAAGGGGTGTTCGTGGGGATGTTCTGTCATATGTATTCTGATCATTTCTAATAGAATGGAGTGAAACCTCTCTAGGGAACCGTTAGATTGGGGATGTCCTACACTAGAGTATGTTAATTTGATATCATAGAGAAAGCACAAATCTCTTAGGATGGCATTGTCGAACTCTCGGCCATAGTCGCAATGGATTCGAAGGGGTGTTCCAAAATCTTGGAAATAGACTAGGAGGGTGTTTGCGACTGATTTTGCCGATTTATCTCTTAATAGGATATGCTTGACTAAATTTTGTCAGTTCATCACGTATTGTAAGTGCATAATTTTTTGTGGGGATTTCGAGAATGTCAATATTTATACGTTTAAAAGGGACCTTTGGAGTTTCTGTGATAACTAAAGGTGTATCTAAATTTTTGCGATAGGCTTTTGTTTTTTGGCAGGTTTCAAAACTTTTTATGTAATTGTCAACGTCTTTTGTCAACCCTTTCCAATTATATTTTTCTCTAATGCGTCGGATAGTCTCATTTATTCCTCGATGGAGATGAGCTTTACCAGTGTGATACTGGTCGATAATTATTGGAATTTGATCGTCACTAGGCGTCCTAGTAACATCTTTGCAAATTTTGAGTTTTACGTCTTTTTCGGATAACAAAAATGACAAAATTGCTAGAATAGGTAGGTCAATGTTATTTTCAATATAGTTTCAGAGTCCTTAAATGTTTCACGACTATTGTATGATGTGCCAAACAGGTGTTGAATAACGGTATCAGGATCATATGGTAGAGCTACGATAAAATAGTTTCTATGTCGCACTGACTTACTGGATAATTTATTTAATTCTAAACTTCGAAATGCTGCGTTTTCTTCGAACAAGTCTTCAAGGATTTTATAATGAAAATCTTTGAGATTGTTTTGTTGGAAAAACGTAACTATATTTTTGTTGCTTTTGTCTAGGAGTTGTTCGTTTAAAAATTCGATTTTGGAATAGTCGATGAGTGATTTTGTTTTGTACAAATTTATAAAGGTTTCAAATTCTTTTACGGCGTCATTTTCTGTTGTTTCTGTCGTGTCACTATGATTATCAGAATGGGGTTCTTTTGAAGTCGAGGGTCTTTGAATAGGGTACGCTGATAGTTTAAATTTAGCTTGAAAGTTAGAATAGTCTTGAAGGTGATGTATTTTTATACGAGAAAGAGCGTCCGCATTTTTGTTAATGCGACCGGCTTTATACTCGATTTCGTACTCGTACTCTTCGAGTTTTAGTCGCCAGCGTGCTAGGCGGCTACCGCGATCTTTTATGGAGAAGAGCCACGTTAAGGGTTTATGGTCGGTTATTAGCTTGAATTTTCGACCAAATATGTAAGGACGGAAATGTTTCACGGCCCAAATAATGGCGAGGAGTTCACGCTCTATGGTCGAGTATTTGGTTTCGGCTTTACAGAGTGTCCTTGAAGCGAAAGCAATTGGTAAATCTTTACCAATGGGGCCTTGTGAGAGCACAGCTCCGATGGCAAAGGCACTTGCATCAGTGGTGAGTAGAAAGGTTTCGTCGAAATTCGGATAGATGAGAACTGGGGTAGAGATGAGAGATTGTTTCAATTCAACAAAGGATTTCTTACATTCGCAATCAAAAACAAAGGGGACATCTTTTTGTAAGAATTTGGTGAGGGGTTTAGATAGCTTAGCGAAATTGTTGATAAATCTTCGATAGTAGCCTGCCAGACCGAGAAAGGATTTGATCTCTTTTTGGTTAGTAGGCTGGGGAAAATTTTGAATGCATGATATTTTATCGGTGTTCCGTTTAACTCCTTTAGTTATGAGGTGGCCCAGATACGCGACTTCTTTACGGAGGAACTCGCACTTCTGTTAGACGAGAGAGGTGTTCGTGTACGGTTGGGGAGTATATGATGATGTCATCCATATATACGAGACATCTTTCATTCTGGATACCTAAAAGGATATTGTCCATCACCCTTTGAAAGGTGGAAGGAGCATTCTTAAGTCCAAAGGGCATACGAACAAATTCATAATGTCCATTGTCCACACTGAGAGCGGTTTTCGAGATATCTTTTGGCTCTATTTCGATCTGATGAAATCCAGATGCCAAGTCCAATGTCGTAAAATATTGACACTTGCCTAGCTGATTTAGGAGATCTGAAATATTTGGTAAGGGGTACTTGTCTCCTACAGTTAACTCATTAAGTTTTCTGTAGTCTACAACCACACGCCATTTTTGCTTACCGGAAGCATCGAGCTTCTTGGGGACAACCCATACTGGGGAGGACCAAGGGGAATTCGAATGACGAATAATATTTTGATCTAACATTTTGGACACCTGTGTTTTAACTTCCTGCTTGTGTATTTGGGGATACCGATACGATTTTGTGAATATCGGTTTCGCGTCGTTGGTATCTATTGCATGCTTAATTTCATTGTAAACGTTAGTTGGTCACCTTCAAGATAGAATATATCCGAGAAATCTAAACAAAGTTGAGTGATTAGTTCACTTTCTTCTTCATTTAAATGATCTAGACGGAGTTGAGATTTTATTTCGTGATGTCTGTCTGTATAAGTTTGAGAATTTCCTTCGTTGATATTGTTTAGTGAGAAATTTTGTAAAGGTTCTAATTTTATGTCCGAGAAGTTGATGGGTTTGGATATTGCGTTTGAATTTACTATAGATGTAATAAATTTACCTTTATCATTTACTTGAACTATAGCACTGGGGAGTCTTACTTTGTCTATTTCTGTAGCTAGCAGTATAACTTCAGTATTAGTCAAATGGCATTTAAGTTTGAAAATTTGTTCCGTACGCGGTTCTATTGAAATTATATTTGAAATGCTATGAGTATTATTAAGAACGTTTGGGTTTGTAGAATTTTGTATGCCTGTAGAGAGAGACTGGTCTGTGACTTTATGCATCGAAATCGTTTTAAAATTAGTTATAAGTTTTTTATTTTTTATGTCTATACACTTATAATGTTCCAAAAAGTCATGACCAAGGAGACCATCGAATTCTATGTCAAGGTTGCAAATATATATTTTAAATTGGTTATTTAGATCAAACGGAATATAAACAGATTCATTAATAATTATTTTTTGATCGGTTATACCTTGGATCATTACATTTTCAGGACATCTCATACTATAATTTTGACAAATTTTAGGTTTAAATATAGATAGACCTGCGCCTGTGTCGATCAGTAGTCTATGTGTATTGGTAGCGTCGTAGATGTAATATAAAATTTTCGATTTAACAGATAATAAAGGACTTATAGAAACTGTTGTTCCGGGAAATTCAGATTCGGGTTCAAACTGTCTATGTTCATATTGCCGAATTGGGTTTGTAATACCGTCATATTGGAATTTATCGATTTTTGATAAGGTGGGTCAGACTGGGAAGGTGGGCCTGTTCGGAAATCCTGATTGTTTGTAGGCGTCGTATCAAAAGAGGGTTCATTGAAATAATTTTCGGAAGAACTATTACCAGTATAATAGTTTATATAGGTATCATCGTGTTCCGAAGTATTACCAGTATAATAGTTCGGATCTGTGGAATGATTATTATCTGTATAATAATCAGAGTTAGCATTTTCATAAAAAGTTAGATTTGGTTCTGTATTTTCTATTTCATTATTTTGGTTAATATGCAGCGTCTTTCTGGTGGAATTTGGCTTATAATAATTAGGATTCGGTTGAATCGCAGGGGGTCTTGAACTGTTAAAGTTCGGGTTTGGTGTGATGACAGGTGGTCTTTGTTGGAAACTTTGTGAATTTCCAGAATTTTGATTATAATAGTTGGGTCTTTGTTGAAAAGTTTGTGAAGTTCCGGGGTTTTGAGGGTAATAATTAGGTCTAGAAAAATTTTGAGGGATTCCGAAATTAGCTGGTCGAGAACTTTGTAGTCTCTGACGGCACTCACTGGCGATGTGTCCAGTGCGCTTACAGAATGAACATTGCTTTGGAGGCAAAGACGAATATGTATTGCGTATATTATTACGATTTAATTTTTGATTTTCAAAATAATTTAGTTGGAGCTCTCTACGAACTCTCGTAATTGCCGTTAACATATCTGCTGGGTCGCTTGCCCTAACAACATGCGCAATTTTAGGTTCGACCCTGTGAGTAGGGTATTTAAAACCATACCTTCGGTTAACTGAATTTGAGCTTGTTTTTGAGCTGGTGTTAACCGTTGTTTATGCACAGAAGCGTGCATTTTTGCTTCATGTGTTTGTAGACTTGCGATAAATGTAAACGGAGATTCACCAGGAAGCTGTCGCATCCTTTGCAAATCTTTTATTAAGGACGTTAAATCTCGGCTGTCACCGAAATGATTTTCTAATAAATTTTTTATTTCATCCCATGTCACTGGGTTTCTAGAGTTGACTAGTTCAGATGCGCGACATTTCAATTTATTTTTTATATGAACAGTTAATAGTACCTTCTGGTTACCAACTGACATGTCATACGCGGTTTTACAAGAATTTATAAATGTATTTAAATTAATTTGATTACCGTCATATTCAGGTACGATAGAGAAAATTTCATTTAATTTATAGGGTTCAACAACTTCTTGCTGAGGCTGATTTTGTTGCTGTTGTAGAGCCATATTTCTAGTAATTACTGGCATAAACTAATTTAAAAGTTTAAGTTTATTTATTTATTTATTTTAAATTGCAATGGGGAAAGACAACAGAATTGTACCTTTCGCGAACAATTAATAGACACAATTATTAAATATATATTTTTACACTTAAATGAGATGATTCAATAAGTACTTACACGAAGCTATTCATCTGTTGGTTCTGTGGGAAAGTTGGTTCTTTCTTTGAGTAAGGGATTGAATCCGCCACCCGTACTGAAGTTCTCCTTATTCTGGCGATCCGTTTCCTGGAGTTAGGCACTTCTGGAGTGTTGTCCTTGTTCTTCAGGTGGTTTTCGACAGTTAGGCTCCTATACAGGGTGTTCTTCAAATCCTACCGGCTGCGCCAATTTTATATCACTTAAATTAAATTTTACTTTTTTAAAAAATATTTTATTTTACTTTGACAAATTTAACAATTATACAGACGACTTGATTTGATTGAAACGACAAGTTAATGTTTAAAGACAAAAAGGCAAGTAACAAGTGTCGTGATTTTGGTGTAACCTATATTTATAACATTGCTTTGTTAACGCAAGCATAAGCATTCTAGGAGTTATATGCTGTGCTTGCGTTTCACATGAGAACGCTTTTGTTGCTGAAGGAGCTGTTATCACTTGATAATGAGTTTCATATTATTCAATATTTGACATTAATATGTCTGGATGACTTAAACTTATATTATATTTTAGCATATAACATATATATATATATATATATATATATATATATATATATATATATATATATATATATATATATATACTAGCGGACCCGATAGACGTTGTCCTGTACACACGTCTTTAATTCGAAAATTTCAAACTTTTCTGAATAAGCTGTAACAATGTGGCATTTTTCTGTAAAAATAAAATACTGTAAAATAGTACACAACGAATATGAGTAACTTATTGAAGATGAAATTTTAATTAAGTAACAGGACTGAAAAGATTTATTGTACCAAACTTTAGATAAAAATTGTAATTTTATTTTTTTGCTTTTTTTTTTATTTAATATTTCCAAAAAGGAATAATTTAAAATAAAAACAATTAAAGAAATTTGTTATGAAATCAATTAGCTACACAAATAAATTTGTAGGTTAGAGTGGTTGTTAATCAACGCACGTGTAAATTTGATAGAAAATTATATAAAATACTCACTTCGATTCCGCACTAAATTTGCAAAATGTATAGTTTTTTATGCACACTTCAAAACTCTTCAAACACTAATTACATCTTAATGTAATATTTCAATTAGCACACGATATTTTGTAACACAATAATAACACGAAGGAATTTGATCGCAGCACCAACTGTCGGGACAAACTGGAATTAAAATAGAATATTATTGAATATTCGATACTGCAATCGTAGCACAGTCTGCCGGATCCAATGTAAAACATTCCAAAATTAACAACAATTTATAAATAAAAAATTAATTAAATAAACAATTTAAATTGGACCGAATTGTAAATCTAAACCATTCTCGAATGCACGTGAAGACACACAAAAAATTTCATTAAAATCGGTCCAGCCGTTTAGGAGGAGTTCAGTTATGTACTTCAAAACATCACATAGCTATAAATTAAACATAGTGATAAGACCCTTAGTAGTAATTAGATAAGGCATTACACATTATACTTTATACTCTGTCGTGTAGCATAAACTATGTCCGATAGTTTATAGATTTATTGTAATCAGTTTGTGGCTAGAAAATTAAAAGTTGTTTTTAAAAAAAATGTGTTTTCCTGGTCAACAAACATAACTGGCGCTGAGAACAGGATCTCCCTACGGCAGTTCATCATAGTTGGAAATCCAAGTGAAAAAACTGTCGGCGTGTTTCAACACCTCGAGGAAGATCAAAGAATCCATTGAAAATAGGAATTGGTTACTTGAATGAGGCAGAACATTGGGGATGTACCTTCTACTCCTATTACTTCTGTAAGTTTTTATCATTTCCTTACTATTTTAAGAACATTACCTTATAAAACTTCATTAAAAATATCTCATGTATAGTTCGGACTCTGAGGTAGAAGTTGAATTAATTAATTATCCAAATAAAACAAGTGTTTCATTAAGCAACCATAGGTTTTCACCTTATAAAATAAAAATGAATAATAATTTTCAATCACAGCCTAGTACTTCTGTTATGTCTGTACCTACATTTCAAATGAATGAAATTACAGCTTTAACAAATACTTTACCTGAATTTTGCCCAGGTAGTAATTTGTCTACATTTATAAGTGCTGTTGATAATCTAATTCAATTTTTAGATAGTAAATTAACAGTAACTCAAATATATTTATTTAACGTGTCAATTTTGTCTAAAGTAAAAGGAGAAGCTAGAGATTATTTAAATTTCCAGAACAAAATAGATTGGCCAGGTATAAAAGAAACTCGTTTAAGAAAGTATGGTGATCAGAGAAATGAAAAATTATTAATTACGGCTCTTAAAAACACAATTCAAAAACGTAACGAAAACTATAATGATTTTTACGATAGAATACTAATTGCTCAAAATGACTTATTACAGTATGTACAACTACATGAAAATGATCAAATAGTTCGACAATTTACAAATTTTTATCAAGAACACGCTTTACAAACATTTTTAATAGGTTTAAGCGAACCCTATACTACGCACTTAATGCATTTCGACTTAAAAACGTTAGAAGAAGCCTTAAATAAATGTCGCACTTACGACAACAAATTGCAAGAAAAAGAATACATAAACTTTATCAGGCGTACTCAAGATACAAAATTCAATCCAAATAGAATGATACAAAAATCTCAAATAAACAAAAATTACCTAAGCGTACCTGCTTCAAATTTCATTCCTTTTAATGTCAATCGACAAAATCAAAATATTCAATCGGGATCTCAATATCCACGATTTCCAAGGAACATTAATCAACCCTTACCTCAAAAACGCATATTTACAAATAAAGAGGTATTCGGAACTAAACCGGGTAGCGGTATATATAAAAATCATGATCCTACGCCTATGTCTGTTCAAACAAAAACTACATTTGCTAATCAAAAATTTAATCATATTTCAAACTTTAAGCCTAAAAGCAAACCTATATTTATTTCTGAGGAACTACATAATACCGAGACCGAAGAATATTTAAATTATAGCGAACCCTCAAATACTGAGCCTAATTATAATAATTATTCTAAAATACAAAATTACGAGCAACTATTAGAAGTCCAGATGCAGGATGACGCAAACTCTTATTAAAGATAAGGTTTCAAAAAATAAAACTGCTTGCTTTATTTTTTGAAACCTTATCTGATCGTGCAGAAACACGAGAAAGGGGTCGAGGATCGCTTCTGGGTATAATTCAATGCCTGGCGGGGCTTTAGCCCGAGGAGTAGTTGTTTCCTAGAGCGATTATGTAATAGCTTTGCTATTCGGGAACTACTTTGATAACCGCTTGGTGGCTTGGTGGTTCCTTTCTCGATTTCCGACTTATAAGTTACTGACAGAGATCACTTGATAAAGATGTATAGGCCATAAAGTTCATTCGGCATTTGTCCTAAATCGGCGTACCGTATGCGGCACTGATGAAGTTCGAAACAGCTGTATGTCGTTCGGTTCCGATCCGGGACAAATGTCGCATCCTACCTGTGGCGGGTTTTATTTTTTGAAACATGTAAAGAACTTTTAATAAATTCCCCCATTCTCAAATACCCAGACTTTAATAAACCTTTTAGATTAACAACAGATGCGTCAAACATAGGTGCGCTATAGGTGGAGTTTTAAGTCAAAACAATCAACCTGTAGGGTATTACTCTCGCACACTTAATTCGGCTGAAAAAAATTATTCCACCATAGAAAAAAAGTTATTAGCCATTCTTTATTGCTCAAAACATTTTCGCCCGTATCTTTATGGAAAATGGTTTACTATCGAAACCGATCATAACCCATTAGTATAGCTGTATAAAATTAAAGAGCCTAATTCACGTTTAGTTAGATGGAAACTTAAATTAGAAGAATTCGACTTCAAAATAGTATAAAAAAAGAGTAAAGAAAACGTAGTAGCAGATGCACTATCTAGAGTAGAAATAAACTTAAACGAGATCATATTTCTATTGTTCCACAAACTAATGATTTGGGTAACTTAGACGATTTAGAAGAAATTATACAAAATACTTCACGAGATAATTCTCCACAGTTTGACGAAATTATCCAAGACTTACAAAATAGAATTTCTTCAAGTAGTCAAAACGACGACGGGAAAACTATACCTATTTCCGAACTCGCCATAAATAATTTCCAAAATCGAATTATCATAAATTTTGCAAATGATTTTCAAATTAAATTAAAAAGACCATTCCAAAAACATCATTATAAAGTTACCATAACGAAAAATAATATACAAAAAGATCTTTCGCAAATGTTAAAAGAAATACTTAGACCCCATTTGACTTATTGCATTTTCACAAAAGAAAAACAAATAAAAGACCAAGTGAGAGAATTAGCTCAGACGTTATTAAATAATTCAATAAAAATAGTTTTTTCAAACCACTTCAAAATAGATGTTTTAAATGAAGAAGATCAACAAAAAATTATTCAAGATTATCATGATGAGACTCATACGGGAATAACAGAAGCATACAATCAACTAAAAACTAAATATTTCTGGCCCAACCAAAAAGCTATGATAACAAATTACATAAACAAATATGATTTTTGTTTACAATCAAAATACGAAAGAAACTCTTATAATACAATACTAAAAGGACCATTATTAGCACAAAAACTGTTTGATACACTATTTATAGACACCTTTACATTCGAAAGACATAAGTTTTTAACCATTATTGATTCCTTTTCTAGATACGCACAAGCCTATCATATTCTCCAATCAAACAGTGTTACTATCTTGAATAAACTCAGACATTACTTTTCTCATCATAATTACCCTAAAAAGAGTGTGTGTGATAAAGGTGTAGAGTTTAATAACAAACTATTTAATGAATACTGCAATCTACATAAAATAGAACTTCATTTTGTAACAACCAATAATCCAAATTCCAATTCACCTGTCGAACGTTTTCATTCAACAGTTGTCGAAAAACTTAAGAATATTAAAACTAAAAGTACCCAAAGAAACATCGCCTAACCAAGGCATAACTCCTGTTCTAATATACAATCAATTGTCGTCGATCTCCCGCCCCCCATTTCCGCGGGCGGCGGAAACTGGTAGTACCAGCACCGGTTGAGTGTTGTGCGAGTCGGCGCGGCCCGCTGGAGACGCCATTCTCAAACTCCTGGACACCGCGCTCTCGTCGTCGATGATCTCGCGGCTAGGCGCCGCCCCACTTCGTGCTCCTGCACTGGGGGTGGATGCGCCTCTCCGCGAAACGTTGATCTAGGCTTCCCATATTCTCGATGTGGCCATTCGCAACCGCGCTGGTGGAGAGACCCGCTGGCTGGTTATTCACTCGTTGAGGTTGGGTGTCGAAGTCGATACTGGCGTGTGTCGAGCGTCGGGGGCTCCTAAAACCCGACCGCTCCTTGTCTTCATGGCTTCGGTGAAGTAGTATTCCCGCTGGTTATCCATACAGCGTTAGCCTCGCCTGGGGCTACACGATGTGGACGATGAACCTGGGGTACGAAATACGCGGCTGGCGCGGATGGATTCTAAACGTAGTGCGACTTCCCGCGCTTTCCCTCGTTGGCTTCGGAGGATCCGGCCTCCCGACCTAATACCTGTTAGCCGGCGCCCCTCGGAAGAGATATCCACTTCAAGTACGTGCAATGTTTCATGCCACGTCCAAGAAGCAGAGATCCCAACGGTACGGCGCGCCTTGACTAGCGGTAGGTGGTCACCAGGGGTCGTAACCCCTGTATGTAGGTGCTAGGGGACTTAGTGCAATGTCGCACCTAGTTGCAGGGCTTCTTCCCAGTACTGACCCTGGAATAAAATTATACACGGGTTATATAAATCTCTAGGCAGAAATAACTCACCGAGTAAATTGGCGATGGCGAAGCTAGGCGATACACTCTAGCTCGTTCCTGGTACTAAAACACTGGCGTAGATAGCTGGATAACGGATGCAGCTGCCCCTTGGCGGCGATGGCGTGGCTTCGACCACGTGGCGATGACGAAATCCCACGATGGCGTCACCCCGGCGTCTAATGACCCTCGGAGACGATGAAATACTTGATTAAATAACTCACCTGGATATTCTACGAAGCTTTTATCAAATTCGTGGATTGGTACACAGTGGAACACCGCTACCAATCGTGATGGACGCCCACGTGGCGTGGGTCAACGGCACTAAAATGGCGCGGCCACGTGGCGATCGTAATCGTCAGTGTTAAATGCGTCGAGTGCGACGACTTTTTATTCATTTTTTTTATGGTTAATAATCTCTGTGTGAAGCACAGTTCACCAGAAATTTCGCTGCAGAATCTAGTCGGAGACTGCAGTAAACGATAAAACCGGCGAAGCGCGTAAGCTAGGCCAAGTGTAGGACACGAGGCGAAGCGAATGGCTGAGAAAGAGGCAGGTCAGATAGTGCCTGTCTCGATGCGCTCCAAAATGGACGCGCAGAGCGGGGAACCAATCGCGTCACGGATCGAGTTTACTCATAGAAGTACTCATTTTCAGAGAGAGTACTGAATTTTCACTTTTTTCGATACTTTACAGACCCTACAAAAATGAAATTGATATTGATTTAGACCTAACTATCTATGAAGAATATAACAATAAAGAAAAAGTAAAATATTGCCCTTTATAAATAAAATCTATAAGAAAAATCTCGCTAGAGAACAAAACATACTCGATAAGTGCAACTAGAGTAAACAACAACCACCAGAACTAAACACTGATGAAATTTATTTTAACAAACTTACTAGAAAGTTCTTTATTTCACGAACACTTATTTACAACTCAACTATTCATAAGTCAAACTAACTAACTAACTTTCTTTCTACTTTAACTTTATAAACTAATTTTCGCACTGTATCGCTCACTATCACGGTTCAAGTTCAACTAACTACTGGCCGAACGACACAATTCTTATATAGGCAGTCTCTCCAGACGTTTCTAGATAAAGGACTTTGGCGAACCTTCTAGTATAGAACGCACTGGAAGTCCATGCCGCTAGCTCTCGAGGTTTCGTTCTCGAATATTCCCGGTGTTCGGGATCGCTCGAGGCGTTCGTGACACTGCCCCCCTCCTAGTACTGATCGTCCCGATCAGTTGATCGCCCTCGAAATGGTGACAAGCGGTCGATGTGAACAACTTTCATTTTTGCGCGTGGTTCTTTCTGGATCCGGTAAACTAGGTCATTTATTCTGGTCACAATCTTGTAAGGACCCTCCCAGGATTTCTGCAACTTCGGACATCGGCTCTTTTTGCGAGACGGATTGTATAACCAGACTAGGTCGCCTTCTTGAAAACCGTTAATATTCGTCCTTCGGTCATACCTCGTCTTCATTCGGTCGCTCCCAAATCTGGTTTTTTCACGCACGACCTTATGAGCCTCCTGGTGATGTTTCTCCAGGGACTGTAGATAGTCTTCGGTTGTCATCGCTTGATCAGTCGGTCTTCCGAACATTAAATCCACTGGCAGTCTTAATTTACAATCCAAAGGGAATGCGGGCCGGTGTTTGCCCAGTAGTTTCATGGATAGCAGTTCTATAGGCCAACAGGAACATCGGTATGTGTCGGTCCCAGTCGGTTTGGTGCTCGCTAACCATCATTCTCAAATTGGTCTCCAGTGTACCATTGAATCTCTCGACCATTCCGTCCAATTGGGGATGTAATGGTGTTGTTCTGGTCTTTCGAATTCCGAGCAACTGGCACACTCCCTGGAACACACCCGATTCAAAGTTTCTGCCTTGGTCGAAATGTAGTTCTAATAGAACTCCAAAGTGGCTGATCCAATTGTCGACAAGTTGCTCGGCTACCGTAGTTCCCTCCTGGTTAGGTATAGTGTAAACTTCCGGCCATTTGCTGAAGTAATCCATAGCCACCAAGATGTAACGATTTCCCGATTCAGTGCGTGGAAATGGCCCGGCGACGTCGATAGCAATTCACTCAAAGGGAGCACCGACGTTGTATTGCTTCATGCGTCCCCGGCGCCGAGTGTTTGGACCCTTGCTGCTAGCGCAGGCGTCGCACTTCCTGCACCAATCTTCTACGTCTGACCGACTTCCTACCCAGTAGAATCATTCCTTCACTTTACCCATGATTTTAGCTACCCCAATGTGCCCTCTTCCAGTTCCGCCGTGAGCATTTTCCAAAACCTTAGCCACACTATTCTTGGGTAGCACGATATGTAGTCGATTCTTTGCATCATCTGAATTTTCCCAAACTCTTTTCAGAACCCCGCCGTCAATAATCAGTGAGTCCCATTGAGCCCAGTTACATTTCGTAATTTCGCGGAGGGCGCTGATATCCGCCCATAATGGTTTATTCTCTACTGTTTCTTTCCAACGCATTATAGGCCCAATATATTTGTCGTTCCTTTGATCCTCGGCTAGCATGTTGGCATCCCATCCATTTTCATCCGGCTGTACAGTCGTTAGGCAACAAGTCACTTGAGATAATCCTTCCTTTTGCTCCAGATTCAAACAGTGCTGGCAGTTATCATTTGCACATGGCCTTCTAGACATGGCGTCAGCATTGTGGTGATGCTATCCAGCTCTGTGCTCAATGGCGAAATAAAAAATCTGTAATCGCTGAAGCCATCTCGCAATTTGTCCTTCTGGATTTTTGAATTGGAGTAGCCACTTAAAAGAAGCGTGATCGGTTCTTAACAAAAATCTTCGTCCGTACAGGTACTTGTCGAAATGCTCTAAAGTCTTCACTACGGCTAGAAGCTCCCGTCGAGTTACACAGTAGTTTCTTTCGGGTTTAGACAAGGCTTTGCTGAAATAGCCAATTACTTTCTCCTGTCCATCCTGTTCTTGCGACAGTACTCCTCCCATTCCCTTGCTGCTGGAATTGGTGTCTATGATGAATGGTTTGTCAAACTGTGGATAGCCTAATATTGAAGCTGCAGTCAGTTTTTACTTCAAAGTCTCAAAGGATTCTTCGCAAGCTTCGTCCCATTGGAAAATCATCTGTCAATTTATGTAGGGGCCTCGCGATGTCGGCGAATCCTCGAATAAACCTTCTGTATGAACAGAGATCTAAGAAACTCCGTTAATTGATGCTGGTCTTTAGGAACTGGCCAGTTGCGCACAGCTGTCGTCTTCTCTGGGTCAGTGCCTTCGCCCTCTGCACTGATGACATGTCCAAGGTATTTGACCTCCGAGTAGAACGGATTACATTCCTTTGGGCTAAGCTTTAGCTTTACAGCGGACAACTTCTTGGAGACTTCTCGCACGTTTGTCAAATGTTCGTCAAAACTCTTTCCCAGGATGACTACATCGTCGAGGTAAACCAAGCAGATCTTCCAGTTTAGTCCTCGCAAAACAGTGTCCATCAGTCTCTCGAAGGTGGCGAGGGCATTACACAGACCAAACGGCCTTACGTTGAAATGCCAAAGTCCATTTCCGGTAGTAAAAGCGGTTTTTTCCTTGTCATACGGGTGCAGCTCCACTTGCCAATACCCACTCTTCAAACCCAACGTCGAAAACCACTTCGCTCCAGATAGGCTATCTAATGTGCCATCAATCCGTGGCAAAGGATAACTTCTAAAGGATAAATCTTTTTGAGTGACGTCATTAAGTTTCCTGTAGTCGACGCAGAACTTTGTTGACCCATCCTTCTCCCGTACAAACACTATGGGAGAAGCCCATGGACTCGGAGAGGGTCCGATAACGCCTTGCTCTTCCATGTTCTTGATTAAGTCGTTGACTTCTTCCTGCTTAGCCCAAGGTACTCCTCTGAGGGCCTGCTTGATAGGTCGCGCCGACCCTGTGTCAATCCGGTGATAGGCCATGCTAGTTCGATCAAAGTCGTTTTCGGAAAGTGCGAAGACGTGATTAAATTCCGCCAATAGTTTCTCTAGTTGTCCAATTTGTTCTTTACGTAGGTGGATACTAGAGCGTTCTAATAATTCACGAAGCGCAGTTGGTATTTGCTTGTTTCTATGAACATCTTTTTTTTCTTCCACTTCGCAGTTATCAACTAGTGTGACTGTCTCGAACGTTCCTAACATTGTTCCTCGGGTGATCTTCTGCTCAAAGTCTTTCAAATTGGCAACTCTTACAGGAATTGTCTTCCCCGTCTTCAGAAGTGTCCGTCCAGTTAAAATGGCTTTTTCTGTCAAGTCCGAGTTATTAGGCTCCATCACTCCCACCAGTCGTCCATCAACGCCAGTTACTTCCACATGGAGCACACTTTCAGCATGAGCTGGTAACAGTTCATCTTTGACAACTACCCTGCTTGTGGTGACGTCGCTCCTGGAGTTAGTCATTACTATCTTCTGGCTTCCGATGCGCATTGTACTTGACCCTAGGTCCAGCTTGATGTTATGTTCTTCCATGAAATCCAGTCCAAGAATGGGATCATCAGTTATGGGCGCTATCAGGGCCCGACGTACAATGCATATATCCCTTAATTGCAACTCTATGTCACATTCTCTTTGGATTTCTGTGGTTTCGCCTGTCGCTGTTTTCAACAATAGCTTCTTTCTCAAAGGTTTTATTCGCCATGCAACCGCCTTAGAAGGCCGAATAAAAGTTCTTGATGCAGCAGTATCCACAAGCATCTTCGCACTGTGGCCGTTGATGGCGCCTTCGAGGAGCAGTGATGCACAGCTGTTGACTTTGCTGATGACGATTGTCGATGGGGCTTGGTGGGAGAGTTCAGCCAACTTGCGCCCCTTAAAGTCGGCTGCTTTTAGTTTTCCGACTGCCTGTCTCTGCTGCTCGCTTGATTCCCGTGGGCTCGGCAATCACGTCGAAGATGTCCCATGCGGCCGCAATTCCAGCACCTTAATCTGCGTGGCTCTCGGTCTTCTAACCAAGCCTTCTTCAGCTGCAGCAGGAAGTTACCAATTTGATCCTGCTTGGTCTCTTCCTCACCGTTGACTTCGGCCATGCGCACCCGCACGTGCCCTTTCGATGCTTGCTTTGCGGCCTCAAACTCTAGGGCGTGTGCTAATGCTTTACTGGGAGTATCATGTACATTATCAGCACCTGCTGCATGTGCGGGTCCCTCAAGCCATCGATAAATGTTTGCACGCACAGTTGATTTGCAAACTCCTGAGGTGCTGTTGGGTATGCCAGCTGTACTAGTCGGTCAACGTCTGGCTATTGGACCCCAGGTGCAGCACTTGTAGGACGTATTCTTAGTCGGTTAACCTACCTCCCTTTGGATCTCTTCCACTTTTGATGCTAAGGACTGATTGGCTTGTTGTTGGTCTTTTCGTATCTCGTCTATTTCTGCTTCCTGTTTAGCTAGCCCCGATTCTATCTGTTTTATACCCACTTCTACCTGTTTCATACCTGCTTCTAGATTCTTTTCTGTTTCTTCCCGTAAGACTTGGAGGTCCATCGCGACTTGTTCTTTTATCTCCCCTTGAAACATTCTCATGGCGTTGTGTACAGCTTTAAGTTCGTCTTTCATTTCTTGTTTCATTTCATCTTGTCTTGCTTTCATTTCATCTTGTCCTGCTTTCATTTTTTGTTTCATTTCATCTTGTCCTGCTTTCATTGCAGCTAACATTGCTAGTAGCTCATTCATTTGTTCCTCCATGGCCACGGTTTGGCTTCTAGTGCCTACTGGCATCCAATTCGCTTTTCTTCAGAAATTTCCCAAAACCTAGTAGACGTCTTGTTCTTGACGAGACAATTCCGGTGATGCGTCACACTTAGGGTTTTTCGATTGCTATGGGAAGTTCGAGAATGTTCTCTGACCTTCTGGAAATGTCAATCTTTGACCTTTTCAGGATGAGGCGAGTTCAGTGATATGTCACACTCGTGGGTTTTCTTAGCTGCTATGGAGAATTCGAGAATGTTCTCTGATCTTCTTGAAACGTCGATATTCGACCTCTTCACGACGAAACGAGTTCAGTGATATGTCACACCTGTGGGTTTTCTTGACTGCTATGGAAAGTTTGAGAATATTCTCTGACCTTCTTCGAAACGTCGATCCTCGATTTTTTCACGACGAGACGAATTCAGTGGTATATCACACTTGTGGGTTTTCTCGTCTTTTGTCGAACCTTCCAGAATATTCTCAGGCCTTATCGGAACGTTGATATTCAGCTTTTCCACGCTGGGACGGCTTCGGCGATGCGCCACACTTGGGGGTTTCTCCTCCAACTAAACCAAGTGTTCCAGAACTTTCTACCACATTCTATCCCAACTTCTGACACCAATGTAACGAATTTACTAGAAAGTTCTTTATTTCTCGAACACTTATTTACAACTCAACTATTCACAAGTCAAACTAACTAACTAACTTTCTTTGTACTTTAACTTTATAAACTAATTTTCGCACTGTATATCACTTTCTTCGCACTGTATCGCTCACTATCGCGGTCCAAATTCAATTAACTACTGGCCGGACGACACAATTCTTATATAGGCAGTGGAACGTCTCTTCAGACATTTCTAGATAAAGGACTTTGGCGAACCTTCTAGTATAGAACGTACTGGAAGTCGATGCTGGATGCCGCTAGCTCTCGAGGTTTCGCTCTCGAATATTCCCGGCGTTCGAGATCGCTCGAGGCGTTCGTGACATTATATTAGGCGACCAAAACCAGGAAAAACTGACCCACTGTATGAAAGAGTTCATGCAATAGAAAAAACCGACAATAAAGTCATTGGGCTTTCAAAAAATAATAAAATAACTGATTGTAACTTACGCAAGACAAAAAGGTTGAGAAAATCTGTTTCTTTACAGAATACCTCGATCCCTTCAACTTCAAGTGCAGCCAATACATAGTAACGAATATTTCCTTGAAGGACAAAAAACAACCCTGGTATTTCATCATTTTCACAAGTTTTATTTTTACTATAACCTCACCACTTTAGAACTAGGACTAGGTCAGATTTATTCAAATAGCATAATTTTGAGAAGCAAATTAAATAGTAGTATAGAATGACATAACTTCAATAAACTTAATGAAACAATATTACTAATTGAAAATGAATTAGCTAAAATCACCAACAAGCGTCGAAAAAGAGGGTTATTGAATTTCCTTGGAGGAGCTATCAAGTTTGTAACTGGAAATTTAGATAATGACGATTTACACAATATAAATGCTAATCTACAAGTTCTATTCGAAAATAAAAAACAGTAGAATAGAAAAGAAACTTTTTGAATTCACCTCAATGGCACAAGACATAACTGAAAAATTTAACAAGGAATTACAAATATTAAGTGAAATGCAGAAAGAAACTATAAAAATTATAAATAATCTGAACCACCAATTAACTGTAAATCAAATTATAAACATTGAGCAACAAAACACTCTCTTATATCTATCTCATATCCGAATTTTAGAAAGAACACATGTTTTTGAAATTCTATCTAGATTTTTCTAAAATAACAGTAATTATTACAAAAGATAATATAATGGTAATGATCTTAAAAATTCCTATCCTCAATCCAGAATCCTTTCTGTTATATAAATATTACCCTTTACCGAATTCCAAATCGCAAATAGTTATCTTACCATCCCCATGGTATCTTAATGGAACCACTGAAAAATGGATGAGCAATTGTGTAACGAAATTCTACCAAACCATTTGTAACCAGGAAATTATCACTGAATGCAGTCTTAATAACCTCTCCACCTGCCAGATAGCAAGAGTGTCTGATCATCATCAAGTATTTACACTAACACCCAACGGCATAATTACGAGTTTTTCGACAGCAGACGAACTAATTGAAAAATGCCCTCATAAGATTCATGAAGAAAAAATCCAGGGGACCAATCTAATAACATCCTCATGCGATATCATCTTTCGCGAACAACTGATAAGAAGCAGATATCTGAACTTCACCATACTACCGTCAAATGAGAAGCTGCCCGAGATGGAAAGCACGTACATTGTGGATTTTCACAGCCGCCATCTCACCGATATCCTCCACATGGACGTGAGAAAATTCAAAGAAGATTATCCCGAGATTCACCCATGGATCCATGCCGCACATTTATTGACCACTTTGTTTATTTTAGTAATTTTCATTATATTTGCAATATTTTTAATTAGGTTTAAGCTAGTACTTTATAATAGGTTATTTAAGCTAAAAACAATAGTAAAAATTAGAAAAAACGAATTAGAAAATGTAACCCAACCTATACCCTCTCTGTCTGAGGACATCCAGAAATCTTAGAAGGGAGGAGTTATGTACTTCAAGACATCACGTAGCTATAAGTTAAACATAGTGATAAGACTCCTTATAAATACCCTTAGTAGTAATTAGATAAGGCATTACACATTATACTCTATACTCTGTCGTGTAGCATAAACTATGTCCGATAGTTTGTAGATTTATTGTAATCAGTTTGTGGCTAGAAAATTAAAAGTTGTTTTTAAAAAACGTGTTTTTCTGGTCAATAAACATAACTATATATATAGTGCTAGTCAGCTGCAAAAGGTGGATAGGAGAATGGAGAGCTGCGGAGCAAAAGATAGGACATGCAGATAACATGATCCCAATCATGCTCGAGAGCAGGGAAAGATGGACAGTGGTGGAGCAGATGGTAACGGCCATCATGAAGGAGAAAGAGAAGGAGGAAAGGAAAGTGGGGAATGAATAAGTATCCTGATTGATATGCCGAAGAGAAGTAAAGCGAGAGCGGTTTCTCTTCGGCGTTACATTGATAGGATAGAGGGGGGTTTTTTCGGTAGGCGTATACGAATCCGACACTACCTGGCCAAAAAATAACAGCACACCAGAGACCAGGTGTCTTTTGAAGATTTTCCCCTCGAGAAAAAAAAACAAATGACAGGTCCGGGATTTAAGAAATCAGCTGTAACGATTGTAGTCAAAGGTACGTTGGACAGACCAGATAACCTATTCAAACCAGATTCAAAGAGCACATGGCGCATCTCAAATATGGTAGAATAGATAAGTCTAGTTTTGCACAACATGCCTTCGAGAACAACCATAAGATAGATATGCAACTTAAGATTAAGAATGTAACACATGCTAGACAGCTGGATGCATTTGAAAGTTTGGAAATGAAAAATGTAAAAATAGTATGAATAGTGACAGAGGGCCTGTTCCACATAGCCCCCTTCATTGGTTAGTTACTAACGACTCACTGAGCCGCAGCCGTGACGGTGGTGGTTCAATGGCCCCGACCGTGACAGTCGTGGTTCAATGAGCCGCATCCGTGACGGTCAAAACTCACTGAGCCACGGCAATAATTTAGGTATAAATATGATACATTCTTAGCATAAGATTAGTTTTAATCATCTCCAGATAATGCCAACTTTGTTGGCGAAACGCGCGTCGAGTCTAGTGTATATTGTTTTGGTGTTTTGTGGAAAACTAAGTTAGTGTTATAAACTTTTAAGTAAAGTACACATGCAGAATTGATATCCGTATGAGTTTTTAAGAACTCCCAGTTGCTATGTAGTAAGTAATAATATAGCCAAGAAAATTAGCTTTCTTAAAACTGCAATATTATTGTTACAGTCAGAAGGAAAGTTACTAGGTTCAGATATACTAACCTTAGTAATTACTAAAAGAAAGGGGTGGCTTCTTCAGCTATGGAATGATAATCTCTTTAAAAATACATTTACTATTGGAAATACATAGATCTAAGATAATAGTTCGAATGAATTCTGTCATTAGAATTAAGAATGCAATTAAACTGTTAAAAGTTATTGAACTGTAACAGATTTAACATTGCTCTGGTCTTGAAGTCATGTATATCCGATCTGGCTAAAGCGAGATATATTAAAATCGCCTAGTAATAAATAACACATTTTTAGCATTAATGAAAGTAAGTTCTAAAATTTCCAGAAATAATTCTAGATCATCATTATTAACTTGTGGTGGGATATAAATTACAAACACAACATGTAAAACAAAGTTGCCTATTACTAATTTATAACCCATTACATCAATGAGTGGTACAGGGACTGTTAATATGTTTGATATTTAATTGGGTTGCACTATCTGTTAGGATAGTGTAATGGGTGGATTGATCCACCCATTCTCTCACATTGACGACTCCCTAGAGGAAACTACGAATTCTAGTTCGATTGGACTTCAAGTGGTCTTTCAAGATCTTCAGTAGCTGTCCACCCCACAGACATCGACTTTCTTTGACTTCAACAGCAGGAGCAAGTGCTATTGGAAGTTTCCTTTTAATTCCTAAGTACCTATTCTTTAATTTAACTATTCAATTTATGATCCCTACTCGTGATCGTTCAACTATTGTTAAAAGAGGAAACATAAAAATGGCACAAGAACTTACTTACTCCGATATTCAAGATAGATTTAATTTAGCAAAACATATCATTCCAGAATGTTGCAGTGGTTCAAAAGATGTATATCATTTTCTTAGTCAGTGAAAAGAATTCTTAGATTCACTACATGTACAAGATGTTAATTTAACAAAATTATTCTTTCGATATGTAATATCTGAAATTAAAAGAGAAGCCTGTGATTTGATAATTTTAAATAGACCAAATAACTATGATCAATTAAAAACTTTATTATTATATAGATACAAATATACTTCTTCAGAACATTTACTCTTAACTTGGCTCACAGCACGTTTTCAATTACCCTTTCAAAACTTTGAATCATACGCATAAGAAATAAATTTAAGGCTTCAAAAATTGAAAGGAAGTGTTCAATTAAATAACGCCGATCAAAATATAATTAATATAAAAACAACAATCTTCGAGGTGCAAGCAAAGAATACTTTTATTACAGGTTTAAGAGAACCTTATATTATATCATAACATTATATTATAATAACACTAGTGTTATTTTATTATGTATTATATGGATATTATCAAAAGCCTCTATGAACATGATTTACATTTGAAATTAATCCTCGAAAAACTTTCTAAGCATAATCTCAGATATATCTTGATAAAGCAAAATTTTCTAGAAAGGAAGTTTTATTTCTAGGTCATGTTACTACCTCGGAAGGCATACACCCTGATAAAATAGAAACTATTAAGAAATTTTCACTACCAAAAATACAAAAAGAAATAAAAAGTTTTTTTGGTTTATTTGGATTTTATAGAAAATTCATTGATAACTTTGCCAATTTAGCAAAATTTTTTATGAAGTGCTTACGGAAAAAGGAGAGAAGAGAGGTCCTTCACACCTTTTTTCTTATGGGGACGTAGCCCGCGCTTGTCCTAACCAGACAAGAGGTCTCCCACAATATGTGCTCCACTTACCTTGGTACCGCTCTCGCATCTCTTCAAGGTAGGGGTCATTCTTCTGTCACGATGTTGCTATTTCTTCTATATCCCCCTCCGTTTCCACGGTTAGGAGTTCTGGCCATATTCCCATTCTTCCTCCTCTTTCTTTCTTAAAATCTCCTCCATAATCTGCTCCCCACTCGCCCATACATTCGCACACCCAACCATTAGATCTATCAACTCTCTCAGGCTCTCCGGTCTTCCGGCCACCGCCATACATTCCTCTCTCTCCACCGACCACCTCACACACCTGAGCAACGTGTGCTCAGGGTCATCACAGTACACACACGCATCACCATCCGCTTTCCTCATCCCACGCAGGTACTCCCCGACAATACCTGCGTGAGGTAGTACCCAATCTCTCCATGCGCCCATTCCACCCATTCTCTCATATCTGGCATCAGCCTCCAGGTCCACCTCCCCTTTGTCGAACCTTCCCATTGAACCTGCCAGGCTGCAAACAAACGGGTCCTGGCCTCCGCTCTACTGGCCCCCAAACAGATCTCCGCCCTCTCCCTGGCCAGCAACGCCAAAGGAGGCATCCCCGCTATGACGAGCACCGCGTCAAGTGATACTGTCCTGTACGCGCTCGCCACTCTCAACGTCATCCTTATTTGTGCTCTATGTATGAGCGCTCTAGCGCGCCTTTGCCACCGTCCTCGTCACGTGCTCCTGGAGCATGAATTTATCGTTCAGCAAGACCCCCAGATATTTTATAACCTTCGAGGGCCTGACTTCCGTTCCTCCTAGTCTCAGTTTGACAGAGGGTAGGTTCCTCCTCCTCGTGATCATCACCGCCTCCATCTTCGCCTCCGCCAATTGCAGCCCCCTCCCCTCTAGCCAATGCTTGACGGTCCGCACTGCAATATTACACATATTTTCCAAGTCGGCCACGGAAACGGCGGACACCACCAACGCCAGGTCATCTGCGTAGCCGACTATGGGAAACACCATCCAGTAATGGGATTCTAAAAACCCCACCGAACATTACATTCCAGAGGGTGGGGCCCAGTACCGACCCTTGGGGAACGCCACATGACACCCTCCTTTTGCACCACCTTCCCTCCGCCTCCCAGATCATCTCTCTATCAGTCAAGTAACTCATGAAAGCCCTCATCAGCTACGAGGGTGCTCCCATGCCGACGACGGCCTCCATGATCTCCATCCATCCCGCCGAATTGAAAGCATTTTTAACATCGAGGGTGATAATAACTGTTATACACTTTCCTTGTTATACACTCAATGGCGTCTGTCGTCGACCTGCCACTTCTAAATCCAAACTGGGTGTTTGACCCCCGCGCGTTCGACCACCTCCTCCAGCCTTCCAAGCAGTAGGGCTGGGAAGAGAGCCTCTACCACCCGTAATGCGGCTTCTTCCGTCGTCAGTACCGGGGGGGAAGTTTAGACGGCCTACTACTATCTTATAGCCGTCCTCCCATACGTCCGTGTCTATGTCCTAACAGAGACCCTCGCACTTTTCCCTCTTCGCCCTTTTTATAGCATTCCTAAGTTCCTTACGGGCCCGCTTGTAGCGATCGTCCGCTTCACCACCACCCTCTTGTACCCCAAGATATCGGTATCGTGGGGTACAAGAGGGTGGTGGTCGATGGTCTCTGACCACCCTTCTGCGGGCGATAAAGCAACGTGAGCGGAGGTCCGCGATCTCATCGCTCCACCAATAGATCTCCCCTTTAGTTCTGCGCACGCCGTTTATGGGCATCGACGCATCACATGCCCTCACGACTGCCCGTGTCAGCTGTAATGGGGAAATAACGGTCCCTTCCAGTCGCGCAAGACCCCTTCTCAACTCTCTTTTAAACTCATCCCCATTGAATCGCCCCAGCTTCCAACCTCTACTGGTGGTATTCCTCGCGCTCGCACTCCTCACTCGGCATCCTAGGATCTCGTATCTAATGTAACGGTGATCGCTACAAGTCTCCACCTCCAACACCCTCCACCCAGCCAGTCAAACCGGGTGTGGCCCAAATGAGATCTGATATCGACCCCTGGCTCCCCCTTACCCAGGTATACCTAGTTCCTACGTTCTCTATGACTAGGTCGAGTTGAGCCACCCATTCTAGCACCATCTCACCCCTAGCATTAGCTCTCGGCATGCCCTATGCAGGAGACCTGGCGTTAAAATCCTCTGCTATCAGGGCCGGCTTCCCTCACTGTCTAAGATGCTTGGTCAGATAGTCGAGGCCTAGCCGTAGGTCTTCACGGCTATCGTTCGTCGAGAACGATAGCAGCAGCTGTATACCGCTAACCCTCCCACCTCGACCCGCACGAATCTGGGCTCCTTTCCTATCCAGGCGGATTTATTCCGGACAACCGCTCGATTCGGTTCGCTGACCACCACGATGTCGGCAGCATCAACCCTCTCTCCGCTCGCCGTGGCCCACAGGTCGTGGGCGGTGCGGAACTAGTTCGCGTTAACTTGAAGAATGGCGAACACCCTGCATACCCTTGCTTCTGTCGCCTTCCGCCTCTTCCTTACTTTTCCTAAATGCTGGATACCTAGCCGTATCCGCCCTATGCCTCTCTTTCTTACATATTGGGCAAGCTTCCATGTTTGGGCAGTATATCGCCTTATGATCCTCCCTACCACACTTTAGTAACAAGTAGGCACAAGTTGGTCCTGTCCGGTCCCCCGCATTTATTCCGGGCGTGGTCCGTCCCCCAAAATCTTGCACATCTCAGTGACTGAGGTTTCGCTCTAACGCGATAGTTCCCCCATCCAACCCTTATCCGCCCTAACTCCAGGAGTTTCTTTGCCGTTATCCTACTCGCGTCAACGACAGCCGTTTGGTAGTCCCCAGGGCCTGGCATCAGAGAGGAAACCGTGAATTTGTTCCTCTCTACATAAGCCCCCACCGCCTCTTTGACTCCACGGTGGCTAGCACGTCTATATTTTTAACTATCAACTTCTCCGCCTTCTTCAAGGTCCTAACCTCGGCCCCTTGGACTTTAGACAGTATCTCTGCCTTTAGGGCCTCCGCTTTCTGTCCTTGCTCTTTACCTCCAGCAGAAGTTCCCCATTTTTGGTTGTTCGAAGGCCAGTTATCTCCACGTCTATTGCCTTCGGGTCCCCCCCCCCTCCCCGATTTCACCTTCTTCTTTCGAAATTCCTCAGACCGAGAATATTTAACAACGTTTGACCTATGTAAACAAATATTATGCAATCCTCATATACTAGCATGCCCTGATTTATCAGAAACTTTTACATTAACTACAGAAGCCAGAAGTAACGTTCCCATTGGTTCCGTGCTTTCACAACACGGAAAATCCATTGCTTTTTTTTTGGAGAACTTTATATACTACGGAAAGAAATTCTACAGTTGAAAAGGAATTACTTTTAGTTATCGAAAGCTGTAGATATTTTAGGTCTTATTTGTTTGGACCAAAATTTATTATTGAAACTGATTACAAATTTTTAACATGATTATTGACCCTGACGAAAATTTATCCCTTGAGGAATTAAATGAAATTTTATTATAACTCGCCTAAATCTATTAAATCCACCCCGATTTTAAGTAAAAGAGATAAAATTGAAAGTACTCACTCTGTTATCAAACGTCTTGTATGTATGTTGCTGATTTCCACGAAATACTTATTTTATCATTATATGTATATGTATATGTATATGTATATGTATATGTATATGTATATGTATATGTATATGTATATGTATATGTATATATATATATATATATATATATATATATATATATATATATATATATATATATATATATATATATATAAAATTAAAGAAGTTGTCCGACAAATAACGTTTTTAAAAATATTTATTTATGCCGAAGATTACAATTTCCCTATTACTAACAGTTATGAGATCTCTAGCAAAGAAGGCTAATAAGAACTAAACTAAAATATTATTCTACTCTGGGTGTAAGTATAAATCTTATCTAAACAACGGTCTCATGTGTGTTCCTATATCGATGTGAAATGTCCTGTTGATGCTGATATAATTCCTCCCCCCTTTACTTCAAGGCGTCCTCGACTTGTTGGGTGGTTACTTGAAATTACTTTTATAAACTAGTACATAGTGTCTTATAACTGAAATTACTAAACTTATTTTTGTATACTGCATTGTCTATGATTAGCTTACAATTATTTTCTGAAGATAATGATACATTGTTAATTGAATTTTATTATAATCTAATTGTACAATTAGCCGGTAGTTTTCTGATAGTAAGAACTTAGAGTATATTATAAAATTAAAAATTATCAATAAGCACTCATGTCCTCGATTAATTTATTTATACATTTGCACAATTGTAACACCTGTTTTTCTATTCTCGCACAATTTTGGTTTGTCCAAAACTCTCCGATTTCACTTAAAGAAACTATTTCGCTGGTGGTAGATAACAACACTATTTTTATAATATAATAATTTTTCACTATACGGGTGAGGGGATAATATAGGGATATACAACATACATGTTATTGTTTCATTGATTGATATAATTTTAAATCTTGAAAATTCAATTATTTCGTATAGAATATAATTCCAGTAATTCTTCCTTTTATAAATTGTCTTTAAATGATTTATTAATTTCTTTATTTCTGTGCTGAAGGTAATTTTTAAATCGGATGTTTATTTAGAGGCTAGACTAATTGTTCTCCGAATACTATTAATATTATCTAATAATTTCTGTGAGAGGAAAATGTTGTATTAAATTAACAAATAATTCATTATTGAATTTACTATCTATTTTCTATAAGGCTACGAGAGGGGTATTGATATTTTGCTGTATGATTTTTTTTAAGTCGGTGTATCGATTGACAATATTGTTTGCAAAGCAAATGAATAAATTTGCTTTACTATATTGTTTTGATTGGAACATGGAGATTACTAAAAAGTCTATGGAGATCAATATTAATGTATTTTAAATAGTCTTGGTTTAGGTTACTTGTGATGTGTCTGATTTCGGTTCCAAAGAGTTTATAGATTACTATAACTATAACTAAGTTCTATACTTAACCTAAAATAGAAATAAAATTATTTTCAGTCGATTCGACTCGAATGCCCTGGCTCGTCGTTAGGAGCGTTGCCTTGTAATGAAGATTTGTTTTTTACCTTTTTGATTTTATTCGTATGAATATTTGCGGGTAGATTACTTTTATCTTTGACTCCCTGGATTTTATTTCTACGTATGCTAGTGACATTTACTTTGGCATAATATGGATCTGCTTTGCGTATTTTCGGTTTCTTAAAATAGATTACAGGCTCGTTAATTTCCGCTTGATCATCTTTATTGTGATTTTGTTTTTCTATGTTTTGTTTACCTTTTTCTAATTGAAGAGCTCGGGGGAAGAGGATAACAAGCCACATTTATCTATTATGGAGTTATACACCTTTCTATATTTTAATCAAATCCTGAAATCGTAATAATAAAAGAAAGACTGAAATATTTTTGTAGTAGTTTATTCATATATAAAAGTATGACAAGGTGTAAACGAAAAAACAAAACTACAACAGGCAATAAAAATATGACCAAAATTAACAAAAAAATGTGGCTTGTTGCCTTATTAACTTGAAATCAAACCCCATCTTATTTTTCTTAAATATTGCTTAAATCCTTTTAATTAAAAAAAAAAAACAACTCATAAATCTTCTGATTCATCATCGTCTAAATGTTCAATGTTGTTCCCATCTGCATCAGTAGCGTCTAACTGTACGGCTTCTACGCCAAGTTCTAAGTAAAAGCCATGATAAATGATGGGAATGAAAGGAAGCAGTGCCTTCAAGTTTTGAAGTTTTTTTGGATATATTCTTATAAATTCATTGTATTTTTGGGGAAGCTAAGATAATTTTTGACCACTTGATAGATGAACACCTCTCTTGTCAATATTTACTGGTTTAAACGACTCATTTAAATAATGTTTAACGAACATTGTGTTAGGGTGATCTGCTTCAAAGCGAAAACATCTTACTTTACTGAAATTTACGTGTTCCTTTGTATTTGTTATATTATTTTTGTTAATAGATTTTTGGATAGTTTCAAAAGAATAAAAATCTCCTTGTGTCATTGGTATAACTTCAAAAGGATTTTTTTGTTTCGCCTGCCTAACAGCATCATAGCATTGATCAGGAGAATATACCTGTTTTAAATATTTCTTGTGCTTTTCAATAGAGGCAAAGTCTCTATCGGATGGTAAATAGGTATGTCCTGGGACGAGAAATCGATGTTTAATACTTTTAAATTTTTGTTCTCGTACCATCTGCAACCACAGAGACATTATTGTCCAGTTTTTGTTTTGCCCCCCACAGTTATCAGCAAACACTATAAGTTCTTCAGATTGTGGGGCAGTATTATTAATAAATTTTAAAATAACACTTGCTATCTCGTCGCTTCCACGTTTTGCAATATGTTCTGGCCACATGTACATAAATTCTTTTCCCGTGTTACAATCATGTAATCCAAGATTATACATCCACGCTTTTCTTAAATAAAATGCCTTTCCTACAGTTATATCAGGGATTGGAAGTGCTTGTTGGAGGTCGAACGAAATAACATGTTCTTTGTTTCTGTCCTTTGCTTCATCTATTTCATTTTTCATGTTTGTCTGCATTGCTTCCGCCCTTCCTTGATGTAATTCTAATTCTAATTGGTTTTCTTTTAATTTTGCTTCATTGTTTTTGTTCGAATCTATTAAAATTTTATACTGATCACATGTTTGGCAAGTGTCACTTTTCGGGAGTAAAACCAATATTATAGTGACTACAGAAAATTCTTCGGTAGGCATCTTCCTTAGCAGGCACAATATCATATTCTGCACACCAAGGCTTATAGTGATTCTTATAAAGAGACGCAATGGAGATATCATGATCAATATAGAGTTTGTTAGGGTTACATTTTCTGCTATAATGGCTTGTATACTTAGGAATAGCCTTAATGTGGTCATGTATACTCTTTACCATTTCATCGGGTAATCGGTTCTTACGGTTGTGATGTTTACCTCGTTCGTCACATTTTGGTATTGTATTTCCCTGTCGAATTTGCTTGCATATATTGTATATTCGCCTTTTAGAATTATTTAAGCCATGCACAGATAAACACTCTTCCTTGCATATTTGCTGGTCAACCCCTTGAATTTTCACAGAATATAAAAATGTCACATTCCGAGAAGATGTTTGCCGTTTTGTTTTCTTGGGATAACTTCTCTTTTTAGGTAAAGCCTTTATTGTTCCAAATAAGTATGCGTTTTGCTTATCGTAAGAATCCAAATTCCAAAATGAATAAAATATTTTTTCTTCACTTCCCAAAAGCAACGATCTACACTTATTTTTACATCGACATGGAGAACATAAACATCTTGCTTCTACTTTACTGCCCTTACAGTTTTCATATGAGTGACCTAAGTTTCTCCGCTTATTTGCCTTTACCCGCTTTCTGGTTTCACTATTTTGTTGTCGCCACCTGGATTTAACTTTCTTTTCTGGTATTTCGAGAGTGCGTCTGGATACATTGTTTCTAAAATACAAGCAAATTAATTTACAGAAAAAGGTAACAAGCCACAAAAACATTTTATTTAATCAGCCGTAGGTCGACAACCACTGAAGTTTGTTATAAAAGAAATAAACTCACTACATTTTGCCAGTTTCTAAAGTATAATCTACATTAAACCGTTTAAACTAAATTCTAAATCCAAAATAATATTAGAATAAAATGCCACTGTTGACTTAAAAAAGATGCTAATTTTTGTCTTAAAAGGCAATATGTCACATTGTTTTTAAACTTTCCAAATTATTATCTTCATCACTGCTGTCACTGTCATCAGATGATGCAACATAGTATTTATCCTTCATACTATCGTCTGAGTCAAAGTCTACATCATTACAGTCAGATTCATCATTGTTTTCAAACACTTTCCTCTTAACATCATCTGAACATAAAGCGGCCATGGTGATATACTGGTGGCTTGTTACCTTCCTGCATCTGATAGGCGCATAAAAGGCAATGAGTGAAGAAGGAATTTGGCGCATGACGTTGCCATATTTTGCTCGATTTCCGTGAAATTAAATTCACGGCTTGTTTCTTGCTTTATTATAATGATTATGCTTATAACAAAAATTTATGAAATTGTGGCTTGTTACCCTCTTCTCCCAAGCTCATCAATTGTTTTTGGTATATTTGCTCGTAAAATGGCATTAATTCCTGTTTTTTCTTATCGTTATATAATTCATAAATTGTCAGATCTAAATCTATTTCATGTGCGTTTAAATTTTCGTACGGCCCGTAGAATAACGTAAAAGGTGCATAGCCAGTGGCGGAGTGAATTGATTGATTATACATTAATACTGCTGTAATCATTATGTTCTGCGGTGATTCATTATTATTATTTAACTTGATTGTTTGAATTTTCTCTAATAAAGTTGAATGTACTCGCTCTATGGGTGAGTTAGAATTGGGGTTATAATTTGTCGTATAATGTAATTCAATTCTGAAAAGTTTACAGTATTCTTGCAATATGTGGTTTTTTAACTCTTTTCCTTCGTCACATACAATTTTCTTAGCGTAATTATGGTGAGCGATATAATGTCTTAGCTTGTTAAGTATTGTGATACCTGATAAATATTCAATATAATAGGCTTGGATGTATTTTGAAAATAAATCTATAATAACGTCAAAAGGTCGCTTTGCTAGCAGTGGTCCTGAAAATTTAATATTGTAAGGGTGACGTTCGTATTTCGCAAGCAGGTCTCACACTCATTTATGATTTTATTTATTTTTGTTCGCATGTCGAGCCAATATTCGGATATTACGTTGTTTTGATTGTCATGGCTTTCCGCGTCTTTACAAATGATATTGTTTTTAACAATTTTAACGCTATTACTAAATAATGTGCTACATGCTTTAATAAATATGGCCTCTATATCTCTGTCATGGAAATAAACGCCGTAGAGGTTTTTCGGATTGACTACATCTTTAAGGGCTTGGGTTATATTTATTTGTTCTTGACCGCTTCGAATAGTTATTGAATAATGGTTCTTTTTGAAAGGTTTAGAAGGTGTCAATTTATATTGATCGCCTCGTTTTATCTCTAACCTATTAACGAAATAATTTAATGGGTTTTCTGATATAGGTAAGGTGAATACGGGATTTTCACTCGCGCTATGTTAAGTGCTCCCTTCATGAATATCTAATGAAATCTCTTTTAGAATTTCGTCGGCGTCGTTTAGCGATAATTCTTCATCTATATCGATTTGTGGCAAAATTGATAGTAAGTCTGTTTCGTCGTCACAGTCTGTTGGTTGCTCGCTGTTAGCGGAAAGTTCATTATTATTTAACTCTATTCTAGAAAGAGCGTCAGCTACAACCTTGTCTTTACCCTTCTTATATTGTATTTGGTAGTCGAACTCCTCTAATTTTAGTCTCCATTTGGTTAATCGCGAATTCGGATCTTTTAGCGAAAAAAGTCAAACTAGAGGTTTGTGATCAGTTTCTATAACGAACTGTTTGTCGGATAGGTATGGTCTAAAGTGTCTAGCATTTTCAATTATGGATAGTAATTCTTTCTCTATAGTTTAGTAATTTTGTTCCGCTGAGTTTAGGGTTCTTGAATAAAAAGCGATAGGGTGATTATTCTGTGATAATACGCCACCTATGGCTACATTACTTGCGTCTGTAGTCAAATGGAACGTCTTTTCAAAGTCTGGATAAGCTAATACGGGTGCGTTAGTTAAAATTTGTTTGCATTTAACAAAGGCCTCTTGGTACTGAGGATCATCGTAATCTAACTTTGTGCCCTTTTTTAAACATCTTGTAAAAGGAGATACTATTTTCGCGAAATTCTGTATAAAGCGTCTGTAATAGCCAACTAGACCAAAAAAGGATTTTATTTCCTTCGTGGTTTTTGGCAGCAGGTATTCTTGCACGGCTTTGATTTTCGCCGGATTTGGTCTTATACCTTTTGGAGTTATGATATGCCCTAAAAATGCAACCTCTTTACATAAAAATTCCGACTTGTCTAACTGTACTTTAAGATTAAAAGCTTTAAATTTGTCAAAAATTTATCTAATATGAATTAGGTGATTATGCAAAGATTTAGAAAAAATTACATCATCCATGTATACGAAACAAAATTTATACAGGTATTCTTTTCGAACATTGTCCATTATCCTTTGAAAGGTAGATGGAGCGTTACGCAAACCGAAAGGCATTCTAACATACTCGTAATGTCCATGGTTTTCTGAAAAAGCAGTTTTTTCAATGCTTTCCTTAGACATCTCAATCTGGTGAAAACCCTGTGCTAAATCTAACGTAGTGAAATATACGCATTTCCCTAAATTGTCCAATATTTCGTCTATTCGCGGAAGGGGGTATTTATTCTCAATAGTTTTCTCGTTGAGTTTCCTATAATCTATAACTAATCGCCACTTTTGCCTTCCTGACGCGTCTAATTTTTTCGGTACAATCCAAACGGGACTGCTATAAAGGGAAATCGACGGAGGGGAATTATTTTGTTATCTAATAATTTTTGGATTTCTAATTGAATTTCTTGTTTTAAACGATACGGGTATCTGTACGACTTGCTATACACCGGATTGTCGTCGGTAGTACGAATGTTATGTTTTACTGCATTAGTAAAGCTTAAATCTGAGTTCTTGTTAAAAAATATATTTTTATTTTGAGTACATCAGGGGCGGCTGGTGTATAGGTGCTGCAGAGCTGCAGAACTGCCAAAAAAATTAGATATTTGTATATTTTCGCGACATAATAATTACTAAAATTTATTAATAAAATAATTTGGTTAGTTGGTGCAGCTAACCAAATTATTGCGTTAAAGTCGCATTCTGCCCGCCATCCTCTATTGAGTAGTAGACCAGATGAATTATGTGGGTCTCTACGCGAGCGCGTCGCGGTACATTGAACTGGGCCACACGAGGTAGTTCTCAGCACGACTCGGCACACCCGTCCTCCCCCTCAACTCCCGCGACAATCCACACTTGGCGTTCGTAAATGCGCGAATTTACACGGTCAGTGCGCTGTATTTTTTCCAGCTAAGGCAACATCAGTGAATGTTTTACTCCTTCCTACTCGGGCGGGCGTAAATCGTACCTATTTCGTATTTCGTGTTAATTTGAGATTTTAAATACTGTTTTGTGAATTTGTGTAGTGATTTATTGTACTAATTATTAAACGATCAAACGAACTTACCTGTGAAGTTCGATCGTAATTTTAGTAGCCCTCCAGTCCGAAGATATCACCTATCTAGTAGTAGCTCCTGGAGCTCGTTCGTCCACTATATTTTAAAGAAACCCGACCCTGTCTATCCCTCCCCCGTCCCGCACGTCCATCGGCACTTCCTTACCGTTAGAGCTCATTAGTTTAAATAATAATTAGGCTTACTTCCTTGCGTCTTAAAGGGGGAAAAAACCCTAGCTGTTTTCTTAGGGTAAGGGAGGGAGGTGATATCTTCGGACTGGAGGGCTATTAAAATTACGATCGAACTTCACAGGTAAGTCCGTTTGATCGTTTAATTTTATAACGCCCTCCAATCCTCGATATCACCTTTCTAGTAGATGTTTAAAGAAGTAGAGTTGCAAGGGAGTAGGTATACATATATATATATATATATATATATATATATATATATATATATATATATATATATATATATATATATATATACATACATGTATACACTTACATGTATACACTTACATGCATACATATATACACATATGTATGTATGTACGTATGAAAGTGTCATATTCATATGCACGTAATATGTTACGACGTAGTCACATAATAAATATAGGTACATGCATATTATATACATAGGTACGTATGAGTACGTACGTGAACCAGTGTTATAGAAGAAAAAACAACTTTTTATATAAACTTATAATTTTAATTCTAACTCTTAAGGCAAAATGGCTTTGGCAAATTGGTTAGGATCTAAAACAGGGCGATTATAAAATCTTGCGAAAATATTTGAGGACTGGGGCCAACCTGCCGTTTGTCGAATTGTGTCGAGGGAAATCCCATTCAGAAAAGCCTTAAACGTTGAGGCGTGTCTGGTTGAGTGAGGTTTAAATATAGATGTATCAATACCTGCATTATGCATTGTCTGTTTAACCCACCTGCTGATTGTTTCTTTTGGCGCGGTTAGATACGGTGGTCTAGAAATAAGAAAAAGCTTCTTTTGATCGGATTTTCTGAATTCTGCGGTTTTGTTTATATAAAACTTGAGAACTGTAGCGACACAAAGAGCAGGATTTTCTGTGAAATAGGGAATGTATAGGCAAGGTTGCATCACATTTACCCCGGAGGTTTTAATTTTACTGGTTATTAATATTTTAATACTTGAAGGGATCTTTATTAAGTTGTCTACACAGATAAAGTGAATGGTCTGCATTCGATGGCCTGTAACAAGGAGTAGTAATGTAGCCAATTTAGCGGATACATTTTTAAGGGATAGCGTTTCTAGTGGGAACAAACCATTTAAGTAGTTTAACAGAGGTTCAGTGTCCAATGTAAAATTATACCTCGGGGTAGAAGGTCTTAAGTTAGCCACACCCCTCAAATATCTTTTTAAGATTAAGTTTTCCCCAATATTTCCAGGTAATATTAACGCTAGAGCCGAATTGTAGGAATTAAATGTGCCATATTTGACGGACTTATTATCAAACATATTTTGTAGGAACTCTACGACTTCCTTTACACTTGAGTTGAAAACGGCGTATTTGTTTGTTTGGCAGAACTTCCACCATGATTTAAACGTGTTATATTGTGTCATAGTTGATTGGGATATAGATTGCACGATAGTGTCGATGGCACGTTCCGGAACCTTCTTTAGTTTGTATCCGCCAGGCATACCAGGGTAAGGTGTTCGGACATCGGGTGGTTCGGCCTAGATGGACAAGAAAGTAGATTTGAGTCAGGTTTAAAAATCATGTGATGTGTCTTCTTATATTTTAAAAACAGGGGAAACCATGGTTGTGCTGGTCACCAGGGTACTATGACAATTCCCTCCGCATTATCATGTATTATTTTTTGGACCACCCTAAGTAACATGCTAAACGGGACAAACGCATAGAAGAACATGTTCTTCCAGTTTACCGTGAACGCGTCTATTGCGACTGAATTAGGATCAGGCAACCGGGATATATACTTTTCACATTTGTGGTTTATGCTTGACGCAAGCAAATCTATTTCCGGTTTTCCGAAGACTTTAACAATTTTATTAAAAGCGTGTTTATTTAGAGTCCATTCTGTTTCGGTCGGTAAAATACGTGATTCATAATCTGCCCTCCAGTTATTTTGAGAGCTGATATATGAAGCGACTAAGAATATGTTCCTGGTTTCACAAAGTTGCCATATATCTTTTGAGAGATTATGTAAATTCTATGTAACAACTCTATGTAAATTCTATGTAAGCTGAATCTAGTATCTGAACAACTAATATTAAAGCTGCGCTTTAATATTAGTTGTTCAGATACTAGATTCAGCTTATTGGATAAATGTGCAAAAGCATAATGATAATGTGACAAAAAAGAGATACGTTTTATCAAAAATTATAAACTGCATAAAGTTTTATGGGGCCTTTGAACTGGCGCTGCGAGGACATAACGAAGCTGAAACCTCTCAAAACCCGGGGATATTTCGTGGTTTGATAAATTTTTCTGCTGAGCTTGATGTAACTTTAAGCGAGCATCTACAAAATGCTTCAGTATTTAAAGGAACCTCTAAAGAAATACATCTTTTAGACTGTATATTAAAAGTATGTAATGAAGAAATAATTAAAGAAATTCACAAATCTTCATTTTTGGCAGTTATGGCAGACGAAACAACTGATGTATCTGCAAAAACTCAGTTAGTGGTAGTTTTAAGATATATTCTCGATGGTGGACTGATTGAACGTTTTTGGACATACCTAAAACCTACAAAATGTGACGCTGAAACTCTTTCGGAAAATATTTTAAGTGTTATAGACCCTCTAGTAGAAAATTCACCTTACAAGCCTTTTCTCTTAACCAAAGAATATGACGGCAAACATGAATGTTCTTCAAAAAGGTATTAAATTCCAAAAATTTTTCTTGTGAAAGTATATTTTTGTATAAATGGATTTTACATAAAAATTCTGAAGGATCAGGAAAACGCGCGACCTTGAAAATTTTCAAAATTTTCGCCTGTGGCGCAATTCTTTTGCGGCCCCTACGGCGTCAGTAGTTTGAATACGTTTAAAATTTGCACGCGGACGGCCAATACCCTAGGATCGGCCCTGTGCAGAACACCCGTTTCATTTCATCACGAGCCGCCACTGGAGTACATAGTTTTATTATTTTTGACTTTTCTTCTGGATTTAAATGAACCGTCCTAATAGGCAATTTGCATGATTTTTAATTATGTTGTCAAAACATTCTATAGGTCATTAAATCCATACAGCGTTAAATTTACCACTTTTTGTGCAAAAACAGACACAAAATAAGTAAATGAAAGTTGAAATTATTATCGGCGCGCGTAAACACAAGAAATGCAAATGGCTGTCGCGTGACGTCACTGTGCATTATTTTATTGAGAGATTTAGTTTAGGGCGTTTAGTTTAATTTCGTTAAATATTCCTTTTTCGGTGTGCGAATCTATTTATTATTATTAATATTGAACAACTGTGTATAGACTATGGCAACAGACAGTGGATTTGTGCAAGGACAATCTGATAACTTGCAAAGGATTGATTCCTTGACCATGTTTTCCTTTCTAGGGAAAAATTCACAATTTATGGGTATTGAAATTAGAGGAATTAAAACTGCAAGGTTAGTATATCTATATTTACCATTTCATATTTTAATGCATGTTTATCTGAAAATTATTCATGCCAATAGTTTTATACAGTTTGGAGTTTTATAACCTATCGTAAACGTCAACAGCATTGACGTATATGTCGATGGTACCAACAAACTGTTGCACTTACATAGGTAACTTATTCGTTTTGAATTTTTGTAGATCTGGACGTGAAAATTATGGAGATAACGCTGTTGGCCATTTTGAAGTAAAGAGGGAAGGAAATGTTTGCATAATCATGGCCAGAGTTACACCCGAATATAGTGTTCAGATGAAAGCTTACACAGTTGTTTTGACATGCAATGAAACGGAAGAAAACATAATTTCGGTGGAATGTGAAGATTGTGCTGCGTCACTTGGTGAGTTAGGTGCCAAATCCATACGTACACACACAAATTTAGTTTTTTATAGTATGTATATGTAATTTACAACATATGTTTATAGGAGGATGTAAACATGCTATTGCATTGTTGACTTGGCTTCACAGGAGAAGCGAAGAACCACCAAAAACTTCAGTGGAGTGCTACTGGAAAAAGTCTGTTTTGTCAAGCGTAGGCACTTCGAAGAAATTCGTTAAAGCAAAAGACTTGGGGAAAGTGGTGCAACCGGCTGTAGTTTGCACATATGATTCATTTCTGAACATGTTTATTGACCACAGCTTGCAAGTTGGAAGAACGAATACTGTTTTAACAAAATATTATAAATCGTTAAGTTCGACAGAAATGTTATCGTTGCATTATTTACTACATACATTTTTCGCAAACAGCGATGCCACCAGCACCGCAGCCGAGTTTCTAATTTTTTGTGAAAACTGTATTAGTCTTGGGGCTTACTTTGAGGCTGAAGAAGCTGCACGTGAGCAAGTAGATAGTCCGATATGGCTCGAAATACGGTTTTGTCGATTTACTGCGTCCAAGGCATATGAGGTTATGCACTGTCACACTGCAGAAGGATCTCTTGTGCAAACAATCTTAGGAGCTATTAAGTTGAAAGACACTGAGGCACTTAAGCGAGGTCGCAGATTAGAACGTGAGGTAATTCGAAAGGTTGAAAAGAAGACCGGAAAGAAATTTAAGAAATGTGGACTCGTGTTGCATCCAACGTGTCCAGTTGTAGGTGCATCGCCTGATGCCATATCTGAAGAATCTGTAGTAGAAGTAAAGTGTCCATTTTTAAAAAAATCAATGCAGAAGTACATAACTACTGAAAACAAACTATCTGCTAAATTTTTTGCTCAGGTCCAGCTGCAAATGCATATATGTAGCAGGCCAATGGCTTTGTAACTATTCTTGTACTACAAACTTGATTTAAAATTTTTGTTGGATACTAAATAAAAATATTTGCTATTATTGTTGATACTTCTTCTCTACTCATTATTGAAAATTGATTTTCATGCACTGTATTTTATATGTAAGTAAAAGGTGTATTGCTAGATAACGAGTCTATAAAACTATACACAGGTTTTTTATACTTTCTTAATCGAAATGGGTTCGAAAGTGCAGTTATTGAATAGTCGTATAAAAAATATTGTACATACCCAACAATCACACTATCACAGTTCTTCACTGTTAGGCTAAGAACATAGTAATCGAATTACTAATAATTATTTTCAAGCTTGTGGTATACAAATATTGTTTTTAAAAATATCGTTTCAGCATTTAAATCTTCATATTTTTTGTAATAAAGAAACAAGGAAAATAATAGAAAAAAACCATTAGAAAGGAAACGTGTACTTACAAAATTATTTACAAATAAATACATAAATACAAATACATTTAAAATATTGATATTTTAGAAATTTACAGCTGCTTTTTTATTAGATGATCCTGTATGTTTATTAGGCCACATACCACAACAATAATATCGTCAATCACTGGTATTACATGATTATCTACACAGGCATGTGGTAAAAGCATACTAAACTCACGAATCCTGCTAATGACCCGTTCTACATGAATACGAAGAGCTGCTATCCTCTTTGCTTTCTTCACTTCTGCAGCTGTGCTTCGAGTAGATGCAGAAACAGATGGAGGTCTAATAAGACTACAGCCTCTTTGCTCCAACAGATTCGAAATATCTTTAACCCCCGGTCTGTCATAACTAAATCACCAGAGGAAAATTTTGTCAAAAATTCACAATCCCCGACAATAGTCACATCAGAGGCTCTACCACCATATCCAGAAGAAATGAAATTAACTAAACCATCTGGTGAACAAGATATTAAATATTTTATCGTGTTACATTCTTTGTATTGTGACCAAGTTAGAGCTTGATTGACAGCGTGGCTTGGTTTTTCAATTTGGATTTCTAGACAATCAATGATTGTTCTTACATTACTGTAGTATGCCCTAAATGGTATAGGTAAATGAAGTTGCACCTTCTGTTTATTTGACCATATGATCAACTGCTTTAAAAGAGGTGCCAAACGTGATACACTTTTTGAAAATATTCTGCTAGCATTGCTTACAGACATTCCAAAATGTAGGGCCAACACAGCAAAAGACTCGTCCAATTGAATTTTTCGTAGAGTAAGAAAAATATTGACAATGGGAAGAGCACATTTTGCAGATAACATCTCAATAATGTAATAGCTGTGTTTGGGCACTCCGAGCAATAATTTTGGTTTCTTCTTAGCAAAAAATAGTGCACAGTCCAACATGCGCTGTTTGTACCTGCTATCTGTTTCCTCCTCGTCGGTTACATATTCAGTCTGGCTACTTTGGCTATATTATTCACTTGTGGTATCTGTTCCAGATGAAACTGAACTTCCTTCTTCAGATGAAAGGTGTAATTGTCGCTTTACTTGTGGCATTTTTATTGGTGATGGGGCTATGTCAATCGTAACTGTTTTTAATGGAGAAATGGATTCATTGGCTTGATTAGGCTTTGCGCTGGTGCCCTTACTTCTATATTGAGCTCTACTCTTTACTTGGGTAGATTTATCTTGACTTGAACTCTCATAAACATTCGAGAGCGGTTCCTCTGGAAGATCAAGGAAAGCTGACGTACTAAGCAGCTCAGAGTCACAAACCGTTGAACTGGAGGCTAGTTTACTTTCTGCCTGCTGAATAATTTGCAGCCGTCTGCGTTTCACCCCAGTTTGTCGCTCAGGTACTGATTTTCTCTGGCAGCTGAAAAATGAGGTAGAATGCCCCTTTTCAAACTTAAGCTCTGTACATTTCCAGCCAGTCTGTATTGCCAGTAATTTTCCATGTCTACCTCCAACTGTAAAAAAGATTCAAATGTAAATCTTATTTAAGTATCTATATCTAATGACCTCCAAAACAAACATTTTCTAAATATTCCATGCGGCAAGTAATATGAAAACAGCATACAACGTGAACGTGGGGTTATGTACAAATACATCCAAAACAAATAAATGTCATTAGGTACTCACAATAAAATGATCCTCGCAACAATGTAGCGACGTCAAACTTGATTGCTTTATATTTTTCTTTTCGCCCCTTTTTATTGCTACGCACCCTTTCTTCCGCATTCTTTCCTCTTTGGAAACCGAGAAGAACAATTTTTCGGGCGTTGATACCGTAGTTTTTGTACACATTGGCACGATGCAATAGTTATAAAATTTGTGTTTTATCGGCTTCATACCGTTAGGCACTTTATAAAACGCACTTGTTACAGATTTTACAAACTGTTAGCACTAAACCAAATCAAAACAGTGATGATTGGGATACCTCCGTACATAGTGACGTGGACCAATCAGACTAGCGTCTTCGAATACGTGACTTTGTTTACATAAATGAGTGAATTAATTTTATTAATTATGCAAAAACTACAGATTTTTATGAAAAATTACTATAATATTCTTCTTATGTACTTATTATATGGCAGAAAAAAAATATTTTCAGGCGTATAGAAGGTTCATGCAAATTGCCTATTACCTCTGAAATGTTAAAGCTAGTGGTGTTTATTTCGGGTTGCTCAATGTTTATATTTAATAATGGTTCTACATCCACCTGCTCGTGGCAGTGAATTTCTATTGTCCGATCAGTGGCGTAGCTACCAAGGGGCTAGGCGGGGCAGTGCCCCGGGGCCCTCAAGCTCAGGGGGCCCTCGAATCCTTACCAGAAAATTTCAATCGAACTCAACTTTTGAAAATTTCTCCCATTTTCAAAATAAATATGACAGGTGGCAACTCGAGTTTAATCATGGCAACTCAGTTGTGAGAAATTCCAAAGTTATAAAAAGGGAATTCCCCTAAATTATTTGTGTGGGTTGACAGTGTTATTAATGTTTTCATCAATTTGTCGGATATCAATATCTGCATATTATTATTTATCGATGTGCGTTTTTGTGATTCGCGATTGTGAACTTCGAGTCAAGATTATTTTTCGAGAATGGTTAAAAAGTTAATGTATCAGGAGTAAGTAAGCGTATGTCAATAAATTTTTTGTACTGGTCCATACAAAAGTTCAATTTTATTTGATTATAGTACGTATACATAGTTACGTAAAGAAATCTATAGATTTCGGCTACTCACTATATAACGCAAAATACCGTGAAAAATACAAGTCACATGCGGTAGGTAGGGGGCCGTCCATTAATTACGTGATGTATTTTTGTCATTTTTTAAACCGTCAAATGTGGTAACACTGGCGGCGATAAAATGTTTGCCGGGGATTCCCCAACGACGTCTTGTATCGTATCATTACGTTTCTCTTTCCTTTTACTTGTAACGTTGTTAGTGAACAGTGAGTACCTACTTGAGTACAATCTTACATAAATATTGCATAAATAAATTAGAAAACTAATATTATGGACAAAAAAAAAAGAAACCCAGTGGTGCATTTAAGCGCAAACAACGCCAAGAAAGAGAAGAAAGTAAACAAAGATTGCCCAAAATTGACAAGTTTTTTAGTCAGCCTTCTGCAAGTACTTCCGGACAAAATATTTCTATTGATAGTGACTCAAATAATGTGGTAACTGCAGTGTTGGTTGAGAATCATACTGAATAAGATTCAACAATTATTGCAGTTGAAGATACTTCCGCCGCCGATCATGTGAACGTGGATGATGTTTGTACGGCACCTATGAACATAAGAACGGATGATTTGGAGAAACCACAGACCTCTACATTTTTTGAAAATGTGTTCGATAAATCGCTTTATGACTTGGGAAACTTCACGAACAAAATACTAAATGATAATGAAAGACGTCAAATTCTTGATATGGGACCTTTACAGCCATTAGGACCTTTTCCAACTGATATTAACCAGAACAATAGGTGTTTTTCAAAATCATACTACGTTTCAAGTTCAAAATATGGACCAGTTAATCGTTTTTGGTTGTGCTATTCCAAAATACTAGACGCTGCCTATTGTCAACCCTGTTGGTTATTTGCTTCACAGAGGAATAATGTCTGGTGTACGGGAATTCGTGATTGGAAACATTTATCAGAAAGAATTAAACAACACAGTTATTCGAGTGACCATACGGAAGCATGTGCTGTGTATGAATTTTGGAAAAAAAATTATACTATCGACAAGGAACTTGAAAATGAAATTCGCAAAGAAACATCCTTTTGGAAAATGGTTCTTCAAAGGTTATTTGATATCATACTTACCCTAGCAAAGAGTTCTTTGGCTTTGAGAGGACATCGAGAAGACTTAAGTCAGGAAGGATACCATGGAAATTTTTTGTCCTTTGTAGAGCTTGTCGCCCGATATGATCACATTTTGCGGCAAGTTTTGGATATGCCCAAAGGTAATAATAATAATTTTATTTTGTTTTAATATTATTCATAATTATTAACTGTTTAATATCAGGGCTTTTTAAAATTGTGTTTTTTATGTTTTTAGGATCTACAAGATATCTGAGTGCAACAATTCAGAATGAAATGATTGAGTGCTTGGGGACCAAACTCGAAATCCATCTACTAGAACAAATTAGGGCGTCACCGTTTTTCGCCATCATAATGGATACGACACAGGACACATCGAAGGTAGATCAGCTAAGCATTGTTGTGAGGTATGCAGTAATAACCAGATCGGAAAATAGACAGCCAATTGATATAGAAATAAAAGAAGTGTTTCTAGGCTTTTATGCAGCCATCAAACACGGCGCAGCAGATTTAGTCAATCAAGTAACTACATTATTTAAAGACAAAAATATTGATTTAAAAAAATGTGTGGGGCAAGGTTATGATGGAGCCAATGTGATGAGTGGTGTGTATAATGGTGTACAAAAACGTATTAAGGATATCCAGCCTAACGCGGAGTATGTACATTGTGCCACTCATAATTTAAATTTGGTGATAAATGATGCCATTAGCAGTTGTGTGGAAATACAGAATTTTTTCGCAACGTTGCAAGATTTGTATAACTTTTTCGGAAACAGTATCAAGCGTTGGGATCTACTATCAAAATTCACAGGCGAATCAGACACCACTCTAAAAAAACTAAATCCCACTAGATGGTCCAGTAGAGTCAATACGATATCTGCAATAAAACTTCGTTTTTTTGATATTATCAAAGCATTATCAGAAATGGTTCTAAAGAGTCCTAATAAAGATGAGCGTAATGAAGCAGAGAGTATTAAAACAAAAATGCTAAATTTCGAGTTTGTGTTGCTTTGTGAATTCATGCATATTGTATTGAATGACATCAATTATGCATCCAAAATTTTACAAAAATCCGACATAAATTTGGACGAGGCAAGTAAAGCTTTAGCAGAGACCAAAGCAAAGTTGCAAATTTATAGAAATGATTTCGAATTATTCAAGTGCAAAGCCTGTGAAACTGCAAGAAAATATGGTATAGATACCCATTTTCAAGAAAAAAGGCAAAGGAAAGTAAAAAAACATTTTGATGAATTAACTACTCATCACCGATTTTCAAACCGAGAAGAAATATTTAAAATTGTGATTTTCAATAAGGTACTTGATACATTAATACCTCAATTAAATACCCGTTTTACTGGCATGAGTGCAGTTTGTCAAACATTCGAATTTCTAACACCAACATTTTTATTACATGTTGATGAAGCAACTTTATTACAAAAGTGTGACAATTTCCTAAGAAAATATTCCGATATAATAGGCCCTAGCTTTTCACTTCAATTTGTTAATATTTACCACCTACTTGTACCTCAATTAACTCAAGCATGGACTGTTCACACCAATTATGTAAGGAAATAATGAGTAAATATGGAGTGCTAGAATGCGATCTAACGGAAGTATTTACAGCAATGTTATTATTCTTTACAATTCCTGTCACTTCTGCAGTAGCTGAAAGGTCATTCAGCAAATTAAAAATAATAAAAAATTATTTAAGAAATACTATGGGCCAAACTCGACTCCGACATTTATCGCTAATAGCAATTGAAAACAAAACCGCATCAAGTCTGGATTTAACAGAAGTAATTGATACTTACTTTTGCGAAAACTAAAGCTAGGAAAAGATTGTAATAATTATAATCGTTATTTAGTCTGTTGGTAGGTCTGACCTTTATAATATATATTATTAATTTTAATTAATTGACCTTTATAATAATTAGAAGTAGCCATTATATGATTTTGTTTTTGTTTAGTTTATACTTTAGTCTATTTTTGTTAATTAATTAAGAAAACATACTGTCTAAGTTTTATAATTTTTGTAAATAGCTTGCATCGGCGATAGGTTAAATAACTGTAAGCTGGTGCAACGTATCTACGAATAAATAAATAAATAAATATATAATAAACCCTTGAATCTTTTCTATTTCGTTTTATTGCCCAATACCTACACCAAGTATTAAAATAATTGTAATTTATGTTGTTAGTGTTTAATAGTTTTATTACCTGCCCATGCACGAAAAAGAGCTGATGATAAAGTTGCTTAGCATTTTTAAAGTATTTGTATATTTAATGATTTTACTTCAAAAAACCTTACCAGTTTTGATAGCAGTGGGCCCCATTTTTTTATTTGCCCCAGGGCCCTAGGTTACCTAGCTACGCCACTGTGTCCGATCTTCTTCGAATGGAATTTCGCATATACCGTCTAAGGCGTACGCAATTGACTCAGGAATGCATAATTCAGGGATATTAATTTCCGGTATAAGTACGGGTCCCTTCTCTATATTTACAGGTATTTTTATGACGCTATTTACTTCCTGTTTGAAAGGTTTAAAATTTAAAGGATTTAATTCCATGAAAAGGGAATTTGTTTATTACCTATTTCCAATGTTTGGTTTTCATAATTAATTTTCGCTGTTAATTGTTGGAAGTCGTGGTACTTATAAGGGCGTCGAATCTATCATGCCACGGTAGTACATGCGTCTTAAAATTATAATCTAATCCGAATTCTTTTAGAAGCGGATATTTTACATTTTTATCATTTTCAATTGTACGATTAAGTGACTTTACACTGAAATTTTGTTTAAACAAATAATTTTTGAAATACTTATTGGCTGGTTCTGGATTTATTATACTGTTAGAAGCTCCTGACTCGATCAGTATTTTTAAGTATAGACTAGGGATGTTAATGAATGGTAATTTAGATTTGTTGCCAATAGAATTTAAGTCAACGTTTGTTCGGAGGCATTGTTCTGAAAATTTTCATTTTCGTATTGTGCACTAAATTGTGAATTTTGTTCTTCATAATTATTTAAAAGATGGTGTTTTTAAACCCCGTTTAAATCGAAATTTTCTACATTGAATAATTCTTCTACTATTACATTTGGTTTGTCTTGGCTTTTAAAATAATTTTGGGGCTGGTTGAATGAGTTTCTCGTAGGAGCGGACCTTGTGCCGCATGTGTTTCTGGTAGAAATGGACATCAGCATGGCCATTGTTCACGACATATGAGATCCGTTAGATTTTGGAATATTGGAATGTTGGACCCGGTTTATGGGTCCCTGTTGGAAATTAAAAGGTTCTCGACGCGATTGGTCATACTCTGGCAAAAACCTATGATTAATAGAATTAAAATTTTGTGGTCGCGCAGAGTTGTCGGTGTAATTATAGGTAAGATTTCGCGGAGGGTAGTTGACGAAATTTGGTTTATTACTATGCATACCTACGTTATTAGGCTTATTCCTATTTTGCAAATTCTTATTAGGTGCATTCCGAGATTTACTTCTCATGAAGTTCCTGAAGTTAATTTGAGCTTGTTCGTTGTTTGTTGAATCTCATTTTTTTTCAAGTTACTGTGTTGTTGAAGAATATACATTTCTAAATCATGCCGTCGATTTAGAAATGCATATTCTTCAGAGATCTAAATCTTCATAAGGGCCATAGAGTAAAGAAAAGGGAGTAAAGTTTTTTTATAGAATTAACGGCCTAATTATAATATAGCAAAATTGCTGTTATTATTAAATCTTTTACAGTTTTGTTTGTAGATTTTTGTCTTAAGATGGTTAATTTTTCTTTTAATGTACTATGTAATTTTTCAATGGGAGAAGTCAAATTAGGATACTAATAACAGTAGTAATATGCAATTGTATTAGGTTACAAAATTATTTGAAAGTGCGATTATTAAATTCAGGTCCAGGATCACAAGCAATTTTCTTGGGATAGTTATGATGACTAAAATAGTGACGTAGTTTACTACTAATTTATACGGGGTATTTTGTGTCGACATCATGTGCTTGAGCGTATTTACTATCGATCTTTAATAGTTAAAAACGTTTGATTCTCTATCTTGAAGATATTTATAAAAATGCGATCAAAAGGCTCTTTTAGCTAAAAGAGGTACTTTAAATATGATGTGATAAGGATGTCTCTCGTATTTTACGGTTAAACAATTTTCACATTTATTTACTTTTTTTTTTTACTAAAAGCCAGTCACCCTTTTCTGTGACTCCGATTCATACAGAAGGTGCGCTGGTAATACCAGTAATCACGCCTCGCGTTTGTTCGGATAGTGATTACTGGGCCGAGTCGTGTGCCCTGAGTAGACGAAGCGAACCGAGAGTTACGGTATTCTGCATGCGACCGGCTAAAATTTCTGCCGAGTTCCGGTATGCCGGTATGCTCTTTAATTCTGAAAGCAGTGTATCTCTTGCTCCACCAAGGGCTCCTACAATCAGTACCTTAAGTTTAACAGAATGGTCTGGATAGAGTCTGCGGAGTTCGAAGATTAAGTCTCGATATTTTGTCCGTTTCTCCTCCTCTTTCAAAGTAATGTTACCATCACCGGGTGCCGAGAACTCGACGACGAATATTATCCTGAGTTGGTGGTCGAAGAGAATTACGTCAGGCTTGTTGGCTTGTATTTGCCTGACGGTGGGAAATGAATAGTTCCAATATATTTACCACTTCTCGTTTTCCACAACGGACTCAATATCCCTCGGAGCGTAAGGCAGCACTGGTGTCTCGTCTATCTGATACGAGTGCCTTAAATTATAATAAGGCACCCGTAACGCTGCGTTGTGTCTATGTATATAGGCCGAGACTGCATATACCGGGCAAGCCGACAGTAAATTCATCAATGTCTCCGGCGCCCTGCGGCAGGTCCTGCAGGTGACATCAGGGACCTCCATACCCATGACACGACTCCAATAGACGAGCGTGTTAAATACACTATCTTGGCAAGCCATGATGAATCCCTCGGTCTCTGAATTTAGCCCGGCTGACCTTAAGAAAGCAAAGGTTAGCTTTTCGGATAAGCCCAGGGCTTCCATATTCCTATAGAAGAGCCCATGCATGGACTTATCCTTGAGAAACTGCAGAGCTCTTAAATGCTCTGCAGCTTTTACTTGGGCTATTAACCGAACGGGTTCCAACTCGGTGACAGAGTTGTGATTGGTCCGTTTGGTGTCGAATACGAGACCGAGATCATCGGCTGCTCTACATGCTGCCTTAAATAAAAATGCTCCTATCCCTGCATGTTCTTGATCTCGGACCATGCAGAGAAGGGGATCCGAACTCCTGATAACTTTACAGGCTCCGTCCAGAACCATCCTGTTATGGAGATACTCCAACCTCAAGAGTCCACGGCTTCCGCGATGTCGTGGGAGATATAACCGTGAAGCGGACGATCTGGGATGCAAACTCCTACTGAGATGCATCCTCTTTCGGGTTACTACGTCAAGTCGTCGCAGCTCTTCCTTTGTCCATTTGACCACTCCGAAGGAGTAGATAAGGACTGGAACGGCAAGCACGTTTGTTGCAGGCACCTTATTCTTCCCCGACAGTTCTGAAACCAGATGTGTCGGAGGCGGTGCTGATACTTGAGGCAGAGAGCGTTTTTTTACGACACCTACCTCTTGGGTGGAGCGTTGGTCAACACCCAAGTAGGTGTACGACTCTCCGGCATCTAAGTGGTGTAAGATGCTTCCGTCTACGATCTGTGCATCCTCTGCGTATTCCCAACTTCGCCCTCTCTTGAGATGAACCAGTGCACATTTGTCCAACCCGAACTCCATCCCGATGGCCTGCGTGTAATCCTGCACCACCCTTAGGGACTGGCGTAATTCCCTTTCTCCGGAGGCATAAAGTTTTAGGTCATCCATGTAAAATAGATGGGTGACCTTATGCCTTCGATCGCCGGGGGTGCCGCAGTTATAGCCACAGGTTTTTCTGAGGGACACGGACAACGGCAGCAGTGAGATGCAAAAGAGAAGGGGGCTAAGGGAGTCTTCCTGAAACACGCCCCTTCTGAAAGACACCGGCTCTGTCCGGACTCTAGTATCAACCGATGTTATGGTAAACTGAGTCCTCCAGAGAGGCATCACTTCTTCAATACATCTCACTACAAGACCGGGAACCACAAGGCATTGGAGCAAGTGAATTATTAGCTCATGCGATGTCATATCGAATGCCTTGCGGTAGTCGATCCAGGCCATCGAAAGGTTTCGCTTGTACTGCACGGAGTCCTGCGTGACGTAATCCGTAAATTAACAGATTCTCCTCGCAACCAGTGACACCCTTCTTAGACCCTCGTTGTTCGTACATCCCCTCGAAAACCGGCTCAACTACTAGGAGTATTTGCATGTACAAGATGCGTGTAAACACCTTGTAATATGCATTTAAGCAGGTTATCTGTCGGTAGTTTTTTGGGTTGGACAAATTTCCGGCCTTCGGGATTAGCATGGTCTGCCCCTCGACAACCCAAAAAGGAATTTGCTGCTACCCATTTAGCCAGGTGGTAAAAATTCTGGCTAAATGGTGGTGGGTACTAGATAATTTCTTCCACCAGAAGTTATTTATCCCGTCGGGACCTGGAGCAGCAAAGTTTTTAGAGCCCGCAAGAGCTCTTCGAACCTCTTCAGGGGTTATCGGGTGGCATACTTGTTCTGGTCGCTGAAGACCTTCGCAAAAGTCTTCAAAGTGTGCCAGGGCTCGAGTGTCTCTTTATAGTGGGATTTTCTGCTCGTACAGCGCCTTCCAAAAGTTTTCCACCTGATCTACAGTCGGCGGATTTTCGGTTGAATTATACGGTTTTTGGCGGAACAAATTATTTTCCGCCAACCTTAGTGCCCGCCTAATATATATATATATATATATATATATATATATATATATATATATATATATATACATATATAATAATAAAATAAGTGTTTCGTGGAAATCAGCAATATACATACAGGACGTTTGACAGCAGAGTAAACACTTTCAATATTATCTTTTTTATTTAAAATCGGGGTGGATTTAATAGATTTAGGTGAGTTATAATAAAATTTCATTTAATTCCTCAGAGGATAAATTTTCGTGAAGGTCAATAATCATGTTAAGTATTTGTGAACAGTTGCAATAATGAATTTTGGTCCAAACAAATAAGGCCTAAAATATCTACAGCGTTCGATAACTGAAAGTAATTCCTTTTCAATTGTAGAATTTCTTTCCGGTATATCTTTCCTGTATAAAGTTCTCAAAAAAAAGCAATGGGTTTTCCGTTTTAAGAAAGCTCGGAACCAATGGGAACGTTAATCTGTAGTTAATGTAAAAATGTTTGATAAGTCAGGCCATGCTAATATAGGAGGATTGCATAATATTTGTTTACATAGGTCAAAAGTTTTTAAATATTCTAGGTCTGAAGGATTTTTATTCTCTCCTTTTTCCGTAAGCATTTCATAAACAATTTTGCCAAATGGGCAAAGTTATCAATGAATTTTCTATAAGATCCAAATAAACCAAGGAAACTTTTAATTTCTTTTTGTATGTTTGGTAGTGAAAATTTCTTAATAGTTTCTATTTTATCAGGCTGTATGCCTTCCGGGGTAGTAACATGACCTAGAAATAAAACTTCCTTTCTAGAAAATTGTGATTTATCAAGATGTATGAGTTTCAAAAAATAAAACCCGCCAAAGGTAGGATTCGACATTTGTCCCGGATCGGAACCGAACGACATACAGCTGTTTCGAATTTATTAGTTCTCATCAGTGCCGTACACGGTACGCCGATTTAGGACAAATGCCGAATGAACTTTATGGCGTATACATCTTTATTGATACGATCTCTGTCAGTAACATATAAGTCGGAAATCGAGAAAGGAACCACCAAACCGCCAAGCGGTTATCAAAGTAGTTCCCGAATAGCAAAGCTATTACATAATCACTCTAGGATACAACTACTCCTCGAGCTAAAGCCCCGCCAGGCATTGAATTATACCCAGAAGCGATCCTCGACCCCTTTCTCGTGTTTCTGCACGATCAGATAAGGTTTCAAAAAATAAAACCCGCCAAAGGTAGGATTCGACATTTGTCCCGGATCGGAACCCAACTACATACAGCTGTTTCGAACTTATTAGTTCTCATCATCGAGAGTAGTTCTATAGTCAATACGCTTTGTGAACGTGTGCAAATAAATAACATTTATCACAGTAAAAACTTTCAAATAATTTGTGAAACTGATTTGGTTGTGTAAAACAATACTTTATGTTCACGTGGAAGTGTTAACAAACATATAATATTTGGACATATAGTGATTTCGCGTAAGTTTTAATTTGCGGCCTGTTTATCCTGCACTTTTTACTTAACACGACTGGTTACCTGTACCACCAAAGGTCGATTATTGTTGTGTTCACAATATGCAACAACGCTGACATGTTTGAAATCGAATATGCTGAATACCGATGCTCGGTATGTAAGAAGGAAATAAAGAACGTAGTATTGCAATGCAAAAAATGTATAAAGTTTTTTTCCATCCGGGTTGCACGGTTAAGCACCGTGTTCTGAAGGACAACGAGAGCATTAAGTGTGAAGGACCGTTTCGAGAAATTTCTACTGAGGGAGACAAAGCAGAGATGAAAAGGTCATCTGCGTCAGGAAGTACTCGGGAAAGACTGGGGTCAACAGGATCCGTAAGAACAGCTGCAAATACATTGGTAAACAATAGCAGTAAATTATCGAACATGGATGTAAAAATAGACTGGTTGGTGAATACAGTGAAGGAGATGAAGAATGAGGTTGCATGCAAAAGCGAAATTAAGAGTATGATACAGCAAATAATACGGGAGGAACTGACTACCTTCAAACAAGAACTAGAAGAAATAAAATTTAAAATGCAAAGAGGCAGCAATGAAGCAGCGGGGAGTGTACAAAAAAGTTATAGTGAGGTAATAAAAGAAAATAAAGACAGTATATTGATTGTGAAACCAAAGAAAGTACAGGAGAGCGAAACAACCAAAAAAGTGGTAAGAGAAAAAATTGATATAAAAAAACTAGCTGTTGGAATAACAAAACTCCGAAAAGGAGGTAAAAGATCAGTAGTAATTGGATGCGAGAGTGAGGGAGAGATAAAACAGTTGAAAGACACAGTCAGTAAGAAGCTGGGAAAAGACTTCGAGATCATGGAGCCTAGAAAGATAAAACCGAAATTAAAAATTATAAATATTGATGAAGATGACATGGAACTAGAAGAGGAGCATTTCATTGACACGATCAAGAAGCAAAACAATATTGATGGGAAGAAAGAAGGATTTTGCATAAATGTGGTGAAAAAGATTAAAAAAATCGGAAGGGGAAACAAAGAAGAAGGTTCCGTAATTCTCGAGGTAGATGAAGAGACACACGAATTGATGCTAAGAAGAGAGAAGATTAATATTGGATGAAAGAATGTAAGGTTTTTAACCATTACAGCGTTAGAAGGTGCTTTAAATGCTGGGGCTATTACCATATTGTACACGTCAGGGAACTTGCCATAAGTGCGCAGGAGAGTATAAGACGAATGAATGCAAAGCAGAAAAAAAGAAATGTGTAAATGCACAAAAATAAAACATATAATTTGAAGATAAATGAAGAACATGACGCTTTGAGCGTAGAGTGTCCAACGTATATAAGAGCATTGGCGGAAGAGAAAAAGAGAACGGGCTGGAGTGCAAACAAATAGCAACTACCGAAAGATCAAATTATGTACACAAACGCGCAGTCTGATGGCACACCGGGAAGAAATCGAGCAGCAGATAATGCAGAGAATGGAACCGGCGCTGTTGGCGCTTTCGGAGACAAGATTAACACCAGAAATTGAAGATACCGAGGTTAACGTGCCAGGTTACAGTGTTGTGAGATGTGACTCGGAATATAGAAATACAGGGGGAGTCATATTATATGTGAGAGATGATATGAAATATGAAGTGATACTAAGGGAAAAAATAGTATCTAACTGTTGGTGTGTGGCTATAGAAGTAAAAAATAGCGTTTTTAAAAGTGTGGTGGCTGTTGTATACCACTCACCGAGTACGTCAGATGGGGACTTTATACGTTTCTTAGAGGATAAACTGGATCTATTAGTAATAAAAGAGCAATTTATATTATTAGGAGATTTCAACATAGATGTAATGAAGGATTCATTTTATGCCAAAAAATTAATAGCGCAAATGTCATATTTAGGAATGAAACACTATATTGATAAGCCAACGAGAGTTACGAAAGATAGTAAAACATTAATAGATTTAGTATTTGCAAATAATAAAGTGAATTGTAAAGTATTTGAGACACCGAAGATAACAGATCACTCTTGGATAAACGTTGAACTCGTTGTTACCAATGATGGCAAAAAGTATAGAGAATTTGTTAGTAGAGATTATAGCAAATTTCATATAGGGGAATTTTTTAAAGTAATACAAGAGAGAATTGAACAAACGGAGGAGCTAGATGTGAACGTAAGGGCTGAAATATTTGTCCAAAATATAATCGATGAATTGGATATAGTGGCACCAAAGAAGATATTCAAAATTCCAGAAAGATGGGAAGGAAAGAAATGGTACTCGAATGAAATAAGAGAAGCTACAAAAAGAAGGGACATTGCATATGTTAGAGCAATTTTTTCAGGTATTGAGCAAGATTGGATACAGTTTAAAATTGAAAGGAACCTTGCAGTAAAATTAATTCGAAAAGAAAATACATTATGAAAATATGATTGACGATAATAAACACGATCCTAGAATAACGTGGAAAACTTTAAAAAAGCTAATAAAAGGGGAAATTGCAAGTTCAAAAGAAGTTAATAATATAGATTTTGAGATACTACAGAACTTGGGGGAGTGGAATGTGGCAGATAAATTTAACTTATACTACGTACAGAGCATTGATGAGATAATTGAATCTATAACACAAGAAGAGTGTGGTAGCGGTCGGGAAGTGATTTTTGTGATAGAAAATGAGGGAATTATAACAAATTTTGAGGCAATTGACATACACAAATTAGAAAGAATAATTATGGGTCTCCCACGTAAGAAAGGAACGGATGAAGGAATAACTAGTGACTTATTGAAAGCATGCTTTTACATAATAGGGGAGGAACTGTTACGGTTAATAAACGATTCACTAAGTAAAGGAAAGTTTCCGGGTGAATGGAAAACATCCACAATAATACCGATTCCTAAGATCGAAATACCACAGAATGCAAGCGAATATAGACCAATAAATATACTGCCAATATATAAAAAAGTATTAGAGTTAGTTGTCAAAGAACAAATTGAAACGTACTTAGAAGAGAATGACATTATTACAGAACACCAATCGGGTTTTAGAAAGAATCATTCATGTGAAACAGCAATACAAGCTGTTCTGGATGATTGGAAAATAACAATTAGTGAGGAAAATATTATAGGAGTAATATTTTTGGATTTAAAACGGGCTTTTGAGACAGTAGATCGTGACAGACTACTGGGTAAATTGTATCAATATGGAATAAGAGGGAATATATTAGAATGGTTAAAATCATATTTAAGCAATAGAACCCAGCAAGTGAAATTTAACAATCAGTGGTCAAAAAGGATTATGACTAAGTACGTAGTTCCTCAGGGATCTGTACTGGGACCTTTGTTGTTTACAATATATATAAATTATATAGTACAAATGTGTACAGATGAATGCAATATTAAAATGTTTGCGGATGACACAATAATATATGTAAAAGGAAGCGGAAGCGAGGAGGTTGAAAGGAAATTGAACAGGGTATTACCTATGGTAGAAAAATGGATGAATATAAATAAGTTAAAAATAAATGCTTCCAAAACTAATTTTATGATAATGAGAGGCACAAGAAAACAATTGGGAAGAACTATAACATTAAGATGCCTAGACGGCACGAGTATTGAGCAAGTTGAAAGTGTAAAATATCTTGGTGTGATTATTGATAGCAAACTCAGATTTGAGGACCACTGTTATTATATATTAAAGAAAATAGGGAAAAAAATAAGTTTTTTGAATAGAATTGGTTGTGACATATCCGGATATGCAAGAGCTGTTGTTTATAAAGCGATTATAGCACCGCACTTCGAGTACTGTGCGACGACTTTTATAAGTATGGGCGAAACACAGCTGATGAAGCTTCAAGTTGCACAAAATCGGGCCATGAGAGTCATATTACAATGCGATAGATATACGAATGTAGAAAGAATGTTGCATGAGTTACAGTTTATGTCAGTCAGACAGAGACTTTATTACAATGTATGTATATTTATATATAAGTTGGTTAAAGGTATGCTGCCGAAGCAATTATGCAATAAAACGGTTATTGTAGGAAGTATAAATGAGAGACGGACAAGACAAGCGGATAATATTATGTTACAATTTAGAAATACAAGAAATGCACAAAAAATAAAACCCGCCAAAGGTAGGATTCGACATTTGTCCCGGATCGGAACGAGAAAGGGGTCGAGGATCGCTTCTGGGTATAATTCAATGCCTGGCGGGGCTTTAGCCCAAGGAGTAGTTGTTTCCTAGAGCGATTATGTAATAGCTTTGCTATTCGGGAACTACTTTGATAACCGCTTGGCGGTTTGGTGGTTCCTTTCTCGATTTCCGGCTTATATGTTACTGACAGAGATCATATCGATAAATATACGCCATAAAGTTCATTCGGCATTTGTCCTGAATCGGCGTACCGTGTACGGCACTGATGAGAACTAATAAGTTCGAAACAGTTGTATGTCGTTCGGTTTCCATCCGGGACAAATGTCGAATCCTACCTTTGGCGGGTTTTATTTTTTGAAACCTTATCTGATCGTGCAGAAACACGAGAAAGCGGTCGAGGATCGCTTCTGGGTATAATTCAATGCCTGGCGGGGCTTTAGCCCGAGAAGTAGTTGTTTCCTAGAGCGATTATGTAATAGCTTTGCTATTCGGGAACTACTTTGATAACCGCTTGGCGGTTTGGTGGTTCCCTTCTCGATTTCCGACTTATATGTTACTGATATAGATCGTATCGATAAAGATGTATACCCCACGATTTCATTCGGCATTTGTCCTGGATCGGTGTACCGTGTACGGCACTGATGAGAACTAATGAGGTCTCTCCGTGAACGACATACAGCTGTATGTCGTTCGGTTTCAATCCGGGACAAATGTCGAATCCTACCTGTGGCGGGTTTTATTTTTTGAAACCTTATCTGATCGTGCAGAAACATGAGAAAGGGGTCGAGGATCGCTTCTGGGTATAATTCAATGCCTGGCGGGGCTTTAGCCCGAGGAGTAGTTGTTTCCTAGAGCGATTATGTAATAGCTTTGCTATTCGGGAACTACTTTGATAACCGCTTGGCGGTTTGGTGGTTCCTTTCTCGATTTCCGACTTATATGTTACTGAAGATGTATGAGATTATGCTTAGAATATTTTTTGAAGATTGATTTCAAATGTAAATCATGTTCATCGAGGATTTTGAAAATATCATCCATATAATGCATAATAAAATAACACTAGTGTTATTATAATATAATGTTATGATATAATATAAGGTTCTCTTAAATCTGTAATAAAAGTAAACTTTGCTTACACATCGAAGATTGTTATTTTTCTATTAATTATATTTTGATTGGAGTTATTTAATTGAACACTTTCTTTCAATTTTTGAAGCCTTAAATTTATTTCTTATGCGTATGATTCAAAGTTTTGAAAGGGTAATTGAAAACATGCAGTGCGCCAAGTTAAGGAGTAAATGTTCTGAACGAGTATATTTGTATCTATATAATAATAAAGTTTTTAATTGATCATAGTTATTTGGTCTATTTCAAATTTTCATATCACGGGCTTCTCCTTTAATTTCAGATATTACATATCGAAAGAATAATTTTGTTAAATTAACATCTTGTACATGTAATGAATCTAAGAATTCTTTTCACTGACTAAGAAAATGATATAAATCTCTTGAACCACTGCAACATTCTGGAATGATATGTTTTGCTAAATTAAATCGAACTTCAATATCGGCGTAAGTAAGTTCTTGTGCCATTTTTATGTTTCTTTTTTTAACAATAGTTGAACGATCACTAGTAGGGATCATAAATTGAATAGTTAAATTAAAGAATAGGTACTTAGGAATTAAAAGGAATCTTCCAATAGCATTTGCACCTGCTGGTGAAGTCAAAGGAAGTCGATGCCTGTGGGGTGGACAGCTACTGAAGATTTTGAAAGACCACTTGAAGTCCAATCGAACTAGAATTCGTAGATTCCTCTAGAATGTCGTCAATGTAGCAATCCTATTCGCAGCGTCAGTTAAATGTCTGTGTTCGTGAAATGGATTTTTAAAAAGCAGACAAAAATACTTTATCAACTTTATTTCTGTCTAAAGGAAGAGATGTAGTAAAATACTTACTTCGACAGTAAAAAACCCGAATTTCTTTTATAATCCTAACAGTAACTATAGTTACTGTTAGGATTATACAGTGAGTTACACTATCCTAACAGATAGTGTATGTAACCCAATTAAATATCAAACATATTAACAGTCCTGTAGCACTCATTGATGTAATGGGTTGTAAATTAGTAATAGGCAATTTTGTTTTACATGTGTTTGTAATTTATATCCCACCACAGGTTAATAATGATCTAAAATTATTTCTGGAAAATTTAGAACTTACTTTCATTAATGCTAAAAATGTATTATTACTAGGCGATTTTAATATATCTCGTTTCTTTAACATTGCTCTGGACTTCGAGACCAGAACAATGTTAAATCTGTTACAGTTCAATAACATTCAACAGTTCAATTGCATTATTAATTCGAATGACAGAATTTATTCGAATTATTATCTTAGATCTATGTATTTCCAATAGTAAATGTATTTTTCAAAGCGATTCTCATCCCATAGTTGAAGAAGCCACCCCTTTTAGTAACTACTGAGGTTAGTACATTTCAACCTAGTAACTTTCCTTCTGATTGTAACAATAAAACATACAAATTTAAGAAAGTTAATTTTCCTGGCTATATTATTATTTACTACATAGCAACTGGGAGTTCTAAAACTCATACGGATATCAATTCTGCATGTGTATTTTACTTAAAAATTTATAATACTAACTTAGTTTTCCACAAAATACCAAAACCTATGCACTACATTCGACGCGCGTTTCGCCAACAAAGTTGGCATTATCTGGAGATGATTGAAACTAATCTTATGCTAACAATGTATTATATTTATACTTAAATTATTGCCGTGGCTCAGTGAGTCCTGACCGTCACGGTTGTGGCTCATTGGACTATGACCGTCACGGTTGAGGCTCAGTGAGTCGTTAGTAACTAACCAATAAAGTGGGCTATGTGGTATAGGCCCTCTGTGACTATTCATACTATTTTTACATTTTTCAATTTCCAAACTTTCAAATTCATCCAGCTGTCTAACATTTGTTACATTCTTAATGAATCTTAAGTTGCTAATATCTATCTTATGGTTGTTCTCAAAGGCATGTTGGGCAACACAAGACTTATCTATTCTACCATATTTGAGATACGCCATGTGCTCTTTGAACCTGGTTTGAATAGATCGTCTGGTCTGTCCAACATACTTTTGACTACAATCGTTACAGCTGATTTCTTAATTCCCGACCTGTCATTTGTGTGCTTTTTATTCTCGAGGGGAAAATCTTCAAAAGACACCTGGCCTCTGGTGTTCTGCTATTGTTTGGTCAGGTAGTGTGGGATTCGTATACGCCTACCGACTAACCCCCCCCCCCCTTTATCCTATCAGTGTAATGCCGAAGAGGAACCGCTCTCGCTTTACTTCTCTTCGGCATATCAATCAGGATACTTATTGATTCCCCGCTTCCCTTTCCTCCTTCTCTTTCTCCTTCATAATGGCCGTTATCATCTGCTCTACAAATGTCCATCTTTCCCTGCTCTCGAGCATAATTGGGATCATGTTATTTGGAATAGTAACATGATCCCAATCGGAGCAAAAGATAGCATGTCCTATCTTTTGCTCCGCAGTTCTCCTTTCTCCTATCCACCTTTTGCAGCTGAACACTGTTTAGCCGGCATCGTCGACCTTTTGACAGGACCAGCACTCTCTGCTTTCGCGTTTGCCTATATCCAATAGCTAGTCCGCGAAACACCCGTGCCCAGTAAGGACCTAGGTTAAATAATACCCGACATCGCCATGTGCCCTTTCGCACCATGGCCTTATGTTTGGGATTAGCTTCCTCATCCCCATCTCCCTCGAGGCTCGGCCTCCCATCTCTCCTGCCAGTGTTCCCATAGGCTCTCCCTTGCTGCACTTCTGTCAGCTCCTCCGTACACCTCCTGTCTCTCCCTTGCTAGAAGGTCAATGGGTGGTATACAGACACGATTTGTTTCTCTACATAAAAAAATTAAGCTTAAATATCCAGCGTGGTATACTGCTGTCTAATAATTAATAATATTAAACTGAAAGCTTACTATCATAACAAATTTAAGTAAAGACACCACTTAACTGATCTTACTGAATTCAAAAGATGACGCGATACTATTAAAACAAATACTTGATGTTTACAATAACTATTTAATACATATTCAGTAAAATTTTAAGAGACATCCTAAAAGTTTTTGGTCTTTTGTCCAGAGTAGGAATAGTTCAACGCGTATTCTTAATATTAAAAAGTGGAAATCCATCTGATATAAAAAATAATCGCCCAATTACTATTCTGTCAAATTTCAAATTAATATTCTGTCAGTTGTCGTGCATGTGCTCTAGGCAAATCACATACTGGTCGTAAATTCGGACTGTATCAATATGAGAGTGAGTATAAGAATTGTGCATACGAAATAAAAATTTTATTATATACAAATATACCAAGTCAAAACAAATACTATTAGTGTGTTATATATATTTAACGCACAAGATGATACGATATAGGCTCACTGATACGTAACTTTGGTGGTATTATTTGGATTTCTTGACCGTTGATAGGTTCAAGGTTAGAAAAGGTTAACATGTGCTACTTCTGAACTGAATGAACTAAAGGAAAACTGACGGTTGACAGAAAGCTAATGAGGTTTAAGGAATCCACAAAATTCCTTTACCTTAATTCTAATTAATGGCTTAAACATATATTAGATTTCAATAAATTTATTACCTAGAATTTAAGATCTTTTATCTCTACATGTGGGTACTCTACATAAGCGTACAAAAATAGCAGATATTCTATAAGTATCCTAATACTACAAATCCATTTTTTTATTTGACGTCCTATTTACATAAAATACTTAAATATGTCAAACAAGCAACCGTTTTAAAAAGGGCGAAGCCATCAAAATTCTGTGCACGACTATAATAACTCTGTATGTCTGGTTGTCCTGAAATAAAAAATAATTGTTCATAAGATTAACAAAAATGTATGTAATTACCATTTTCTACATTACTTCTATGTCTCGTATAGGTTCCATTTGTATAGAGTTTTGTAACAGTGTCTTTGCCGAATACTTCAGGTATTTGGAGGTTGTAAAGATTGTCAGGGCCTAAATCAAAATAATGCAATGATGAGAAAGTTTAGTTCAGGTAGGAAAACATAATGATAACCGTACTCAGTAATACAATGAAAACCATTCAATTGAAAATATACAATTGTGGAAACGCATTATCCTGATGCTAGATGTTGGCCCGAGATAAGTAAGTTTAGGCCCAATAGTACTACTGCTCTTACTCGTGTATCTATAGATTTGACTTCGCCTCGCTTAGGGTAGGCTCGCTGTTTTTCCTAACTCTAACTCGTCTCGCCCCATCAAAGTTTAAAAAAAATCTTCCAAAGGAAATTTTAGAATTAATATTTGTGATGCATAAAATTCAAATATTTTAGGAATTAACAAGGTAAGTAGTAACTACGAACTGTCAAAATTGATAAATTTTAGATGTTATGCTCATGGCAATATTTGATTTCGACTGAATATTTTTGTGATGTTGCATTTCTATTGGTTATAAACGTGTTTATATCTCAATGAAAAATATGAATGAACGAATTTCGTTAATGTACAGGTAATATATTTATTACCTACCTGTATATTAATAAATCTCTTACTCCTATACTGAGCTAATACATCTATTAGTTAACATATGGGGAGTAGAAAGAAGATAAAAATATGCCATTCACACTGCGGAGCAATAATAAATAGGGGTGCGTGTCCAACGGGTTCGTTGGACTCCTATGGCCGAAGACTCTTCGAGATCAATCGTGGTCTTCTCATGTTCTGTTTTAATTGTAGAAAAAATTTACCATAGACTTATTATTATATACTAGATATCTCAGAAATACATACATAATGTATATATTGATAATGATAATGTCATACATTATGTCACAGCGATTGATACCTATTAACCAGGTGATTCGCATGAGGCGAATTTTATAGCTATTATACATGGTAGTTACTAACGAACAAAATAAATGTAGAAGTTATTAGTGTTTTAGAAAGTTATAGTACAGTACAGTACTGTTATATACAGTTATAATATTTACAACATAATGGTATGTTATATTGTAGTACATAACGAATGAGTTATGTACTACAATGTAACTGAGGCATAAAAACTAACAGATATTCTACACCAAAATGACCATTCTAGGACTTATTAACCAACACATTAACCAAACAAAAAACAAACAACCGATCACCAAAATTCTTCGTTATATCTAAGGTGTAACCGATATTTCTTCGTTATATCTAAGGTGTAACCGATAAAATAAGTAAAATTCTCCAAAAATAAGCTATTAAGTCAAATCAATTTTTACAGCGAAAAATAAAATCTCTAGCTTCCTTCGCTCTCTTAAAGACACGCCCTATCAACGCATCCCACGGAATATACGAAACTACCTGTACCCAATGTCCCCGTAGTTACATCGGTCAAACCAATTGACCAACAGAGGCAACGGACACAACTTCGCTGTTCGTAAGCTGAACCCAAATCGAGACTTTTCCGACATAATAAACAGCCAGAACACACTGAATTTTCAAAATGCCAAAATAATCGCCATGATAAAAACTCATTATAGCAGAACAATCCCCGCGAAGCTAAAATTATCGAGATCATAATATTAGAATCTTCCCGTAAAATGCATCGAGGCTTCAAACTCTAGATACTTAACAAAAAGTTGGGTATTTGCAACATAAACAAAGCCAGCAACGCATTTATTTTCAATATACAATTATCGCCCTTATATGTTAGGATCTTATACGGATACGGAAGTAGACAATGTGGCGATTCAGCCTGGGAAAATTCTGATGACCGGGAAACCTTTTGAACCTTTGTCGGCATACATCAAAGGAACTGCCAGGCGGGTGTTAGCGTTAAAGGTGAAAAATGACATATCAATTAGTGGCACAAACCAGTAGTGGTGTAAATTAGGCGCGGCACCTTTGACGGTATATACAAAAGAAACCGCTAAATAGGTTGAATAGTTCTCAGGGTGGATCTTTTCTCTCGGTGACCGAAGACTGTCAATGGGAAAAGGAAGGCTTTGTAGGGGAATAATACACAAATATTTATTTTTGATCAATTTATTTTCAGGTTTATTAGAGCTATAAGAATAACATAAATATTTCAATTATTGTATAAATAGGTCAACGTCTTTATTTTTGGTAAGAAAAAAACATGGTGGGGTGGGGGTAAGAAAAATATGGTAGTATTAGGAAAAAGACATGACATTAAAAATGGTCGCATTAAGAAAAAAAAAACATGATGGCATTAAGAGAAAACACGTGATAACATTGTTGGAAAAAACATGACGGAAAAGGGGTAGGGGAGTAAGGAAACAAAATGGTGGTATTAGGAAAAAAATATGGCGTCATTAAGTATGGTAACATTAAGAAAAAAACATGATGGCAAAGGGAGTAGGGGGGTAAGAAAAAAATTGCATTAAGAAAAAAACATAGTGGAAGGGACGTGGAAAATGGTGTAGGAAAAGAACATAGTAGCATTAAGAAAAAAAGATGAGGTGGGGGTAAGAAAACAAAATGGCGGTAAAAAGAGTCATTAAACATGGTCGCATTAAGAAAAAACACGTGATGTCATTCTAGGTTAGTTTGTGTGAGAACAAAAAAAATGATGTCATTAAGAGACAAAGAGACATGACCGCATTAAGAAAAAAACATGGTGGTATTAAGAAAAAACACGTGACGTTATTCTCGGTTAGTTCGTGTGAGAAAAAAAAAACATGGAGATATTAAATATGGCCGCATTAAGAAAAAAACATGGTGGCAAAAACACGTGACATCATTCTCGGAAAAAAAAACATGGCGACATTAAGAAAAAGACATGGCGGCAAAGAAATAACACCAGAAGAAAAAAACATGGTAGCACTAAGAGAAAAAAATTGCGTCAAAAACATGACGTTGTTAAACATGACAGCATTAAGACAAAAGCATGGAGACAAAAGGGTGGAGTGCGCGGGAAATTTGAAATCTGAGGACATTTAGTGGAATATAAATATGAGTTAAGAAAAACAGTGTTGATGATTCAGGGTGGAAAATTTGAAATCTGGGGCGAGCGTAGATGGTAATATTTGAGGAAGGCGAGAAATTTTAAATCTGGGTCGATCAGCTGTAAAGAGAAAACACATGAAAGAAATGTAATTTATTTCTTATATATTAAATTTTACATCCTTCGAGTTCGTGGCGTTGGATTTAATTAAACTTGATATTATGAACCTAATGATGTCTACTATATAGACGAATGAAATCAATTACTTAAGAAAGTAAAAATCTTAGTTCCATGCTATTCGATCGAAGTGAAATTTTACGTGGGTATATTAGGCATCGATTGTGATCATCTGGCGCAATATGTCAAAAGGGCCTTATCTTAAACTTTGTCCGATATCAATCGAAAAAAGACTAAAATTCATTAAAAAATTAACTGAACAGAATCAGAAGAGAGACTACTTTTGATAAGTTAATAAGTAAAAGAGTTATAAACCAAATAGGAAAAAAAATGTATTTATCAATATATTTAGATCCAGATAATAAAATAACTTCCATCTAAATACGTCTCCTTCAAACGTTATTTAAAGCTAAAAATCATATTCAATAAGAAAAAAAACTAATGACGTCACTCACACAATTACCTTAAAATGATAATTTACCGCTTCGCTTCAATACAAGGTAATCAAGTGCTGTCAAGAAGCAGGCTCTGAATAGTGTTTCAGTATTGGTTATCTGGAATTATAATTTTTTTATCTCTATTACTTACAGGATATATTGCTCATCATTACTGTTGATATGGATTTTTACCTACCTGTTTAGGCGATTCAGATATAAATGAAATACAGTTGGCTAGTTGTTAAGATTCAAAATCTGAAGACTAGGGAGGTATGTAGGGATATGGATGGTAGGTAGGAATGTTTAGCGGAATATAAGTATAGACTAAAAAAGAAACAGTGCTGATGATACAGGGCTAGAAATTAGAAATATGGGGGAGCGCGGTGGATAGCAGGTAGGCGGAAAATTTGAAATCTGAGGACTAGGTAGCGAGGATATTGGTAAGGTAGGAAGGTGTGAAATTTTAATAAAAAAAAAAAAGGAAAGAAAAATAAGAAAGGGTCTTATGAAGGAAACTGTTAATTTATATATATATATATATATAATATATATATATATATATATATATATATATATATATATATATATATATATATATATATATATATATATATATATATATATATATATATATATATATATATATATATATATAAAGTGGTAGCAAGTAGTTTTAACATCAAAAGTTTATATGATTTTTCTAGTAAAGTTGTATGTGAAAATATGAGAGGTGCTAGAGATTTTATTGCTTTTAACAGATATTCCAAGAAACATTAAGGATGACTTGGTAAATAATTTTGATGAATATAAATCGCAACGCAAAATAAAAATACATGTGATATTATTATATAAAAGTTTTATTTTTAATTAACATTATACATTTGCATTTTTCTCAATATCTGCAAAATATAAATGTTTTAAAAAATTTAATACATCATTAATCAGATCTTTAATTCCAATAATATTTTTGATATATTCATCGTCCAAATAAATAACATTTGTCATTACTCTTCAATATCAATATATGCTTATACATGAATATCTGACTAGTTATCTTGAAATTTTCAAATTCCATTCCAGTTTCGATAAAATTATTTTCTTTATCATTATCGGGTATGATATTAATATTTGTAATGAAATAATACCAATGCAAGTCCGTTAACGAAATTTCTTCATTCAAGCTGATGAGTTTTTTACTGTCCGCTCGAATCCTCTTGCAGCACTAATACCTGTTGAGACATGTAATGGAAGGTCTGATAATGAATATTTGACTTCATTAATTAATTGTTTTCTCTTGTTTTAATTTCATCAGCATATTTTAATAGTATATTATCTACATATTTCCAATAAGGTGATGAACACCTTCAGTGTCACAATCTGCCATATTAAAATAAAAACGTCTTCAGTGCTATTCAATAAAATACTAACGTAATAAAACTATTACAAAATTAATTGAAACCGCATGAAATAGTCAGAAAATTTGGTAATATGAGAAACTGGACGGACGCAAACAGCGTGTATTTAAAAAGCGATTATAAGAGAACCGATAAAAATTAATTTATGATTTCCCAATATCAATGCTGTAACGTGAGAGCGAAAGTAACCCAACGAAAAAATCCAAAATCAGAGTTAAAACACATGCAAACAAGTCTTGACTTGTCGATGAAAACGTCGCCGGCTGGCTTAAGGAACGTAATGTAAACAAACTGCAAAATTCCCTGCCGCTAGACAAAACATTTTATTTCTAATCTGAGGATAAATCAATAAAAAATAATTTATGACTTCCTATCGATGAAAGTAAATTCACAAGAAAAAAACTGCAAATGTAGCATTTTGATCTGTGATGGGTGGACTATATAGTGACGTCGAAGTTGGAGGCGAATAATACAGACATCTTCATCTTCGAGGATAACCCGTCTCAGCGTCGTCATCCACAACGATGAAGTTCACTTTAAAATGCTTAAGATACATTATTGCATCACCGTAAAAAGCAGTTTGTAAAGAGTCATTAGATATATTTAAGTTGATGATACTCTCAGATATTGCCAAAAGAATAATCGGACTCCAGATTGAGAAACAAATTTTTCCGTTTATAACATTAACTTGAGACTGTCGCTTTTTTTTTTTAATTTTATTGGTGTAGATGAGCTCACGAACAACTTTGTCAGATAATTGAAATGTGCAGAAGCTGTTACTCATTTTGTTTTCAACAATTTGATTCCAATAATTTGCGATGATCTTAGAGCATAATGCGAAAACTTCATTTCTATTTCTTCAGGCTGTTTTTCTGTCACCACATCGAGCAGGCCACATAAAATATCCAAGTCGTAGGATTTATACGATACTCGGCCAGTTCCCTAGATGAACACAATAATTTGCTAGAAATATAAAAAGATAGAAAAAGAAGTAATTCATAATGAGTTTTTCCTATTAATTTAATGAATAACGCTCAACATATTTAATCGATCGTAATATCGAGTCGCTATTGAACAAAATTGTAATCCATCTCTCTAAATCTGCATAATGCATGAATTAAAATTATTCCCCAGATAAACTTAAGCACATGTAAAAACTGTTGAATAATCTGTATATTGATATTACAAAAATAAGTGAATTTAGAAAATTATATGTTCTGTTTTGTTAAGTATAGAATTATGTAAAATTTGTATACATATATACAAAGATTTTTTAAGATATAAGACAGAACCATTCCGAAAAATATAAAATAATAAAGAAGAAATTAATAAGCAGTGCATCTTATTTCTCAATGGTCTCCTATATATATATATATATATATATATATATATATATATATATATATATATATATATATATATATATATGTATATATATATATATATATATATATATATATATATATATATATATATATATATATATATATATTTCTAATAGAAACTGTAGTTATGTACATCATATTTTCCCTTTAACACGTAGTTTTTTACTTGGTGTTGACAAAATTCCATGGCGTATATTTATATAATGTTATTATAAACAAAACTTATTTTGTATGGAATTAATCTGATAATTTACTTTAACGACCCTAAGATGACGAATAAAAATAATCGCTATTGAGTTCCACTATACAAGGTGTGAGATATATAACTTACATTATTTGATATGTGTGATGTGAGAAAGCGAAAATCAGTTATAATAAAATAATATAAAGACATAATATTATAAAATCAATGATAAAGACTTGTAACTAGAAAGTGGAGAGTTGAGTTTTATTTAGTAATCCTACGGCTTTTTGTTGACAAATTTCTCCAGGCAGTCAAGATAATCCTCAAAAGTAATTTTATTTGTCACAACATTAGATTTTACACCTTTTGATTATGTAACTACTTTCCACTTTTTATAGTAGGTGTACTGTTTAGAACGTAGCCCTATGAAATGAGTCATTATTTTCACATTGTTTTTATCCTTCATTAAACCAGAGATTTTTTTTTATTTACTAGAGGAATATTTCAACGATTATCTTGGGGATAATCACTAGTATCAAATCAATGAATATATTTTTTGATAACATCTTCACATACATCATTACATTCCGTACAAGAGACCGTCGTGTGTTCGTGTACAGAAGTTTACAATTTTCTATAGGGAATTTCGTTAACATATATATATATATATATATATATATATATATATATATATATATATATATATATATATATCCCATTTATTTACTAGCTTAACGATTATGTGTCTTTGAATACGCCTTCTGCTTTTTTGATTATTTTGTTTGATTCCACTTAATAAGTGTACTGTTTAGAACGTAGACCTATGAAATGAATAATTATTTTCCCATTCTTTTCATCCTTCATTAAACCAAAGATTTTTTTTGTATAGCTCGTACAGTCCTGTAGGGATATACATTTAAAGATCTGACAGAGATCTGATTTATTAATGCAATAATCTTTTATTAATTTATATAAACAATGTATCATCTAGGTTTCACAATTTAAAAATGTATTGTCATAAAACATAGTAAAAAGATACTCAGAGGGTTAAAATGAAACTAAACTGATAAACATTAAAATATAATAAGTTCACATTCCCCATTTCCCAGCTACATGTATATATTTGATACATTCCTAGCCGATCGAGGTCTGTAAAAAAATAGTTGATTTATGTGATGATACTGTGATTAAATATAATATAAAAATTAACAGTTTCCTTCATAAGACCCCTTCTTATTTTTCTTTCATATTTTTCATTCAAATTTCACACCTTCCTACCTTACCAATATCCTCGCTACCTAGTCCTCGGATTTCAAATTTCCCACCTATCTGCCACCCACCGCGCTCCCCCAGATTTCAAATTTCTAGCCCTGTATCATCAGCACTGTTTCTTTTTTAGTCTATACTTATATTCCGCTAAATATTCCTACCTACCATCCATGTCCCTACATATCTCCCTAGTCTTCAGATTTTGAATCTTAACAACTAGCCAACTGTATTTCATTTATATCTGAATCACCTAAAGAGGTAGGTAAAAATCCATATCAACAGTAATGATGAGCAATATATATAACCTGTAAGTAATAGAGATAAAAAAAATTATAATTCCAAATAACCAATACTGAGAAACACTATTCAGAGCCTGCTTCTTGACAGCACTTGATTACCTTGTATTGAAGCGAAGCGGTAAATTATGTGAGTGACGTCATTAGTTTTTTTCTTATCGAATATGATTTTTACACTTTAAATAACGCTTGAAGGAGACGTATTTAGATGGAAGTTGTTTTATTATCTTAATATTGTATCTAAATATAAATACATTTTTTCCCTTTTTGGTTTATAACTCTTTTATTTATTAACTTATCAAAAATATTCTCTCTCTTGTCATTCTATTCAGTTAATTTTTTAATGAATTTTAGTCTTTATTGGATTGAAATCGGATAAAGTTTAAGATAAGGCCCTTTTGACATATTGCGCCAGATCATCACAATTGATGCCTAGTATACCCACGTAATATTTCACTTCGATCGGACAGCATGGAACTAAGATTTTTACTTCCTTAAGTAATTGATTCCGTTCTCGTCTATTCAGTAGACATCATTAGGTTCATATATCAAGTTTAATTGAAATCCAACGCCACGAACTCGAAGAATGTAAAATTTAATATATAGGAAATAAATTACATTTCTTTCATGTGTTTTCTCTTTACACCTGACCAACCCAGATTTTAAATTTCCCGCCTTCCTCAAATATTACCATTTGCGCTCTCCACAGATTTTAAATTTTCTACCCTGAATCATCAACACTGTTTTTTTTTTAACTTATATTTATATTCCACTAAATGTCCTCAGATTTCAAATTTACCGCGCACTCAACCCTTTGCCTCCATGTTTTTCCTTAATGCTGTCATGTTTAACAAGGTCATGTTTTTGCCGCCATTTTTTTCTCTTAATGATACCATGTTTTTTCTTAATGTCGCCATGTTTTTTCCGAGAATGATGTCACTTGTTTTTTGCCACCATGTTTTTTTCTTAATGCGGAAATGTTTAATGTTTCCATGTTTTTTTTTCTCACACGAACTAACCGAGAATAACGTCACGTGTTTTTTCTTGATACCACCATGTTTTTTTCTTAATGCGGTCATGTCTTTTTCTCTTTTAATGACATCATGTTTTTTGTCCTAATACCACCATTTCGTTTTCTTACCCCCACCCACCTTTTTTTCTTAATGCTGGCATGTTTTTTTCCTACACCATTTTTCACGTCCCTTCCACCATATTTTTTTCTTAATGCAATTTTTTTCTTACCCCCCTACCCCCTTTGCCGCCATGTTTTTTTCTTAATGCTACCATACTCAATGACGCCATGTTTTTTTCCTAATACCACCATTTTGTTTCCTTACTCCCCTACCCCTTTGCCGCCATAATTTTTTCCAATAATGACATCACGTGTTTTCTCTTAATGCCATCATGTTTTTTTCTTAATGCGACCATTTTTAATGTCATGTTTTTTTCTTAATACTATCATATTTTTCTTACCCCCACCCCACCATGTTTTTTTCTTAATGCAATTTTTTTCTTACCCCCCTACCCCCTTTGCCACCATGTTTTTTCTTAATGCTACCATGTTTAATGACGTCATATTTTTGCTTAATATCACCATGTTGTTTTTTTCTTAACGCAGCCATGTTTTTTTCTTACCCCCCACCCCACTCCGCCATGTTTTTTTCTTAATGCGTCCATGTTTCTTTTCGCCGCCATGTTTTTTTTCTTAATGCAGCCATGTTTTTTTCTTACCCCCACCCCCTTATTCTTCGCCGAAGAAGACCCTCTGATCATTGACCAACAAACACCAGTGACGTCACTTCTTCAGAACTACAACAGCGACACCTAGAATATCCGGGTGGTGGCTTGACGAACTAACCCATCTTTGATCACTCTCGATGGACACATGCTATCCGCATCAAAAGTGAGTTGATAGCCGCTTTGCCATACTACTCCCGGGGCTCTACGACTATTTCCTTTTTCCTTTTTTTTTTAGGCATTTTCACTGACGTTATACTCAGAGAGAAAGTATCCATACTCAGACCAGAGGAATTTGACTGGCACACTCTACTTATAACAGTCCATACATAGTCGGAGGTAACCTCTTCCATATGTCGAAAACGAATCCATCCAGTACCCTGCTTGAAATCCTTGGAGCAGAATGAGAAGGCCACTTGATTTTGGGCCCCCACGTCCTAGGTCCCTTTCTGTATCACCTGATTGATGGCTTCCTTTAACCAGGATACAAGCTCATCATTAGCTGGTATATGCTTTATTTTAAACTCCATAATACAACCCGTTAGGTTAAAACGCCTAATTCTCAAAAATCTTTGGCGATTACGAATTTTTCCATATTGTACTAGATAAAACTCGGTAATGTAGACAACCAAATAGCCTAAAGGTTTCACGCAGCTAGCTGCCACTGGAATGAATAAATTTTTAAGTGCAATGTACCTGGCTCATCTTCCTGGCTCTTTTTCTCTCTCCATGATGTGCGTTGGCACCGCTCCGCTGCGCCGTCCTGGCGGGGCGCCAACGGTTCTTCGCAATGTTTCATCAATGGTGACATAGAGCGGAGAAAGCAGAGCAGGGACGATGTTTTCAGCCATAGGGGTTGTCCCAAGGGATTGTTGAGGGCGGAAACATAATCCTGAGGGTCAATATCATATACTTCCTTTAAGGGGTGTGGGGAGAGTGTATTCAGGTCACTGCTGTGCGTCGGCGGGCCGTAGATATCAATAAAATAAGTTTCGTCCCTCACCAGGATAACTTGTTTGCCTCACCGGGTAAAATCTTGGATTATCTAAAGGTCCGGCGAGCGACCCGCCCGTGGAGACTGGTTTGTGTAATGGAAGGGAGGAATTATGTGGCCGTTTGCCTCCGCTTCGGTTCGCGTAAGCGAGGGCGGTGATGTCGTGTGTGAAACGGGACGACGGCAGTCGTGCCCAGTACAATAATAATAATGATAATAATAATGACACAGGTGCAATTAAACACTCACTGAGTCGTAATAATTTATTCACACACAACAAAATACGAAATACAACTATAAAAGATAATTCAACAACTAAAGAAGATTCCAATAACACAACAATGCAAAGAATATATGTATATATGTGACAATGAACTAAATATGTACAGAGATATGTATGGACAATGGCAAACGGATACAGTCTTACGCGGTGTTGTTAGGCGACTTTACTAACACGAAATCGAATCAATCGAAGCGCTGAGGGCGTTTTCTTAAATACTCTCGTTCTAGCTCGAAAGTGGTGCGATTTGGCCTCCAGCTAATCAGGGCGCAGCTCCCTCTGATTAGTCCGCGGTTTTGATACTTAAGGCAAGCTCGTGACTGAAAATTGGCATTTCTAAGAGAGCAGCGCCCGTGACAGCATGACGACGTCCTGTACCCGCCTATTCATAGTAGGCTCCTCCTCCTGCTCCGTCTCTCTCGCTTTCGTCCCCTTGGGGATGGGAGATTGTGGATTACGTGGGATTCCAGTATCCGGCTGGACGCGTTGCTCCTTGGTACGGGTACGGACCGCTGTTTGTTGGCGCTCCGAGGTGTTGGGGTTTGTTCCTGCCATTTGGTCTGTCGCTCTTCCCTTCCCACTGTCTGGGGGTTGATCTCTAAAGCAGCGGTAGCCGGGTCTCGCTCGGGCTCCGCGGACTTCCTGCTGTTTTGCGTTTCCATACCGTTTCCATATGCGTTCACTATTTAACTTTTTGGGCGTACCTCGTATATTAGATCTTTCGATATACCCCGTATTTGGATGTTAAATTATATATATATATGAATAAGGGCAAATTTCTATCAACGAACCTTCGCTTTCTTAAACCTACTTCTTGTAATTAATTAGATGGTAATTAAATTCTATTTGCTCCCGTGGTCAACTGGGGCACAGGAACCTGACACGTGCTGGTCTAGGGAGTATTTTCACAGTGTCGGACAAGAATGAGCGGTCACTACCTAGGATAATCGGAACGAACTTACCTTGATTCAATTAATCTAGTTCAGCAGCCCCCTAGTGGCCTCCGGTCCGGTATCTGCGTCCAGGTATACACTCCCGGTGTGCGACGGCGACTTCCGACTTGGAATCTAGAACCGTCTACTCACGACACAGATGGTTAATTGCGCACACATTGTCGTCGGCACGCGTGCAATAGTTCCGATTTAAAGTCACGGAAGTTGCATGTGCTTATTCCATTGGAGGTAAAAGTAAATAGGCTTGGATGGGCCAGAATCCTTGTCGATCCACGGTGGTAACCCGGGAATTTAGTACCCCCTTGCAAGGTACTAAGGATGGCGACATAAGGTGAAACCTCGTTGGACTCCTTGTTAGCTTTCACGAAGTATACTACCGCGGGTAGGCTACTCGAGTGCGAAGCTGGCGTAAGCAAGGCTTGTACCAAGTATACTATCTCGGATAAGCTACTCGAATACGAAACCAAACGAACTAGGCGAGGATACCCTGGCGAATATCCTCTCAGAGGTACCTTGTCGGATATCCTCTCAGAGATACCTTGAGTGGATGCGACGAACGGTTGTTTAAAGCCTCTTTTGAGTTTGCTGAATGCTATTCCTTAAATTGATAAATATTATGGACCAGGCCACATAAAATATCCAGGTCGCAGGATATAGTAAACTTAGCTTGTACAAGTATTCTATCATGGACCGACTACTCGAAGTACGAAGCTATGGAAGATCGAACCACGCCAAAACCTCTGATATTTATACTCTCTGAGGCCGGCGCTGTCGTAAAAATCGGAGCGTCACTAGTTACGTCACGATTTTTCCTAGGTTGGCGAGAATATACCCAGAGGGGCGGGGCGAATAGCTATTTCGAGAAATCCTATAAATTAAATCGAGGCATCGGCATGTGTTTCCTCGACAAGCAAGATATAAAATAGATTAACTGTCCGACGGAAGATTGAACAGTAACATTGAACAACAGCAACAAGTTAACATAAGATGTTCACACGACTGTCGCGGAATAAAGAAATTTTCAAATGCAAACCAGAAAAGATAAACTAGCGATCGGTCGGAGGACGGGATTGGCAACGAACATCATACAATCATCATCTCGAGTATCTTTAAGCGTTATATCCTCACGCGTTTAAAACTACTACTCAGAGAGACGAGGTAATGGTTACGGACATTCAGAGATAGATAGTACTAGTGTTTTTGGTAAATAATCGTATTATAATTATCATTAGTATCTGTTAAATTAAGACTTCTACCTGATATACCTTTAAATTAATCATCTAAAGATGTTTTCTAACTGCCATAAACAAAAATTGAACCTACACCAACTTTTTATGTCTCGACTAGTATCCTTGCATCCCCTTACGGCTGCAAGGAATGAATTTCAGACTGCCGAATCCGCTTTGTTTAGAAGATACTTTGGGTATGCAACCAGTGGTTGGGTATGCACCAACAAGTTCGTTATAGCGCCTGCGTGCAATAAGGCATATCGACGTAATTTTCTACAACCAAATACCGTTGGAATAATTCCAAAAGGTGGTTATAGATGGAGGAATAATCAAAGCAAGATTGCCATTCAATGGTTGATTTGATTGGAACATACGAGAGAGATTAATATTTTATATGCTGCCAAAGAAGAGGAAGCCGTAGTGTAAGGCGTAAAAGTAGATGGATTTTGTCCGGATACTAAAGAAGTATTTGAGTTTCATGGTTGCTATTTTCACGGGTGCTAGAAATGTTTCCGGTATGGCCGAGATACTCCCCTTCAAGACACTCCAGATAAAACAATGAATTCGAGCCGGCAACGTACAAGTGTTAAGACAGAAGGACTAAAAGACTTTGGTTATACGGTTACTTAGTTATGGGAGTGCCAATTTCGAAAAACTAAAGAACAATGAAGAACTTAAAACTTTCACAGAAGAACTATTCACCTTTTCTCCGCTTAACCCTAGCGATTGTTTTTACGGGAGACGATACAGAAAATATAGTCGAGTACTATAAGTGTACACCGAGGGAGAAAATAAAATATGTTGATATTAGCTCCTTGTACCCTTGGGTATGTAAAAGAGAAAAGTTTCCTCTTGAACATCCCTTGGTATATGTCGATAAACAGTGTGACTAAGTAAACTTAGCACAAACGGACGACGTAATTAAATGTAAAATATTATCACCATTATATTATCTATATCATCCCGTACTTCCTGCGAAAATGAATGACAAGCTCATGTTTGTATTGTGTCGCACGTATTTGCTATGAATCGAGAAGAGTGTACCCATATTGATGAACAAAGGGCACTAACTGGTATACGGGTGACAGACGAAGTGAATAAGGCTTTAACATTAGGTTATACAATGATAAAAACACATGCAATATGGAGCTATCAAGTTGACCAATTTAACCCTATAACCAAAGTTGAAAGAATATTTACTGCTATGATGAACAAGTTCATATAAATTAAATAAGCTTCTGGTTGGCCCAGTAACTACTCTACTGAATAACAGAAAGATCGTTATATTGATGAATTCTTGGAGAAAGAAGATGCGTAGTTAATCTCCCGAAATTATAAAAAATCCAGGATTATGCTCTTTAGCCAAACTAATTCTAAATTCCTTTCGGGGAAAGAGAAAATCAACTTAAAACTAAAATTGTCAGAGAGAGTGAACTTTTTCGATGCTAATTGGTACTGTCAGCGCTATACTTCCCATTAACGAAAACACTCTTGTTGTAAACTACGAATATAGAGATGAAGTGTACGATATTTTACCTATTCTGAATGTGGTTATAGCTGCATACATTACGACACAAGCTCGTCTTAAGCTTTACAGATACCTAGAACGCCTTGGTAATAGAGTATTATATTTTGATACTGATTTGGTGATATACGTTAGTAAAGAGGGTGACTAAAAACCGGAAACCGGTGACATTATCGGCAATATGACCAATGAACACACCAAGCAGCTATATAACAGAGTTTGTATCGGGTGGTCCAAAGAACTATGCATTTAAAGTATTTTGTACTCGTGACAATAAAGATAATTGGTGGTTTGTAAGGTTAAAGGCATCTCTATAAATTATACGGCTTCTCATCTAATAAACTTTGACAGCATCAAGGAGGTGGTTTTAAGACAAACACAACCTATGTTTATTATGTCTAAAAATATACGACGCACGACGGAACACGGGGTGATAAAGACTACCCATTTGAAAATATATAAACCTAATTCCTTAAAAAAGAAATTCTCAGAAGATTATAGTTATGTGCCTTACGGGTTCAAAAAACTAAGACATTCCTGAAAATATTCTATTTTATGGTAAAAATAAAAGTGTTGACCTATTTATACAATAACTGAGATATTTACGTTATTGTTATAGCTCTAACAAACCTGAACATAAATTGATAAAAAATAAATATTTGTGGATTGCTCCCCTACAAAGCCTTCCTTTTCCCATTGACAGTCTACGGCCGCCGAGAAAACAGTTCCACCCTGAGAACTATCCAACCTATTTAACGGTTCCTGAACCGCCGACAGCTGAATGTATGCCAACAAAGGTTCAAAAAGTTCCCACGCTTATCAGAATATTTTCAGGCTAAATCACCGCATTGCCTACTTACGGAGTCCCAAGAATTTGATCAAATATTTAGAGACATTAAAATTAATGGTGAATTAAGGAGATCGCGTATACTGGGACACAGCATGTTGGTTATGCCGTTGTATCGAGGGTTCAGGAATCTGCGTTTAACTTTATAGGGAACCATGATTTTGCTGAAATACACGTGCCGATATACGAGGTATTGAAGAGATATTTCGAATTTGAGATATTCTCATGTACCCCTCCCAGTAAACTCCGCCCCAACACATCTGTACTAATTTCTTCAATTTCGGAGGACGAAAAAACTGGACTGAAACGTATAATCTCAGGCAAAAAACACGTCTCGCTCAACAACTTGGGGCTACGCTGCTCAGACCCATATGAAGAGGATTCAGGCTGTCAAAACCGTGACGAAGAAAATCCGAGCCAGGGCTCGGATGCTTTACGTTCAAGTAGGTGCTCACGACAATCCCCTCATCCGAGCAGCTTCGGACTGCGACCCAGGAGGACCAATATTACACAAGAGGCCCAAAATCCAGGTAGTATAATCTTATAGACAAGGGGGTCTATAAGATTATACGAAAACCCCCTCATTCGAGCAGTTTCAGACCAGGAGGACCAGGAAGACACAAGGGACCCAAGATTCAGGTAGTATAACCTTATAGAACCCCTTTACTGGTCAAACATAACTTTTAGTTCAGATGAGCCCTATTGCTCTACTGACCATTTCCATGTCACGGGGCCTTAGGGCCCCTTAACCATTTTTCTGTTACAGAAAATACACATGATTTCCCTCCCACACACACCTGACTCCAAAGCCCGGGATCCTTTTCAAATTGAAAAGGACCCCTCCCGAGTAACAAGACTCAGTCTCCCGACGGTGATCCAAGCGGCGCGGTTCGTCTGCATTGTCACGGAAGATAGCCCGACAAGACCCGATTCCTGGGCGTCATTATAGTTACGGCGCCCACGACAAAGACACCCCCCGGGGGGATGACGCTGTCTAAGCGATGCTGCAAAACAAGGTGACCAAAGGAAATAAAATTCCGAGAAAAAGTCTCTGCCAGCGAGACTTAAAGGCGACAGGACCATAGGAGGTCGAGGGGAGCAAATGATTGCCAGTCGCGCAGGTCTTGTTTGCGGACGGCATCTTGCCTCCCGCGTAGAGACTCGACAAAGTGGAAGCAAAGCTCGGGCCACCTTCGAACGACATTCCTGATCTACACGATGGGCGAGTAAGGAGCGATAATCTCGCTCGACTTGCAGACAAACCCATCAAAGGCCATTACGCCTGCCAATAAATATTGGTCGTCTCGCTCACATTCTGTGCCGAGCAGCTATAGGGTGAACATCGTGAGATAAACACCACTAATAAGCTGATCGACAAAGAATACGATATTAGTACTTTTTAATACTAATTTACTTAAAAGAATTCGTTGGCAATTAGGCCGGGACACCGACTTGTCTGAGAGGGAAACCGAGCGGACAATTGATCGACCCCGGTTAATTCCAGAGGAGTAGTTTTCTCTTATTCCTGTAATTCTTACGGGAAAAGGAGAAAATTAAAAGAAGAAAAAAGCAACCATTACCCAGGAGGACGGTAATATGAACGAGAGGGAAGACTCCGACCTGAACTCCTCGATTTCCGGAAGTGAAAACTCACTGGAGATGGGGGCCAGAAGTAGAAATCGCTCTCCCATCCGAGAGCGGCTCTAAGGGCTGAGAATGAGGCCCTCAGAAGATAACTGGCGCAGATGAGCGAAATCTGCGAAAGTCAGCGGCGAGAGATTACAGATCTAAGGCGGCGAATAGACCAGCAGCACGCGGAGTTGCATGGCGCAGTTCGCCAAACTAAATGAGTATCTTGCCCCCCAAGAAGAGATGGATGTCGTGGAGCTTCAGTCCAAGCGGCGCTTCCCGAAAGGCGAAAAAAGACGAGCGACGGACTCCGACGTGGAGCCGAAACCCGCAAGGAAGCAGGCGTTACGACACGGGGCGTCCCCAGTCCGCGTAATGCCGGAAAAACCCACCGCAGGCTAGACGGCCTATGTCAGGGAAAGCGAGACAGAAAGGACGAGCAGGACTTCGCCCACCGAAATCTAGCAGTCCCCAGCGTCGCCCCCAGTCACAGCGCAGCAGGCAGCGAAGTCGACGATAGACACGAAGCCGCAGGAAAAAGTGCTACCAGTAGTCCTTCGAAAGAAGGACAACTGGGCAACCGGTAGTCGAATTTTCACAGAGCTGAGGAACGAAGGCCAAACTGGTAGGAGACAGCGTCGAAATCCATCCAGCCACCCCCGATGACCACAGGAAGTTAACCAGGATGCTTGGAAACCAGAAATACGAGTACCATACGTACTCGTTGCCAGAATGCAAAACACTGCGGATTGTGGTCCGAGAAATACCCGATTGCATCACGGAGGATGACGTAACCAAAGACCTCCGAAACTAAGGACTTCAGCCGATAGCTGTCCATGGAATGAAGTGCCGACGGAGAAAGACTACGATGCCGCTCATATTGGTGCAACTCCCGAGAGCGGCGAGATAGAAGCGATGCAGATAAGGCGCTGCTGCGGACTGGTAGTGAGAGTGGAGAAGCAGAGGCAATCCACTCAGAAGACGCAGTGCCACAGATTCCAAAAGTTCGGGCATGGACAGGGTCTCTGCACGGCGCACCCCACGTGAATAAAGTGCGGCGGAAATCCAGCGAATCCGGCGAATTATCGAGGATGCGAGAAATTCCCCAGGATTAGGACACAGACAAGGAAAACGACTTCCCCCGCCGCACCCTACACCAGACAACCTCCGAAGGTATCGTCCTCCCCAACACCGGCGCCGACAGGGAAGTTCTACGCCGCGGCAGTCGAGCGGAGGAAGATACTAGCTACCACAGCTCCGGAGGCGGCAACCAACATCAGGAAGTTGGCCGCGATGATGGCCAACATGCAAAAAATGTACCCTGAGTGCATTTTTTGCGAGAATGTCATCCACGGGGGCACCCTAAATGGCAGTATACCAGGATGCAAGGAGATCCCTCAAGATTGCGTCATGGAACGTCTGTACGCTCAGAGGAAAGAAGGCTGAGCTAGAAGATATTCCCGAAAGTCATCAAGTAGACATCATGGCTCTCAAGGAGACCAGGTTGCATCCAGACGACTCCCTTCGAGTACGCGGCTACCAGGTCCACAGACGGGATAAAAACCGACGCAGCGGCGGAATTGCGCTGTTGGTGAAGTCAGGCATCGTCCATCGCGTCCAGCCTCATCCAGACACGGAAATGGTAATCATGACCGTCCGAATAGGACAACAGGACGAACTTCGGATCGCTTCCTTCTATCAAAATCCCGTACATAGAGTGCAAGAACGAGACCTGGACGAGTTCTTCCCCGTAGGAGGCAGGACCCTTGCTGTGGTAGTTCAACGTCAAGGATCTGTTATGGAACAGCTGGATAACGAACACCAGAGGCATGGCGCGCGCTACTGATGTACGTTGAAAACCACCCGGAAGTTCAACCCGTTATCCCACTGGAACCGACCCACCACTCAATAGGGAGACCGGACGTGTTGGACATCGCAATCGCCCAGAACGTCCACGTCAAGAATATCGACAACCTCAGAGAAGAATCTTCGGATCACGACCCCATCCTGGTTCACCTGGAGAATGAGGTACCGGATACGAGAGACAAATTCGTCACCAGACACACGGACTGGAATAAGCTCCGGACGTGTCTGAATTGCCGCATTGAGGTCATCCCGCCATTGGAGACAGCGTGGAACGTTGAGGCAGCAGCGATTTGGCTTACCGAGGACATCCAGGCCGCTATGAGAGACAGCACTACGAAGAAAACGGTAAGAAAAAATGATAGATATTTTGGCTTTGTTTCAGACTCCACCAGGGACCTTATCAGGGAACGGAGAGCGGCGAAACGAAGAGCCATATGTATTGAACTACCCGAGGTCAGGCGTGTAGTTAATCAAATGAGCCAGAGAGTCAAAGCAGCCCTGGACGAAGACAGACAAAATGCGTGGAATCGCCACCTGGTCTCCCTCGACCCGACGGACAACAGCCTGTGGAGTACGCAGAGAGCCATCCGCTGAGCAAGACCTTCAATCCCACCGTTACATAGAGAAAGAGAGCTCGTATTCACCGACGAAAATAAACCGGGAGCTTTCGTAGACAGTCTGGAGCTCCAGTGCCGCGAAAACCAACCGGACGACAAGGACGAGGACTGGACGGACGATGTCAGGAGGAGGGCATACCGCATCGACGAAGCCGACGACGACGGTTTCCAGTTCCGATCGGTTATGATAGAGGAGATCAAGGCCATCCTGAGTACCCTCAAGATCAGGAAAATACCGGGATACGATGGCATCGGCAACATAGCATTGTCAAGAAAAGGAGTCACCGCATTGTTAAATATCGCGAACGGAGTTCTGCGGACCCGCTATTTCCCAGAAGGATGGAAAATTACTGACGTGATCTTCATACCGAAACAAGATAAGAATTTAACCCATCCGTCACATATCAGACCCATATGTCTGCTGCCCACGCTAAGCAAGGTGATAGAGAGGATCATTCTGGCCCGCCTCCACGAGAAGCCAGAGGAGCTGGAAGTTATTCTCGACGAACAGTTCGCCTATAGACCTCAACACTCAACAGAGCTGCAGGTGCTACGACTGGTAGAATACATCACGGAGGAGTTCAATCAAAAGAACGTCACTGCGGCGATATTCCTAAACGTCTCCAAGGCCTTTGGCCTCCTAATCAAGATGTTGGACTTGGGATGTCTGATGGTCCTGGTGAAACTGATCAAACTCTACCTGAAGAGGAGGCGATTCCGAGCCAGGTAAGGACTTCTGCATCGGACTACAGGACCACCGAGGCCGGAGTATCCCAGAGTGCGGTACTGTCGCAGCGGTACTGTAACATCTTCCATCGGATCTGTCGAGGACGGAGCGAGCAGCCACTGCGCTGTACGCCGACGACACGGTGATCGTCGCGAAGTCAAGGAGAGTGTGCATGGCGATGACGTACCTGCAGCGGACTGCGGATGAACTGGCAGACTGGTGTAACAAGTGGAAGGTAGCCATTAACGTGGAGAAAAGTACGGCGGTACTTTTCAAAAAGACGCGGGAAACCCCGGATGGACACGTGAACTTCAACGGCGAGGACATCGAATGGAGGAACAAGACCAAGTACCTTGGATTTGTCATGGACAAGTCGCTGACATGGAGAGACCACATCCATCAGGCGACGGGACGCGCCAAACCTACCACGACCAGACTCTGAACGATGACGGGAAACAATAGCCAGATAAACCTCAGGAACAAGCTGCTTTTCACTCGGCAGGTCCTTCAGCCCCAACTGATCGACATTGCTTGGGGCTACGTTGCTCATACACATGAAGATTCAGGCCGTCGAAAACGTTGCCCTCCACCGTGCCGTGGATGCTCCGTGTCCTGTGCCCAGCAGTTGTTCTTCGAAAAAAGGAAAACTGGTCAACAGTGAGTCGAATCCTAAAACATCTGAGGATCAACTACTTGAAGTCAAAGCTAATCTGGAAATCCATCCTGCCACCCCCGAGGATCACACGAAGCTGACGAAGACCCTCGCTGACCGAATATACTCGTTGGCGGAAAACAAGATGCTGCGGATCATGGTTCACGGCATTGTCGATTACGTCAAGGAGGATGACATCGCAGAGGGCCTCCGCAGCCAGGGGCTTCAGCTAGTAGCCGTCCACCGTATGAAGTGCCGTCGGTGGAAAAGGACGATGCCGCTCGTTCTAGTGCAGCTGCTCGAAAGCAGCGAGACTGCAGTGATGCAGATCACGCGCTGCTGCGGGCTCGTCATGCGTACGGAGAGATACAGGAACTCCACCCTGAAGACTCAATGTTACCGCTATTAGAGGTTCGGGCATGGACAGAACTACTGGACGGCGCACCCCAAGGGAGTAAAGTGCAGCGAGAACCATCACACGATAGCGTGTACCAAGGAGAGAACACGATAGCGTGTACCAAGGAGAGAACAACTACAGTGAAGTGCGCCAACTGTGAAAGACTCCACACAGAAAATTAAAGGGGATGCGAGAAGTGTCCCAAGGCCAGGTTGCAGGCAAGGAAAGCGACACTCCCCACCGAATTCACCACCAGGAGACCAGCTACGACGGCGACGGTGTCGGCCATCTCAAATTAGGCGTCGCGGGCGGCGCTGACAGCGAGGTCCTACGTCGCAACAGTCGGGCGGTAGAAGACGCCAGCGGCCCCCACACCGGAGGCGGCGACTAACATTAGGAAGTTAGGCTCGATGATGGTCAACATGCAGCAAATGTACTCTGCCTTAGTGTATTCTTTGTGAAAACACCACCCACGAAAGCACCCTAAATGGCAGCACACCCGAATGCAAGGATGTCCCTCAAGATCACGTCATGGAACGTCACTTTACTAAATGGAAAGAAGACGGAGCTAGAGGAAATCCTCGAAAGACTTGATATCTTCCGAGGATTTCCTCCAGGTCGACGTCATGGCCCTTCAGGGGACCAAGTTGCATCCAGACGACCCCCTACGAGTAAGTGGATACTAAGTCGATAGACGGAACAAAAACCGCCGCAGCGGCGAGTTTGCACTATTGGCCAGGACCGGCATCGTCCATCACGTCTAGCTTCACCCGGACACGGACAGTATGGAGGCGGTGATCGTGACAATCTGAACAGGACAACCAGACGAACTCCTGATCGTATTCTGTTATCAATATCCCGGATGGAGCGTGCAGGAACGAGACCTGGACGAGATCTTCCCCAGAGGAGGCAGGGCCCTCGCTATGGGAAACTTCAACGCCGAGGACCTGCTATGGAACAGTCGGATAACGAACGCTAGTGCCCGGGCGCTACTGGCGTACATCGAAAACCACCCCGAAGTCCAACCCGTAGGCCCCCTGGAACCGACCCACCACTTGATAGGAAGACAGGATATACTGGATATCACATCGCCCAGAACAGCCCCATCGTGACCATCGACAACTTGAAGATAGGGTCCTCGGATCACGACCCCATCCTGATTCACCTGGTGAACAAGGCACCGGAGACGAGAAAATACTTCGTTATGAGACACACGGGCTGGAATAAATTCCGGACGTGCCTGGACCGTCGCATCGAGGTCATCTCCCTGTTGGAGACAGTGCAGGACTTGAGACAGCAGCGATTCAGCTCACAGAGGACATATAGGCCGCACTGAGAGACTTGGTACGTATAATTGGATGGAGGAATTGGTACGTAGAAATAACCGCCAGTTAGCTTCGGCTTTCAGACTCCACTAAGAACCTTATCAGGGAACGTAGAGCGGCGAAGCGCAGAGCCATGCCTACCGGACTACTTGAGAATAGACGCGTAGTCAATCAGCTAAGCCGGAGAGTCAAGGCAGCCCTGGATGAAGACAGACAAGATGCGTGGTATCGCCACCTGTTGTCCCTCACCCTGTGAGGATGAGGCCCTTCATGGTCATCAGCCTATGGAACACGCAGAGAGACATTTGTCGAGCGAGACCGTCAATTCCATCATTACCCGGGGAAAGACGGCTTGTGTTCGATAATGGAGACAAAGTGGTGCCAGACAGTTTGGAACTCCAGTACCGCGAAAATCTGCCGAACGACGAGGACGAGGACTGGACGGACGACGGCAGGAGGAGAGCACGCCGCATCGATGACGCCAACGACGATGGTATCCAATTCCGACCCGCTACGATGGAGGAGATCAATGCTATCCTGAGCACGCTCAAGATCAGGAAAGCCCCGGGACATGATGACATCGACAACATAGCACTACGGAGGCTGCCAAGAAAAGGAGTTACCGCGTTTCTGAACATCGCGAACGGAGTTCTGCAGACTCATCAGCCACTTTTTGGAAGGATGGAAAAAAGCTGACGTGATCTTCATACCTAAATAAGCGAAAAACTTAACACATCTGTCACATTACAGACTTATCAGCTTGCTGGCCACGCTGATAATAATAGCAAGGTGACAGAAAGGGTCATCTTGGCCCTCCTCCACGAGAAGACCGAAAAGCTGGAAGTCATCCCCGACGAGCAGTTCGCCTATACACCTCAACACTCAACGAAGCTGTAAGTGCTACGAGTGGTCGAATATATCACGGACGGTTTCAACCACAAGATCGTCACCGCAGAGATGTTCCTAAATGTCTCCGTGGCCTTCGACAGAGTCTGGCACGACGGAATTCTAGCCAAGATGTTGGACTTGGGATAACCGATGGTCTTGGTAAAACTGATCAAGTCCTACCTAGCTGGAAGATGATTCCGAGTCAGAGTAAGGACCTCTGTGTCAGACTACAGGAGCATCGAGGCCGGAGTCCAGCAGGGTGCGGTGCTATCGCCTCGTCTCTTCAACGTCTTCACCGCGGACTTGCCAAGGATGGAGAGGACAGCCACCGCGCTTTACGCTGACGACACAGCGATCATCTCTAAGTCGAGAAGGGCGCACATGGTAGTAACGTACCTGGAGTGTGCTGCGGATGAACTATCCGACGGGTGCAACAAGTGGAAGGTCGCCATCAACGCAGAAAAAAGCACGGTGGTGCTTTTCAAGAAGACGCGGGAAACCCGGACAGACACGTGAGTTTCAACGGCCAGGACATCTAGTGGAGGGACAGGTACCTTGGAGTTGTCCCGGACAAGTTGTTGACATGATGAGACCACATTCACTAGGCGATGGGATGCGCCAAACCTATCTCGGCCAGAATCTGTATGATGACGGGAAACAACAGCTAGCTGAACCTCAGGAACAAGTTGTTCCTCATCCGACAAGTCCTCCAGCCTCAACTGATGTACGCATCCACAGCTTGGGGCTACGCCGGTCAGACGAACATGAAGAGAATTCAGGCCGTCGAAAATTTTGCCCTCTGCTGGGTTGTGAATGCCCCGTCGTACATGAGGAACACCGACATCCGGCGGGACATAGAATTCACCACTGTGATAAGAAAATCTGGGCCAGGGCTGGGAAACTCTACGATCAGGTCAGTTCCCACGACAACCTCCTCATCCGAGTAGTTTCGGGCTACGACCCAGGAGGACCACGAAGACACAAGAGACCCAAGATCTAGGTTCAGACCCTCTTTACAGGTTTAACAGTACTTCTATTACAGCTAAGCCCTATTGCTCCCACTAAACATTTTTTTATTTCAGGGAGCCCTATTGCCCATTAATAATTTTTCTGTTTCAGAAAAGACACGCGACTTTTTTCACACCCACCCGATTCCTAACCCTGGGATCCTTTTCGAAAATGGCCGTACGTTTAGAGAAGGATCCCTACTGAGTAACATTATTCACTCCTCGACAGAGATCCAAGCGACGCGGTTCGTCTGCATTATTGTGGAAGATCGCCAGATTCGACCCGAATTCCCAGGCGTCGCGCTGGTCGCGGCGCACACAACAAGACACTTCCCAGGGGGCTGACGCTGACGAAGCAATGTAGTAAACAAGGCGATCTAAGAAAGACCAAGCTGAGAAAAAGTCCCTGCCAGCGGAACTTAAAGGTGTCCGGACCAAAGGAGATCGAGAGGAGTAAACCGCTGCCAGTTGTGCGGGTCTTGTTTGTGGGTGGCATCTTGCCTTTCGCGTAGAGACCCGCTAAGGTGGATGCAAATTTCGGCCCATACAATGTCCCTGTCTATACAATGGACGGGTAAAGAGCGGTAATTTCGCTCGACTCGCTGACACCCCCATCAAGGCCATTACGCCTGCCAAGAATATTGACGTCTTGCTCTCAGTTGTCTGCTATGCTTTGTACCCTGCACTTGCCTAGCCTGCGCAACCGGTCTATTCGCTTCTGCCCACTTTGACTCACTGCGCTTGCTCAGTAGAAATCACAGGGTTCGGTCCTAACCTGCCCTTCTCACTTGGTGTTGATGGCCGTGCTCCACACATAAGTTACCTAGAAAATATTTTATTTGAGCAATATTAATTGAACGACGATATTCAACGATAGATAATAGAAACGAACGACGATAATAGTGCTTCGCATCGGCCACGTGTTCAGCAGCGTCCTCGACCGCGTTGGTACCAGCGTCCTCAACCACGTGCTCAGCCGCGTCCCCAGCCACGCGGGTAGCAGAAGCCACAACCACGTGCTCATCCACGTCACCAGCTACGTGGGCAGCAGCATCATCGATGGATTGATCCACGGCTCAATCCCAACAGGTACAGTGATCTCCTGTCTACACAGAGCGATCATTTATTATTAATAAAAATAATACCATTAGCAAAAGGATACATTGACATCCAGTATACTGGATGTTCAATACATATGCAAAGAATTCGTTACGTTCAACGGTTTAAATTAAACGTTTAAATAAATAAAGAAAAGTGATCGAAATGAGTTGAAAGAAATTGCCTATCTACGATTTATCTGCGACAATATACACCAAGCGTCAACGCCACGTAGTATCTGTACCACTCCCAACACCGTCGACTGCTAGCCGCTCCCTGAGCTCCAGAATTATACCGCCGAGAGGAGGTTCACCGCCACCGTCGAATTCCGTTGCCGCCTACCAGTGCTTCGCTACGAGGAATCACCGCATCATAGTAGGGTTGTTATATCACAGTTAAGCCCAGGCTTACCACGCCGTTCTGCGAACGCTCGGTACGTCATTTTACTTGAACCAAGGGATTATCCCGTGTTTATCTTTATTTCAGGATTACACCGGGAAGAGCACCTACTAGGTGCTCTAGGGGTGGCATTGCACTCTCGTCTGCCTAGCACCCACATACAGGACCGATTAATAAAAGTGCCAGCACTTCTGTCAGATACCTCTGGAGACCATCAATAGAAGTGGAAGGAGTTTCTGACTTCTGTCAGAGACCCTTATCCACCGCTGATCAAGGCGTGCCAAACCGTTGAGTTCTCTATTTCCTGGACGTTTGACGTGAAACATTGCCCGATCAGAAAATGGCGTGCTCTTTTGAGGGACGCCGTCAATAGGTGTTAAGTCGGGAGGCCGCGGGAAGCCGCACGTCGCCAAGGATTTCCACCGCAAACTATCAACTACACACGAACGCGGATTCACGTCCACGACCAACATTCTTGGAGGCATGCAAACGAGAAGCGGTCGGGTGATAGAACCAACCGGTGCCTAGCCAGCAGAATCGTCGACCACGACGCCCACTAACATGGAACCAGCCGTGCAGCGGGTCCTTCCGCCAACGAGACACCAGTGCGCGAGTTACATGACACACGTGGATGATAACAACGCAGGAAAGACGACAAGACTTTCAAGTATCAAGCCGAGTCGGCAGTAACACGTCATATTATTATTATAATCTAACTTTATTATATTTCATTTAAAAATTATATCAGTTGTAATTTGTAAGTCTAAGGGAGTAGACGCATAATTTCTGTTTTTTAAAAAGTCTTTTCGCTGGATAACAGTGTTAAATGGTGCAGTCGATAGGATAGTGAAAGGCACAGTTTGACATCATATCAAACAACGGGGATAAAATCGTCTCGAAGTCCTATCCGTATTCGTATCAATGGACAATTCACTATCAGAACACGTCCGAAGAAGAGGAAAACAGCAAATTTACAAGCCTAGTGTAGGACAGCATCGCCGAAATCAGCCAAGACCTGGGGAAATAACATAGTAGCGTTAAGAACGTAGCAGAATAACGCAATAGCGTTAAGAAACCCAAAGAAATGATCAAAACAGAAATCAGCATTTTACTGTAAGTCACTCATTTCCTTTATTACTTTTCACATTTTTACACATGAGTGTACATAATTGTTGTTTTATATAAGTTGTACGTTTTATGACTGATTTTGATATCGATAATTTGGCAAATTAAATTAATAATTGACAAGTAATTACCAAATATTAAAAATTAAAAATGACAGACGTAATTAATTTTCAATTGTTAAAATTATACATCGACACGATTCTTCATTATGATGGGGACACTTGGAATTTTTATCGATAATTGTGAAAATTTTTTTACCATATTTTCAGATCCAGACAATCAACAAATTAATAATATTATTTTAAGGGCAATAATAGGTAAATTATGTGGTAGAGCTCTGACTTTAATAGGGTCCAGAATTCAACTGAGAACTTAGAAATAAAAAATGCATTAAATTTAAGTTTTGGTGACCAACGAAATATTGATTGCGTCATTCACGATCTTATCGTTTTGCGGCCTCATAAGAATGAAACACCCTATAATTTTGGAATGCGATGCCAAGATTCACACAGGTTAATAATTTCAAAATTAAATAGTTTAGATATTAGCAATGAGGAAAAAATTGTATGATTGTGAAACTATGATAACTTGGCTTTAAAAACTTTTATTGGCGGATTAACAGGGCAAATTCAAAATAATGTTCGTTTACCGAATTCCCACAGTTTAGAAAAAGCAATGAACTTTGTAATCCATGAGGAGAATTTCTTATATTCTCAACACAGGGCAAATACTTTAAATTATAATATTTCCTTTACTCCTTCTCACCGTATAATCCCAGTTTGTAATAATAACAATCAGGTATCAATATCATCAACACAATTTAGACCTAATATTCCAGGTCCATCAAACTCTCAATATAGAAATAACTTTGGTTACAATAATCAAAATTTCCAACAGCCCCAAAATTATGCACAAAATTTTAATCGAAATTTCAATAGTCAGCCAAATTGGCGCCAGAATAATAGCTTTCCAACACAGCGAAAACCATATTTCCTACAAAGACCGAGTCAAGTTACACGATTTCAAAACCCACACAATTTAAACAGAAATCCAAATAATTACTCTCAAAATTCCAGAAATTTCAGACCTGAATCTATGGAATCTTCATCAAATAATTCTTGAATACAACCTATGAAAAATTTTACTCATACAGAATTATTCACGCAGAACATAAATGATACTAATAACTTTGAAAATCTGATATATCATATAGAACGTTTTTAAAATCGGTATTTGACAGACTTAGATCAACTAATTTCAAAATTCAACTAGATAAATCGGAATGTTTACGTAAAGAAGTACAATATTTAGGACACGTAATTACACCGGAAGGAGTTAAACAGAATCCAGACAAAATAATGGCAATTAAACAATTTATATAAAGATATATTGACCAATGACCCCATTTTACAATACCTGGATTTCAAAAGACCCTTTACTTTAACCACAGACGCTAGCAATATCGCCCTTGGAGCTGTCTTGTCTTAAGGTGAGATACCCCATGATAAACCGGTAGCTTTTGCATCGAGAACATTAAACGCTAGTGAACAAAAATACAGTACGATCGAGAAGGAACTTTTAGGAATAGTTTGGGCCTGTAAATATTTTAGATCCTACTTGTATGGTAGAAAATTTACCATTGTAACGGATCATCGTCCTTTAGTTTGGCTTTTCAATTTAAAAGAGCCAAATTCAAAATTAGTTCGATGGCGATTGAAATTGTAAGAATTTGATTATAATATTATTTATAAAAAGGGAAAATTAAATACAAACGCCGTTGTTTTATCGCGTATAGCGATAAATGCAATAGAAATCGAACCTGTAGCAAATAACCCTAGTGAAGTTAACCAAGATATTCTTGAATATTTAAGATCACTTGCGGAAAATCATATCCAAGATGAACCTTAACCTTCGACATCAAGAAATTATCCTAATGACACTCCTAATATTCAGGACTTACAAATAGAACCACCCGACGCTGAAACATTAAATACTCCTCATTCTTGTAGTAATGAAACGACAAGTAATTCTATACCAATTTTAGATGAAATTATTAATAATAAACAAAATCAAATTATAATCAAGCCAAATGTTCATAATCGATTAGAGGTGAATAATAATGAATTCCAAAATTTAAAAATATTAGAAGTAAAAATTCAAAATCTGACGAAAACCTAGTTTTCGAATTTTTAAAACATTATGAAACCTCGGAAAAATATTCTATTTATATTTTTATGGTGAGAAATTATTTTCCGCTTTTAATAAAGTATATATGCAGAAATTTTACGAACAGGTTTAAAATTAATTAAAAGTAATAAAATATAGAACAATGTTCGGGAAAAAGATGATAGATTACTATTAATTAAATACCAACATGAAGGTAAATGTAATCATAGATACATAAATACAAGAAACTCTGTATAAATTGAAACGTAATTATTATTGGCCAAACATGAAATATACCAAATTATATAAATAATTGTATTATTTGTCAAACGGCAAAATATTGACGTAATCCACCCTATGTACCTTTAGTAATAACAGAAACACCTTCTAAACCTTTTGAAATTGTCCACAAGACACATTTAAATTCGACAATAAAACATATCTGACAATAGTGGATACATTTTCAAAATTAGGCCAAGCAATTCAAATTAAAGGCACGTCAGCTATTGAAGTTTGTAATGCTCTAACAAAATTTTTTAGTTACTATGGTCTACCTTTCAAAATATTTATGGATAATGAATGCGAATTTAATAACAAGGCTGTTAAAGAGATTTTAAAATCTCACAAAATAAATATTCATTTTACTACCCCATTACACCATAAATCTAGTTCTCCAGTTGAGTATTTCCATTCAACTCTCTTAGAACATTTAAGACTTTTACATAATCAACACAAAAACGATCCTTATTTAATGAAATATTCTGTGATTGCGTATAATAGCTCCATTCATTCAGCAACAGACTTTACACCATATGAACTTATACTAGGCCATACACAATCTCGTGATCCATCTGAATTTATAAATAAAGCATTTTATTCTGATTATGTCCATATTCAAAGTGATAAGTCAGAAAAATTAAAGCAAAAAGTTATAGAAACTAGAAATAAAGAAGGGTCAGAACAGCACCACTTTAAGGTACATCAAATAGTATATAAGGTGTCTAACAGGCAAAATAAAAAGGAAAATAAATTCAAAGGACCATATAAGTTAATTGAAATCCTAGACAATAATAAAGTAAAAATTTTAAATACTAAAAATAATACAACGGATGTCATACATATAAAGGAACTAAAAAGACATTCTGTCATTGTTCCAGAGTCACCTGTGGAGTCTTCATAACTATAACTAACTATCCCCTATTTCATAACTTTAATGACAATCCTGGGCTCCTACCCCTACAATTAGGCAATGCCCAAAATAAAATTGACTATTGGACTTTCATACAGATATATGACATAACAAATATAATTGACGAATATGACGAGTTTAAAAAATCGTTTAAACGATTAAGCAGAACTATAAGAAATTCATCTGTCGATCCTAATTATTAACGAGAATTAAAAAATTCCTATAATATAATATTCGCACTCGAACATAAAATAATTAACCAAATTTATCGTTTGAATCCATTACTTTTGAAAAGAAATAAACGAGGTCTAATTAATGGACTTGGTTCTATAGTAAAAGCTATCACTGGCAACGTTAACCAAAATGATACAAAACGATATGATCACGCAATAAATATTTTATCAAACGACGAAATTAAAATAAAATCTTTGATGAAAGAACAAATTATCCTACTTCAAACATCTATTAAGAAATTTACGAGAACATGGAATTAATTGTTTTTAATCAGAACATTCTTAAATCTAGAATTACAAACATAGAACAAGAATTTTTAAAATCTGAGGTGGCAAGCAAAGATACTTATCAATTTATATTATTACAAACAGTGTTATTTCAAAGTATTACCCTTTTACAGATAATATATGATATACTAGAAAAAATTGAGGTAGCAATCACCTTTCCAAAATTAAATACATTTCATAATTCCATAATAGAACGATCTATTTACAGATGTTTTGATCGTCAATCAAAATTTAAAGAATAGACAATTACCATTTGAACCTAACTTAGAAAATATGCTTTTGCTTGAAAAAACAATAGAAATTGAGAGCTATAGTAAAGGAAATCAAACAGTTATCATTTCAGAAATTCCCATTGTTGAATTTGAAAATTACAATTATTATCACTTATATTCCTTACCAATTCCAGTATCTAATTCCTTTAGAGCAATAATACCACATTCAAGATTCCTTATCCTAAATGAGCAGTCTTACGCAAATGATGTTTCGGGAGAAACGTTGTTTGAAGAATAACTACAGGTTCACAAAAACTTTTTATTTTGTACGAAACTAACAGCGATCTGACTCTAAAACCGACTGGAATAATTGTATCTGCTTAGAAAGAGTGCAGATTTAATTTATAATTAAATAAATGCTAACTATGGAAAACCATTATTATTATGATAGGATTACTCATGGCGGCATTACGTTATGTGTAATGCCGGTGACTCAATTCTTATCAAAAATAAAATATGAACGGAAATGAATCATAGGCTATTACTCCTCCCTCCTTAAATAATAGACGTAGGGTTGGCAGAAGGCTGACCTGGAGTCTCGTCAAAAATGATTTTAGCTGTTGATTTTTGTTTCCAACATGATTTAAAAATTATCAATAATGGTTTTCGAAAAATATACACTACAACAAAGATAATAACAATAATAATAATATATAATATGTATATGTGATCATTGTGATCATTAGAGTTCTCAAGTGTCACTGTTTCAAGAGCACTTGGGGTCTCGTGTAAGTTCCTTATCTTTTCCAAGGGTATCTGCGAGAGATGTATCGCAGGGAGGTGTGGTTCTGTTTCTATGTCGAATTCGGGTAAATGGGGGCTGATTTCGTCTAGCTGGGATTCGTCGTAGTAGTAACGGTATCCATTGATGGTTGCTGGACAGGATGCCTCTAGTTGAATTTCGGTGGGTTGATCCAATTTAATGATTTGATCTTTGTCACACGATGAGCTGGCTATTGTCGGTTCATCTGGGAAGACTAAGATTTTGTCTTTGGCAACTTGCAAGACAGTGGACGATATGCTGGAAACTCGAACATAAGTACAATTTGAAGGCTGTTGGCCTAGCAAAATGTTTTGATAGCAGTGGTCATTCCAATAGGTAGGTAAACCATTGCAAACACTGTTGTCCTCGAGGGTTGGACATGGCTGCTCTTTCCAAAGATGGAGATTTGTAGAGCTCAATACCAGGTAAGGTAAGGGTGGTATAAGAGAGATGTTTCTTATAGGAATAGGGACCAGGTGGTAACTTTGAAAGGTGTCTCTTTGAAAAGTTGGTACAATAATTTTGATTATCAATTGATTATTTTTTGTTATAGTTTTTACATGAAAAAGTTGATAATAAGATTGTATGTCCTTTAAATGGATGAGCTCACTCTCAGTGTACAGTTCTTTCGTTTGTTTAAGGATATAGCGAACTTCTGTATTTGATAAGAAAAAGTTATGGAGAAGATTAGCATGTGAGGCAATAATCGCATTTTCTATATTATCAATAAAATTTAAGAGGAAATTTAAATTTTGACTTAATTGTGTCATGAGTTGGTGACAATTTACATCAACAATTAGGTTTTCTAATAAATCCATGTCTTGGTTAATTTTCTCAGTATTATTATTTATTATTGTTAATGTTTGATTAAGTCTTAGTGCTAATGAATCCATAAGGGATGTGCGTAAATTTAGTTGAGTGACTAGATTATTTTGATTTTTCTTAAGAATTGTTATTTGATTATTAATTTGTTCAATGTCATCAGCATCGGCTGTGCCAAAAAGAAATTTTTGGATAGATCAATCCTCGTTTAACTTTAATATCGTGAGTTTGTAAGTTGATTAGTCTTTGATTTGTTAAATTATACAAAGTGTCAAGTTGTTCGATACGATTTTTGTTTTTAGAACAATATTTTCTCTTTAAGTCAATTTGATGGTTTAGTTGATTTAAACTGGTTGATAATGTATTGTAATCAATCGAATGAATGAAGGTGTGGTAAGAATTTATTAATCTGGTCTGTTTGGAAAGTCTAAGAAAGTATATGGGATTAGTTAGTTTTCTTGTTTTTAGAGCGTGTACATGATCTTGTAACAGGACGAGAAGCATGGGGAGGACTAGGTGTACTAGTCGAAAGTGAGATTTCTGTTCGCGGTATTTCTCTGTCATAGTCAATTTGTTGTGTCTGTGACGTTGAAGGGATATTATCAGTTTATTGTGTTCGTGACGTTGAATGCTGTGGTTCAGTGTTGTTACTGTCAGGTGATGTCTTAGTCTGTAAAGAGATTTTCTTCGTTAATGAAGGAATTTTGCGTTTTCGTTTGACAATACTTTTATGAATTTTGCCACGCTTTGTTAAAAGAACGGGGCCTTTGTCTTGAATAGCTTGAGTTTTTAGAAAACGAGGTTTAGCCTTGTTAAATTCGGCTTGGTTGGTTTTAACTAAGACAGTTTCATTTGGTTGAACTGTTTCTGGTTCGTCACGTTTTTCATTCAGGTTAGAAATTTGTTTACTTTTTGTTTTTTCTAAGTTGTCACGAATGTTCTTATACAATTCTTTTGTTAGGTCTTTATGTTGTTGTATGTAATCTGAAGTGATTACATCTTCGGAGAGTTCGAAGGGAGATGGTTTGTCAAGATGACCAAAAAGAACTTCGAAAGGGGTATGTTTTAAATTTGTGTGGATCGAATTGTTATAACCTAAGACGGCGATTTGCATCAAATAATCGATAGGGGCATTAGGGTTTTCATGTTTAAGGCAACGGAGTGATTCTACTAATGTCGAGTGGAACCTTTCAACAGGCGCGTTTGATGTATGGCCTTGAATGGAAGTAAAATGTAATTTAATTTTGTGTAAATGACAAAAATCTTGGATCATGACATTATTGAATTCTTTACCACAGTCAAGAATAATTTTATGTGGTAAACCATAGTGTTGAATGAAAAGGAGTATATTCTTTTGAATTAACATACCTGTTTTAGCTTCTAGAGGATAAGCTTGTCCAATTTTTGAAAAAGGGTCAATGACTGTTAGAAATTGTTTATGGTCAAAGTGGAATGTGTCAATATGTAATGTTTCCATAGGTTTTTCCGGTGTAGGTGTTATTTGAAATTTTGGATGTTGAGGTTTTCTGTCGTATTTACAAGTTTGGCAAGTTTCGCAAGTGTTAATATATTTAACTACATGTTGTCCTAAATTAGGCCAGTAATATCTTTTTCGAATGGCTTTAATAGTTTCGTTTTGTCCACGGTGCACTGTTTTTCCTTCGTGCATATATTTAATTATGTGTTGTTGTCTTTGTTCACTAGGAATATCTTCGACTTTTTCGCGGCTAATTACCATTTTTACGGAATTTGAATAATATTTTTGAAGTACGCGAATAATTTTTGTTTCAACATTTTGATCAGAAAAATAAAAGCAAGGTGTATGGTTACTTATATTTTTAATCCATTGAATAAGAAATTTGAAAACATCATGGTCAGATGATCGACTTTTAAGACTTATGGTCCATCTGTAATGGTTATCAAATACTTTTTCGTAAGAACAAATATGACTAATATTACGATCATTTTCTGAAATTATATATTGGTATCTATAAGAATTTAATGACTTAGGGGTATATTCCATAGTAAAAAGTGGATTTTCATGATATGTATGGGTAGTCTGATTGTCTGAGTCTTGTATAGTTTGCACGGTTTCAGTTTGTGTCGGGAGATTATTTTCAGTGGTGACATCTTGATTTTCATTTCCTAATATTTCGGAGATAAATTGGTCCAATTCTTCGGGGTTGCCTAGTTGAGCATTCATTGAAAGTGTTTCTAGGTCGTCTAATTCGGGGATGTGTATTAGGACTGGTTGATCTTGGGCGGTGTTTTCATTTTCTATAGCGTTCAAATCGTCAATTCTGATTCTAGAGAGTGGATCAGCGGGATTGTGTTTACCTTTTTTATATTTAATTTCGAAATCATACTCCATGAGTTTGAGTCTCCATCGAGCTAAACGAGAATGGGGATCTTTGAGATTGAACAACCATTGCAAAGGTTGATGATCGGTTTGGATAATAAATTTCGTTCCAAAGAGATATGGTCTAAAATGTTTGGTGGTATCAACAATAGCTAAAAGCTCTTTTTCAATAGTTGAGTAGTTACACTCAGCTGGATTTAGGGTACGAGAATAGTAACTTATTGGGTGACCATCTTGTGATAAAATAGCGCCTATAGCAAAATTGCTAGCATCTGTAGTGAGGGTAAATGTTTTTTCATAATCGGGATAAGCAAGGACAGGATCATTGCAAAGCAAATCTTTGCATTTTTGTACGCATTCTTTGTACTCGGGGGTAAGGATAATTTTGGCATCTTTTTTCAAACAAGACGTTAGTGGTTTGGTAATACGAGCGAAGCCTGGAATGAATTTTCTATAATAACCTAGCAGACCAAGGAAAGACTTAATTTCTTTATGAGTTTTGGGTATTGGAAATTTTTTAATAGCTTCAATTTTCTTTTGATTGGGTTTAATACCTTCTGGAGTGATGACATGACCAAGGAATTCAACTTCTCTACAAAGGAATTCAGATTTATCGAGTTGAATTTTGAGGTTGGCTTTTTGGAAAGTTTTAAAGATAAGTTCTAAATTTTGGATGTGTTCTTGAAGGGAAGTACTAAAGATTATCACATCATCCATATAAACGAAACAGATATTATTTTGGAGATTTTTAAGAATATTGTCCATGACTCGTTGGAAAGTGGACGGGGCATTCTTTAGACCAAAGGGCATGCGGGTGTACTCATAGTGTCCGTTTTCAACGGTGAAAGCCGTTTTTTCGATACTGTCAGGATGCATTTCGATTTGATGAAATCCTGAAGCGAGGTCTATCGTAGTGAAATATTGACAACGTCCTAGTTTGTCAAGGATATCTGTGATGTTTGGAAGTGGGTAACGGTCAGAAATGGTTTTTTCATTAACTTTTCTATAATCTACGACCATACGCCATTTGCGGTTGCCAGAAGCGTCCAGCTTCTTGGGTACAATCCAAATAGGTGAGCTCCATGGGCTGAAAGAAGGTCGAATGATACCATCATCGAGTAATTTGGAAATTTGTTTTTGGACTTCTTGTTTGTGACAATATGGGTAACGGTATGATTTTGTGTGGACAGGAGTTTCATCTGAAACTCTAATATGATGTTTGATTTCGTTGGTGAATGTAAGTTTATCATCGGAAAAATAGAATACGTCAGAATATTGATTGCATAATGAGAGAAGAGCATTTCGTTCTTCAGAATTGAGGTGATCTGTTCTTAAAAGATTAGCAATATCTGTAGGTTTTTCAGAAGGGGATAAAATTTTTGCATCGTAAGTGTTGAAATGATCAAGGGGCAAGACATTTAAAGGCTCTGGGAATTCAATTTGAGTAGGTCTACTTTCCAAGTTGTGAATTTCGACAAGGGCTAAGCCATTTTTTGCTGTGGTTATAGTCTCTGGAATGAGACAAGTAGAAGTCGAATTTTGAGGAATATATACGTCGCCAGAAGTTATATCAACGGGGACATGTTTTAGAATAATTTCATTCGAATTTATAGAATAAGTCCTTGAAGTTTCATTTGGAGTTCGCATATAAACAGGAATTTGAGTGAAGTTATTATAAAGAATTTGATTTTCAAAATCTAATTTTAGATTAAGAGCAGTAAGATCTTCAAAACCTATAAGACCATCATAAAAATCGTGAAAGTAGAAAAGAAGGACATCTAATGTTTTATTAGAGTTAAATTCTGCCAATGCTGGAATTTGGGCGGAAAATTGAACATCTGTTTGACCAGTACAAGTCTTTAATCTGGTCGTGTCTTGATAAATACATTCTGGGAAATTAGTTTGAATAATGTCAGAACGGATGATACTTTTTGAACATCCTGTATCTATAAGAAGTTTAAGAGGAGGATTTTGAATTAAGATGTAGGGTAATGAACAGGGGATTGAAATATTGTTAAACTCGTGGTTTACGTAGGGGAGATTTCTTGAGGTACCTGGATAAAATTTTCTTCATTGTCTTCATTTGTGGGTTCTTCCCATGAATATTCATTGTATGTAGATTCTCTTCCTGACTCAAGCGGGGCGACTTCTTGTCGTTCTTCAATGGGGAATGTTTCATGTTGGTAATATTGATTGGAGTAGTCACAGTAGTCCGGTTGGTTGTCTGGAGTGGTGATTTGTAAGTCATTAGAAAATAATTCTTCTACGTGATACTTAGGTTGTCTAGTATTTTGGAAACGGATGCCTGAAGGTTGTGACGGACGTGGTGGCATTTGTCTTTGTTGAGTTTGATTATAGCGAGGTTGTATAGAGACTCCTGACATAGGGGTCGGTTTGTTCACAGGTTGATTAGGTCGCTGAGATGGCGCAAAGACATTTTGGGGCTTACCAAAGACTTGAGAGTTTGTTGGATAATTCCTATTTACAGGACGACTTTGAATATTAATTGGTTGTGACGGGAAGTTTTGTTGTGATTGTGGAGGTCGATAAGATTGTTGAAAATAATTAGGTTGTGAGTAATTGGGTTGTGAAAAATATGGTCTTTGATTCCAGTTGGTTTTGACTGGAGGTCTTTGGACTTGTTTTAAATTATGTTGTTTTGTATGACCTAGAGCTAAGTTTTTAAATTCATCGTATTTTATTTGTTCGTCTATAAATGTCATAGCATGTTCTATAGTTTTTATATTATAATTAAGACGCAACATAGTTTCATAGTGTGATGGCAAATTCATTTTGTAAGTATTGAAAATTTGATTCTCATAAAATTTAATTGAACCTTGTTTTTCTTCATTTGGTATTGGGGACATCATAATTTTAGAAATTATTTTTGATTTTAATTCTACTAAACGATTCCCAAAACAAAGTAGTGATTCTTTAGGCTGAAGGCGAGTTTGCTGTAATTCGCACTGCAACGTTTCTATACTTTTATGATCGCTAAAATTTTGTGAAAATAAATCTCTAATTTGGGGCCACGTTAAAATATCAGGTCTACTATCTAAAAGTTGTTGTGCCTTTCCGGTGATTTTATTTTTTATTACACTTAGGAGGACTCTAATATGTAATTCATTTTCTGCGGGACAACAATCAAGTAAATTATCTACTGCTTCGAAAAAGTTTTTAAGTCTAGTTTCATCTCCATTGAAAATAGGGATGAATTCCGAAAGGTTACGAACTTTTTGCAAATCTAGAGACATTTCTGTTGGAAAGAATTGATCAGAACTTTTTACAGTTGGACTTACTATACTGAATTGTGAAAGTACAGCGGTTAATTGGTCAAGTTCAGGTTCAGATAAATTTTGAGAAATTTTCTGTGTGTGATGTGATGACATAAAACAAAGTAAATTAATTATGTACTGTGTATTTATATGTACTTAAAGGTAAAAATGATTGACTATCAAAACTAAATTTTAAAAATTGAGTTGATTTATTGATTTATTTGACTTAATTTAAAACTAATAATACTCGCACAGAGTAAGCGAAATTATTATAAAATGATTGACTCTTAAAACTAAGTTTTCAAAATTGAATTGATTGATTTGTTTGACTTAATCTAACATTAATAATACTCGCACAAAGTAAGCGAAATTATTAATCTTCTTTAAAAATTAATCCTACGGCAGTTAATCTTTAAAGGTTTGTTTCCGTAAACTATCACACTACGTAAGTGATAGCGATAGGAATTTCCTTGCAAGTGACCTTACTGAGTCGCGTATGTCGTTTAAACAATTGAAAGACTGTTACGCGAGCGTTCACGCCTTAGTACGGTAAATTTGGGTAAACAACTTAAATCGAGACACAGAAAAGGGTTGAGAAAGGAGGCGAGATACAACTATTGAGCTCTACTCACTGTGTAGTTTCTGCCTGTAGACTTCTTCTGATCCTGGTTCAGCTTAATGGTTGAAACCAACGTTGTCCTGATGAAATCCGGGGTTGGATGTCTTCGATAGACTGCTTCACAGGAACAACTGCCAAATCCTACCGCGACTGCGCCAATGATGTTTCGGGAGAAACGTTGTTTGAAGAACAGGTTCACAAAAACTTTTTATTTTGTACGAAACTAACAGCGATCTGACTCTAAAACCGACTGGAATAATTGTATCTGCTTAGAAAGAGTGCAGATTTAATTTATAATTAAATAAATGCTAACTATGGAAAACCATTATTATTATGATAGGATTACTCATGGCGGCATTACGTTATGTGTAATGCCGGTGACTCAATTCTTATCAAAAATAAAATATGAACGGAAATGAATCATAGGCTATTACTCGCATTTTCGAATTCCAAATGTCAAGAAACATCTGCGAAGAATTTATCTGCCACCAAGTCAGCACAATAAATATCCAAGATCACGTTCCATGTGAAGTAGAACTTTCGAAATACACCAAAAACTCTACAAAATGCCAGTATACACCTATAAATTTAAACGGCCTCAAGATTCAAAAAATTGAAGAAAACAAATTGATCATCATCAGTCCCAATCAAACGATTGTTCACCAAAGGTGCGGAAACAATTAGAAAAACATCCCTCTCAACGAAAACTACTTAGTGGAACTTAACATGCAGTGCGAAATGAAAGTACAAGAACCTATTATAAAAACTTTCCAAAATTTGCGAATGAACTTTAAAAATTTCCTTACAACATATACAGTTTATAAAAAACTTTTCAAAGGGCAGATATTAAATTTAAGCCTCTTGAAATCAAATCAATAAAGTTAGATGAAATTAAAAACATTTATAGTGAATTAAATAACCAGAAAATAAAGACAGATAAAATTAGTGAAAACCCTGTACATTTTCACCAAACTAGTTTTTACAAAGTTTTCCCCAAGTTCGCCCAAAAATATAGGACTATCGAACTCTGGAGTAACCAAATAGTTCTCACTAATGGTTGGAGGAGTTACATGACACGTGGATGATAATAACGCAGGAAAGACGAATTTCAAGCATCAAGCCGAGCCAGCAGCAATGGCAGCAACACGTCGTATTATTATTATCTAACTTTATTATATTTTATTTGAAAATTAAATCAGTTGTAAGTTTAAGAGATTAAATGCAAAATTCACTCAGTCTGTTTTTTAAAAAGTTTTTTCGCTGGACAACAGTGTTAAGTCGCGACGACCCGGATTTGGGAAGCGTCGATCCTGACGCTTTATTTTCCAAATTCTAATACGTTTTAATTTTTTCAACATTTCGTGATCGACTTTTTTATATGAAATAATGTTTATATAATGAGATTGAAGTATTATCATTACTCGTAAAATCATGAATTCAATTCCATTTGATTTTTACAACTTTTTTGAAATTGGCAATTGACTTTTATTTTAATTTTGTTCATAATATCGATTTTTGCAGACCTATTGCACCGAAAGCTACGAGTATCCACGGTTTGACGAGAAACGGAAGCGAGCTGTTTCATTATGGGAAATAGAAGTCCACTTTGCCAAAAAGAATAGTTGCTGGACATATGTTACAGTTTCTAAGTTGATTAAACAAGCCATGCATTAATTGGCCACAATGCCAACGCCTTCGATATATAGCGACGGATTATTTTGATTAGCCAAGTTAATTTGGGTACATGATTTTCTAATGTGATATTAGGTTACTATGACGCTCTTTTACTTTGCAAAGAAAAAATTCCGGAAAGAAAAAAACCGGTCAGTTGAAGCTAACAACATTGGTCAGTGAATTTCTGAAGGCCTCATTTAAAAATGCACATGATGCATACGCCGATGTATGCATGTTAGAGCAATTGACTTTATCTTTACTTTCAAATGATAATTTGATCGCTACAAATTTCAGTTTCTTGAAAGCCGTTACAGATTTGCGAATCTCTTTAAATTCTAAGAAAAATGGGAGAAATCTGGCACCTTTACAAAAAGTACTTTCGTCGTATATGATTAAGCAAATTGCAAGTGCGGGAATCGATTTACATACTTTACGACGGAAATTTACTGAGACTGAGGAAGCAGAATTTGTGCAATTTTTGCTAAATGTTAGGTCCTCAAAAGACAAAACAAAGAAGAAAAGTAGTTTTGTACCTGCGAAACAAATAAATCTAATTATTCAGTTCCTTAAAACGTGATTTGCAAAAATGAATTGCATTATTATAAAATATTGATATATTTTGTCATATATATATATATATATATATATATATATATATATATATATATATATATATATATATATATATATATATATATATATATATATATATATATATATATATATATATATATATATATATATATATATATATATATATATATATAAAGGGTCCGGCAATAGGTACTGACAGTTTTTATCGTGTGATTGTCAGCTTAGTAATTGAAACACAGAGATTAAAACGAAACATTTATTCTATACATAATGCAGCTTTCAAATATGCTTATTTTTTCAAAATTACGTTAGACAAATGTAGTCCTTCTTGTCTTTCGCATTCTTGCAGCCGGCTGCGAAAAGATTGCATGACACGGCGCAAAACATATGGGCCGATCGTTTTAATTTTGTTAGTTATGTTTTTTGTCAGCTGCTGTAATGTGAAGGGCCTGTCGACAAATACTTTGGACTTCAGATATCCTCATAAGGAAAAATCGCAGCATGTTATGTATCCGGAGCTCTCGCCGGCCAATTAACATCACCATTTCAAGATACGAGTCGTCCAGGAAACATTCGTCTTAAAAGTGTCATACACATTCGAGCTGTATGACTTGCTGCTCCATCTTGTTGTAACCATAACTCATTATTGTCTATGTCCCTTCTTAAGCGATGCATTTCAGCAGGTAAGAAATGTTCAATCATAGCCAAATAGCGTTGCGAATTGACAGGGTGGTACACCGCACCACACTGTCACTTTTGCGGAATGCAAAGGTTGCTCATGCATTTTGTGAGGTTGTTCTGCCAACCAGTACCGCATGTTATTGACAGTACCTGTTAAATAAAAGTGTGTCTCATCGGACATGATTAGATTATTCAAAACATCTGGAAATTGCCGCTGAACCTTGACTATGGATCTCGTTCGAATGAACACAGTAACACAAAAAATTCATTGCTGCACGGACCAAGAATTGATGGCTACTAAAACTGCAGAATATAGCAAACTTACTGCGTACTATACTGTCCCCCACTCAGTGTCTACCGTCCCACTACAGCGCTCACGAATGCGTCAGTACCTATTGCCGGACCCTGTATATATATATATATATATATATATATATATATATATATATATATATATATATATATATATATGTATATATATATATATATATATATATATATATATATATATATATATATTGTATCGATTTCACTAAAACATAAAAAATTATTTGTAATGTTTAATATTCGCAAAAAACAATAATTTATGTAAATTTTTCTCTCAAGACTAAATTAATAAAAGAATATTTATTTTTTCAACTTGTCTTTATCCTTTGCTGAGAAAAAATGTGTAAAATACGCTAAATATTTATTAAAATAAAAACATGCTTTGGAAAATTATGCCAAACTATGTACAATTCTTATTAAAATGTGTATTATGTAATAGTAATCAGAATTATTACATTTACACAAACCTTTTCCCTTAATCCAAAAATAAATCTGTTTAGTTGCACTTTCCAATTATTTGAATAGCCCGCGCTTCGCGGTGTTGCGTTATCCGGAAAAATCAGCCGACGACGCTAAAAGCTACAAAGTACAATGCATCACTATAACAAACACGGTACTTTTCTATTATTCCGAAGGTACTTTTCCCGTCATTCGAAAATGTCCCGCCATAAGAATCAATGCATTTTACCTCATTCACATTATTTTTTTTTTCATAATCCAAATGGTAAAAAATTCTCAAAAAATTCATGAAGCTCTATTTTAAGCTGAAGAACATGTTAGCAAATTTTCATTGCGTTTTATAATTTTTTAAAATCCCGTTGGAACGTTCTTAAAGCAGTTTTAATCATCTTCAGATGATGCCAACTTTGTTGGCGAAACGTGTGTCGAGTGTAATGTCTAGTGTTTTGGTGTTTTGTGAAAAACTAAGTCAGTGTTATCTTCACACCAAAGGTTCCGACTTACTCCAGTAGAATGTAATCGAGGCGTTACATCGCCGTGAACCTGCCGTTTGCTTACGGAAATCTGCCGAGACCAAAAAACGACCATCGTCAAGCTGAAGGCCAAGTTAGACTACACACTGCTCAGCTTGAAAGAATTAGCAGCCTCTTGTAGAAAAAAGGTAGCGATATTATGGACATCGGTCCTTCGAGAGATGTCAACATCCGGAACAATATCAAGCAGATTCTCCAATTTCAACTGATGTACGCCTGCATAGCTTGGGAATAGCAGACAAGAACCATCTTTAGAAAATTCAGGTTGAAAACAGCGCTGCGATAAACCGTGGGAGCCCTGTGGTTCATAAGAAACACAGAAATTCGGGGTGATCTCCAATATACGACAGTACTAGAGAGGATCCAAAAAAGAGCCAGGAAAACTTACGAAAAAGCGGAAGATTATCCCCCTGGTAAGTGCGGCGACGGATGGAAACAGTGATAAATCATAAATGACCGAAAATCCAACTATTGGTGGATCCAGGGTGAGTTTTAAAAACACTGAATACCTAATACCTCTGTTTCTTTTCTCTGAATTTTCTGCTTCACGTGAATCCAGTCCAATTAAAAAAAGCGCTTTACTACCTCAGCAACAGACGTTTTGTTCTGTCACTCTCACAAGCCAAATCCGACGTTATAATGGGTGTCGTCGTAATGCGTTGCATTACGCACAAATGATGCAGGTAGCTACTTTCATATGATACGTAGTGTAGAAGTAATATAGGTCAGTTACTACCTTGGTGGGTGGCTGGTTTGGCAGTTTGGTAGTATATTTGCGAACGCCTAAAGCAATCGTTCGTATCGAAAACCTCTAATCGTTTTCACGTTTTCCTATAGTGGGTTGGTAGAAGTAAACACATTTGTATTTGTAAAAAAAAACGTCGGATTTTTAAAGGATATTGTTCTTCCATGCAGCACGAACGGCTCCATGCACAATGCATATATTAGAATGGAGCACTATCTGCAATGGGATATTGGAGTGCTACCTGAAATTCGGAACAGAACGTTATCTAAAACGGGCCATGAGACCCATTGCAGTTAGTGCTTGTGAGATAGAAACGATATCTAATTACTCCAAGAAATCTGTTAAAGGACATCTTCAAATCACCATTTTCTGTTTCAGATCAGGCAGGGATAATAGGCCTTCCACAAAAAACATACTACATGACCAATGTAAGATAACAAATCATCTGTTACATTTCGCAAAGTATTGCAATTACTATATCTCCGACTATTTTCGAGATCATCCACGGAGTACCTTTAGAAAGAAATATAGATTTCTGAGTTCCAAAACAAACAGTCTCTGAGTTACTTACTTGTTGGAAAAAAATATTGTTCTTATTGTCTAAATTTTTGTGAAAATGCTTTTGTGGATTTTTCTCAGCATAACTAAATTAAACATCAATTTAACTTAATAAATTGACTGATTTGAATCAATCGATTTTTATTTATGTGAAAGCTATAGGTATACTTACGATATCTCTTATTACCAGGCAGAATCTTATTGGGATCAGGAATTCCTAAAAAAAAAAACAATTTAAAACTATCATTTTAATATATATATATATATATATATATATATATATATATATATATATATATATATATATATATATATATATATATATATATAGTTTTGGTGGGAGGTTCTCGACGAGACGAAAAACAACACGTTGGTCACAACACATTTATTACGTTGCGTTACAATGGTAACTGTAAGTGATTTGCCCAAGAACTGACCATTCAGCTTTTATAATAATATGCATGTAACTGTTTCAGCTATTTTCTTAATGAAACATATACAGTTCGTTCTATAACATTTTAGTTTATGTGACACAGTTTCATAATAGATAAAAATAAAAAGTCATTAAATACAGGATGGTTTCTTAACTCCTCCCCCATTAGAACGGCAACATGGAGTCGTCGGGAGTAGGATTCGAACCTACGTTGCCTTCGGATCGCTTGGTCTTCGGTTTCCAAGAGAATGTTGTCCATGGTTTGACTCGATGTCGACAGTTGTAAATAATGAATAAGATACTAACACATAGTATCAGTCCAAGTATTACATAGAATAGAAGCGACTATGGAACTGCTTCAGGTAGGTCTTCTAAGGTGACCGGCTGCAAATGCTGAAGAATATTATGCAGTTGCTGGATATCACCAAGTCTGATGTCCTTCAGGATACGGGGAAGTTTTACTGGTTGATTTGACATTTGTGGAAGTTCGGATAGAACAGCGTGGATCCATTCAAAAGAGTAGAATCTGGGCTGAAGATTGTGTCTAATAGTGTGATTCTGAATCCATCTGGACTGGTAATTGCGACTGCATGACTGATTCTCTGTATTTTGTTATTCGAGCAGGAACTTTTAACATCGACAGTCTTGGTAGTAAGTAACAAAACGTGATGTTTGTCGATTTGTTCGGCGATGGGCCTTTGAAGAATGACGGGGGTCATTTGGCAGGAGTCCTCGTAGAGTCCATTGGCTAATGCATTGCTGATCATTGGGTCGTAACGTGCCTTGGCATATGGAGATTTCTTCCATCAGTGGACAGGGATTATCCAAAAGTAGATGTTGTGTACCAAGTACCAGGATAGGTTTAGGTGGAATAAATGTATATTTTTTAATAGGAATAGGGTACACATGGTAAGAGGAAAATTTTTCATTTTGCATGATTGGAACTTTTATTGAGAAAATAATGTTATCTTTTCTTAATTTGACTGAAACACCAAAATATTGATAGTAACTTTGTAAATATTCAAAATTTACTAATTGTTCTTTTGAATAAATTTGTTCAAGGGTTTTTAAAATAAATTAAAGGTCAGGAACTGAGAGAAGCGACTGATGTACTGTATTTAAATACGCGAAGGTAGTTGCCGCTTCGACAGTGCCAAGGAATTCTAAAATGAGTTCAAGGTTGTTAACAATCTGTTGTGCATATAACGCATAATATAATTGCATAATAACGCACGATTATTAAATTTATTTCCTTATCTAAATGCTGAATATAAGATTCCATAGCCTTTTGATGATTATGAAGAATAGCCAGGGTCGTATTTACTTTTTCAGCGAGGGTTACCATCATAGATGTTTGAAGGTTTATTTGATCAGCTAATGAATGTTGGTTTTTTATTAAGGTGTGAAACTTCAAATTAATGATTTCTAAATACTCATTATCCAATATTCAATGTGCCAATTAGCCATTTTTGAGTGGTGCCAACAATGTTTATAAATCCTCTTTTATTTCTAATGTTTTGCTTGTAGGGAGTCATATCGTTCTTGTATTTTATCTAATAAAAATAGAGCTTGGGTCGTAAAATTAATTGCCATTATTTTATTTGTTTTTGATTCTAATCGATCGATTTGAATTTTAAGATTTCTTATATTATTTTGAATAGGCTCTAAATTTATAACGTGGAGAAAAGTATGGTATTGATTAATAATTTTTGTTTCTTTACTTATTTTTAGGAGGTAAACTGGATTTTGTAGATGATCTAGTGTTATATGGTCTAGTCGCACTTGATGTACTAGGGATATTATTGTCATTGTCAGGAGGAGTAGGGATAGTGGATTTGTCATTTTTCGGTTTTTGGTCAGTCTCTTCGTCTTGTTGTTTGTCCTGCAACAACGTTTCTTTATTAGTTTTAGGAATTTTGCGTTTCTTTTTAACATGACTTTTATGAAATTGTCCATATTTTGTTTTAAGGGTAGGCCCTTTATCAAGAATTGCTTGTGATCGTTTGAATCGAGCACGCGTTTTATGACCTGTGGTAATTTCTTTTATTAATATTGGTTGTTCTGGTTCAACAGGTTCGGGTGCGTCTCTGGATTCATTTCGTTTTGAAATAATTTTGTCTTTGTTTTGAGAGATATTCGAATTTATTTGTTGATACAAGTGTTGTGTCAAGTCTTTGTGTTTTTGAATATAATCAGAAGTGATAATATTTTCATTGAGTTCAAAAGGAGTAGTTTTGTTAGTGTGACCTAATATTACTTCGAATGGTCTTAGTTTCGTTACGCTGTGTATCGAGTTATTGTAGCCGATAACTGCTAGTTTCATGAGGTATGGTAATGGTTTATTTGGGTGTTCTTGTTTTAGACAACGTATTGAATCTAAAACTGTGGAATGGAATCTTTCCACTGGGGAATTTGAATTTGAATTTTGAATTGTAGTTATATGTAATTCAATTTTGTATAATGCGCAAAATTCTTTAATAATAATATTACTAAACTCAGTTCCACTGTCAGCAATAATTTTTCCTGGAATACCGAAATGTGAAACGAAAGTTAATAATGCATTTTGAACTTCAATAGCAGTTTTATTTTCTAAATGGTAAGCTTGGCCAAATTTTGAAAAGGGATCTAGAATAGTTAAAAATTGTTGTCTGTCAGCTTGGAATACATCAATATGTATCGCTTCAAATGGTTTAGTATAAGTAGGAGTTATCTGAAATTTTATTTTTTGTGGATGCCTTTCATATTTTGATAATTGCCAGGTATTACAAATGTTGACGTATTTAATAACATCTGCATGAATTTTAGGCCAATAATAGCGTCTTAAGATAGTTGTGAGGGTTTCATTAATGCCGCGGTGACATGTTTTTGTTTCGTGGTAATATTTAATGTACCTCTGCTGTTCTTGTTCATCTTGAATATCATTCAAAATTTTTTTTGTTATAAAGAATCTAATACAAGAGCTAACATTTTGTTGCAGTATGCGTATCATTTTCTTTTCGATTTATGGAGTTGTAAAATAAAGACAAGTGATATCTGAGGGATTAACAAACTGTTTAATGAATTTCACTACATCAGCGTCTGAAAGGTTTTGACGTAAAGTTATAGAATGACGTATTTTATATCCAAATAATTTTTCGGTTGAACAGGTTTCGAATAGGGCGTTTGAAGTTTCATGAATTACTAATTGATTTTTAAACAGATTTAGGGGGTTATCTGTAATAGGCATTTGTAAAATTGGATTTTCTGCAGTTGTATGAATTGTGTCATTATCATTATTGTCTTTGTCAAGTAAGGGCATGGAAGGTAGCTGTTCATATGGATTTTGGTTTTCGGACTCGGAAAAATTGTCTAATAAATTTTGAAATACTTCAGGATCAGGTTCCGGAATGTTGTCAAGGATATCATTTACATCATCGTTTATTGTGCCTGGATTTGCGATTAATTTTGTCAAGTTTTATTCGAGAGACAACGTCGGCCTGATTTGTAAAGTCTTTTTTATATTTGATTTCATAATCAAACTCTTCAAGTTTCAACCGCCACCTAACTAATCTTGAATTTGGCTCTTTTAGTGAGAAGAGCCATTGGAGGGGCTTATGATCGGTAAAGATACAGAATTTTTTTCCAAAAAGGTAGGGTCTAAAGTACTTTGTGGCCCAACTTATACTTAATAATTCTTTTTCGATTTTTGAATAGTTACACTCAGCAGGATTAAGGGTGCGTGAAGCGTAACAGATGGGGTGGTCGTTTTGACTCAATATAGCTCCAATAGCGAAGTTACTGGCATCAGTAGTTAATGAAAATGGTTTCGAAAAGTCTGGGTATGCTAACACAGGGTCATTGCATAAAAGATTTTTACAGAGATTGAAACAATCAATAAATTCTGGGGTGTGAACTATTTTTTCTCCTTTCTTTAGACATTTTGTCATAGGTTTCGTGATTTTAGCAAAGTTTTTTGTAAAACGTCGATAATAACCAATTAGTCCAAGGAAGGATTTGATTTCTTTGGCCGTCTTCGGAATAGGGAATTTTTGAATAGCCTCGATTTTTCGAGGGTTAGGTTTAATACCTTGTGATGTAACTACATGACCTAGGAATTCGACTGATTTGCAAAGGAATTCAGATTTGTCCAACTGGATTTTAAGTTTAGAATCCCTAAATGCTTGGAAAACGAGTTTAAGGTTAGCAACGTGTTCTTGTAGGGAAGTAGAAAAAATGATAAAATGTCTGGACAGATCTTTATCTATATCTTGTTGTGGTGTTAGTTTGGAGTTAACTTGCCCATTACTACAGTTGGAATGGGCGTTCTTTAAACTGAATGGCATACGAACATATTCATAATGACCATTCTCTACATTGAATGCTGTCTTCGAAATTGAGTCAGGGTGCATCTCAATCTGATGGAAGCCACTGGTTAAATCGAGGGTTGTAAAGTAATGACAGCGCCCTAATTTGTTAAGTACGTCAGTTATGTTTGGCAAGGGGTATCGGTCATCAATGGTTTTTTCGTTAATTTTACGGTAGTCAACAACGACGCGCCATTTCTGTTTGCCAGAAGCGTCTGCTTTTTTATGGACTACCCAGAGTGGGGTGAATAGGGTGACTGCGATGGACGAATAATGCCATCTTCTAACATTTTTGTTATTTAACTCCTAACTTCCTCTTTATGAAAGGGTCTTCACCCTTTGTTTTAATCTCATGCTTGACCATATTGGTGAAAGTTAATTTATCATCCGGAAACATAAAAATATCCGAATACTGTTTACATAATTTTAATAATTCAGATTCTTCTTCCGAATTAAGATGAGAAGTACGTAATAAATTTGGAATTAAAGACGATCGGGAAGGTGTTATAGGTTCATTGATATGATAATCATATGACTAATAATTACAAAGAGGTTCAACACAAAGGGGGTCTGTAAATTCAATTGTTGTCGGTTTGTCTGAAATATTGTGTATCTGAACGAGTGCTTCACCATTATTACAATAAGTAACAGTTTCTGGTATTATCCATGAATCATTAGATAATGCCGGGACTAAGATATCACCGTTAGGCGAGTCGACTGGAACTTTTCTAAAAATAACTTCGTTAGCGTTAATTGAATAGCGAACTGTTTTGTCTGATGGTTGACGGTAGAACAATGGAAGTGCAAATTGTGGATTATACAGGATGTTTTCTGAAAAAATGATTGAAAGGTTGAATTTCAGCAGGTCTTCAAATCCTATTAACCCATAAAAATAATCGTGAAAATCGTAAAGAAGGACTGTCATTGTTTCATTAGAAAGGAATTCAGGAAATGCTGGGATATCGGCTTTAAATCTTATTTGCGTTTCTCCAGTACTTTATTTTTGTTTCGTTCTGGTAAATGCAATCAGGAAAATGGTTTTGAATAATATCAGGGCGAATTATCGATTTAGAACAACCTGTATCTATTAATAATTTCAATGGAGGGTTTTCTATACAAATATACGGAAGGCAAGATGGAGTAACTACCGAATTAAATTCTTCGATTACCTCTGTGAATTCGCAGGGCCAGGTTTCATAAAATTTTCAGAATTGTCACGAGAACTATCTTGAAAGTCAAAGTCATATTCAAGTTGACTGTCTACTTCGCTTTCGGCAAAGTAATTAGAAGACTCCTCAGGGTAAGAAATTTCAAAAGTACTGTCAGGAGTTAGGTGTAAGTTGTACTCTAAATTATCTTGGGTTTCTGTGTTACATAATTCAGTATCGTGAAATGGTTGACGTCGGGATTGTATAGTATTAACGCCAGAGATGGAGGTCGGTCTTGAAAAATTTCGGTTTTGAATTGGCTGTCTTTTATATAAGACTGAGACACCGGACATTGGAGTTGGACGAGATGTACTAGGAAGATTTCTATTTGGCTGGGGTTTCCAGATATTTTGTTTTCCGAAAACTTGGGCATTGGTCGGGCAACGTTGTGGAATTTGACGTATTTGTATGTTAATTGAGGCCGTAGGAAATGAGTGTTGTTGTGGATTTACGTTAAATCGTTGTTGATAATTTTGAAAAGATTGTGGTTTGTACATGGGCCTAACATTTCTAGAATTCTGATCGAATTGATTAAGTGGTTTAGGTTTACTATTAGTTGTTGCATAAAGACTGTTTTTATATTGGGAAAACTGTTCTTCCTTGGTGACAAAAGCTATTGCACCTTCAATTGTTGTAAATTCTTTTGTCCTAACCATTTGTTGTAATTGAGGTGGAAGATTACGAACATAAGTGGCTAGTGCCAGCTGTTGATAAACTTCAGCTAAAGCTGTTTTAACACCAACTGGTTTACTAGTTTGTTGCAATTTCAACATTTGTAGAGATTGGAATTCTTTAATTTGATTTCCAAATTGTAACAACGTTTGTTTAGACCTATTAAATTGTAAATGCAAGAGATCTTGCTGTAAGCATGGTAAATCTCGTGAATCACCAACATTTTGAGAAAGTATTTCCCTAATTTGAGGCCATGTTGCAATTTCTAAACGACTGGAAATTAATTGTTGGGCTTGACCTACAAGTTTAGATCTGATAGCTCTTAATAAAAATACGTTCTGGCTTTCATTGGTCTGTGATGCAAAAGAAGTTATCAATTCGTCACAACTAGTTAAAAAGTCATTTAGTAAAAAGGTATTTCCGTCAAATGGTGGTATGATGTCAACATACATTTTTAACAATTGGTACTTAACGGCCATTGTAGATGGTAACACTAGCCTTGGGGATTGTAAAGTGATAGATTGAGTTGGTTGTTGAGAATCGCTTAATTGAGTGTTTTCAGAATAGCTGTGTTCACTGCCTAGATTTTCGTTAGATTCTGAATCTGAATTGTTCATAAAAGATATTAATTTGAATAAAAATATTCAAAAATGAAAAAACCAAAGTGAAAACAAGTTTGAAAAGAAAAAAATTCTTCTTTTCTTTTCTTTAAGTTGGAAAAACTTGAAAAAAAAAGTCTTTGAGATCTTTGAAAACTTAACTTAAATACCTCTAAAGGTCGGAGTGAACCAAGTTCTAATAACACAAAGTCAATGAAAGAACAAGGAATGAGTACTTGGTACTTACTTTGTAATAAAATGTTGTCTGGACGTCTGGTAGCTGTGGAAACGTGCCGCACAGGAATACCGGTCCGTGGAGTGGAAAGGTGCCGCACTCCAGGTGTTTTCTTTGCTCGCCAACCCTGAAACAACTTCTCAGTGAGCCTGTTGTTTTTTTTCGGAATCACCAGTGAGGATTGAGATCCTACAGTTTCTTCAGTGAGCCTACTGCCTGATGAATCCTACCGACTGCGCCAGTTTTGGTGGGAGGTTCTCGACGAGACGAAAAACAACACGTTGGTCACAACACTTTTATTACGTTGCATTACAATGGTAACTGTAAGTGATTTGTCCAAGAACTGACATATGATTCACCGTTCAGCTTTTATAATAATGTGCATTTAGCTGTTTCAACTATTTTCTTAATGTATCATATACAGTTCGTTCTACAACATTTTAGTTTATGTGACAGTTTCATAATGGATAAAAATAAAGTCATTAAATACAGGGTGGTTTCTTAACTATATATATATATATATATATATATATATATATATATATATATATATATATATATATATATATATATATATATATATATATAGTTAAGAAACCACCCTGTATTTAATGACTTTATTTTTATCCATTATGAAACTGTCACATAAACTAAAATGTTGTAGAACGAACTGTATATGATACATTAAGAAAATAGTTGAAACAGCTAAATGCACATTATTATAAAAGCTGAACGGTGAATCATATGTCAGTTCTTGGACAAATCACTTACAGTTACCATTGTAATGCAACGTAATAAAAGTGTTGTGACCAACGTGTTGTTTTTCGTCTCGTCGAGAACCTCCCACCAAAACTGGCGCAGTCGGTAGGATTCATCAGGCAGTAGGCTCACTGAAGAAACTGTAGGATCTCAATCCTCACTGGTGATTCCGAAAAAAAACAACAGGCTCACTGAGAAGTTGTTTCAGGGTTGGCGAGCAAAGAAAACACCTGGAGTGCGGCACCTTTCCACTCCACGGACCGGTATTCCTGTGCGGCACGTTTCCACAGCTACCAGACGTCCAGACAACATTTTATTACAAAGTAAGTACCAAGTACTCATTCCTTGTTCTTTCATTGACTTTGTGTTATTAGAACTTGGTTCACTCCGACCTTTAGAGGTATTTAAGTTAAGTTTTCAAAGATCTCAAAGACTTTTTTTTTCAAGTTTTTCCAACTTAAAGAAAAGAAAAGAAGAATTTTTTTCTTTTCAAACTTGTTTTCACTTTTGTTTTTTCATTTTTGAATATTTTTATTCAAATTAATATCTTTTATGAACAATTCAGATTCAGAATCTAACGAAAATCAAGGCAGTGAACACAGCTATTCTGAAAACACTCAATTAAGCGATTCTCAACAACCAACTCAATCTATCACTTTACAATCCCCAAGGCTATTGTTTCCATCTACAATGGCCGTTAAGTACCAACTGTTAAAAATGTATGTTGACATCATACCACCATTTGACGGAAATACCTTTTTACTAAATGACTTTTTAACTAGTTGTGACGAATTGATAACTTCTTTTGCATCACAGACCAATGAAAGCCAGAACGTATTTTTATTAAGAGCTATCAGATCTAAACTTGTAGGTCAAGCCCAACAATTAATTTCCAGTCGTTTAGAAATTGCAACATGGCCTCAAATTAGGGAAATACTTTCTCAAAATGTTGGTGATTCACGAGATTTACCATGCTTACAGCAAGATCTCTTGCATTTACAATTTAATAGGTCTAAACAAACGTTGTTACAATTTGGAAATCAAATTAAAGAATTCCAATCTCTACAAATGTTGAAATTGCAACAAACTAGTAAACCAGTTGGTGTTAAAACAGCTTTAGCTGAAGTTTATCAACAGCTGGCACTAGCCACTTATGTTCGTAATCTTCCACCTCAATTACAACAAATGGTTAGGACAAAAGAATTTACAACAATTGAAGGTGCAATAGCTTTTGTCACCAAGGAAGAACAGTTTTCCCAATATAAAAACAGTCTTTATGCAACAACTAATAGTAAACCTAAACCACTTAATCAATTCGATCAGAATTCTAGAAATGTTAGGCCCATGTACAAACCACAATCTTTTCAAAATTATCAACAACGATTTAACGTAAATCCACAACAACACTCATTTCCTACGGCCTCAATTAACATACAAATACGTCAAATTCCACAACGTTGCCCGACCAATGCCCAAGTTTTCGGAAAACAAAATATCTGGAAACCCCAGCCAAATAGAAATCTTCCTAGTACATCTCGTCCAACTCCAATGTCCGGTGTCTCAGTCTTATATAAAAGACAGCCAATTCAAAACCGAAATTTTTCAAGACCGACCTCCATCTCTGGCGTTAATACTATACAATCCCGACGTCAACCATTTCACGATACTGAATTATGTAACACAGAAACCCAAGATAATTTAGAGTACAACTTACACCTAACTCCTGACAGTACTTTTGAAATTTCTTACCCTGAGGAGTCTTCTAATTACTTTGCCGAAAGCGAAGTAGACAGTCAACTTGAATATGACTTTGACTTTCAAGATAGTTCTCGTGACAATTCTGAAAATTTTATGAAACCTGGCCCTGCGAATTCACAGAGGTAATCGAAGAATTTAATTCGGTAGTTACTCCATCTTGCCTTCCGTATATTTGTATAGAAAACCCTCCATTGAAATTATTAATAGATACAGGTTGTTCTAAATCGATAATTCGCCCTGATATTATTCAAAACCATTTTCCTGATTGCATTTACCAGAACGAAACAAAAATAAAGTACTGGAGAAACGCAAATAAGATATAAAGCCGATATCCCAGCATTTCCTGAATTCCTTTCTAATGAAACAATGACAGTCCTTCTTTACGATTTTCACGATTATTTTTATGGGTTAATAGGATTTGAAGACCTGCTGAAATTCAACCTTTCAATCATTTTTTCAGAAAACATCCTGTATAATCCACAATTTGCACTTCCATTGTTCTACCGTCAACCATCAGACAAAACAGTTCGCTATTCAATTAACGCTAACGAAGTTATTTTTAGAAAAGTTCCAGTTGACTCGCCTAACGGTGATATCTTAGTCCCGGCATTATCTAATGATTCATGGATAATACCAGAAACAGTTACTTATTGTAATAATGGTGAAGCACTCGTTCAGATACACAATATTTCAGACAAACCGACAACAATTGAATTTACAGACCCCCTTTGTGTTGAACCTCTTTGTAATTATTAGTCATATGATTATCATATCAATGAACCTATAACACCTTCCCTATATATATATATATATATATATATATATATATATATATATATATATATATATATATATATATATATATATATATATATATATATATATATATATATATATATATATATATATATATAATTACGTGTTTCAGGATTTTGGTCGAAGGAAACTACACTCACTGGTTTAACAAGTACTTTTACTTGATAACTAGGCTGGACAATTCAATTCTGCCGCTACTGGGCAGTGGCAAAGCATTTATACATAAATTCTAGCTGACATGATATTTCTCATTTAGCTGATATTAAATATTAAATTAAATACAATGTAACATATTTATATGGTTATGGAATAGAATACAATAGACAATAAAATAAAAGAAGTCTATGTTCAGAGGCGTATATATAACTCCTCCCTCTTTAAAATGGAAGTGGAGAGTCCGGAACTTCCATCCTGCTCTTAGTGAGGGATGTTTTCATCGGGCCTCATGTCTCTTTCCTTGGGCTTAGGACTCCTTTGAACTCTTGGGAACCATTAGCCGTGATTTGATCGATTTTTAAACCAATGGATGGTCATTAGAGCCAGTATTAATATAATCAATATAGCAATGATTATATAGACAGTGGTAAAAGAATTGGTATATTTCTCTAGAAGTTGGGCGAGTTGAATAGGTTTGATAGCTTTCATCTGTTTGGTGATACGTCTAGTAATCCTGGATCGTTGACGTGGATGGTTTCTAAGTTAAATGCATTTGGCCTGGTTGATAGGTCAGGTAAAATGAAACTCGTTCCAGGGAGTAGATTCCTATCAATTTTATATATGGAATTTAGAATTTGGATTTCGCAATTTTCTTCCAGTGTAACTTCTACTGGTAGATTAATTTGATGAACTGTAACATCCTCCCATTTGTGTTTGATTAAAATTGGCTTTTGTGTGATAACCAATAGATGCTTTTGTGATATTTGTTGCACAATGGGCTGCAATAAATTGATAGCTGCATATATGCAATTTTTGGGACTTCGGCCTTCCAGTACGTTTGTAAAGTAAGTTTCGGGCTGAAAATCAATGTTTCTCTGCATACAGCAACTGTTCTAATAATGAGACATGGTTCATCTCTCCATAAATGCATTCTAGTAAAACTCAGTATAAGGAGGTATAATGGTAAGATTTTTAATCGGAATTGAGGATAATTCATATAAGGAATAGGCATTTTCATTTGTAAGTGGTACGATCAATTGTACTATTATTTGTCTATTATAAACCTTTGTTTTTATCGAAAATAATTGATAATAATTCTGAATGTTTTCAAGAGGTATTAGCTGTTGTGTTGAATACAATTTATTTAGAGTCTGCAAAATAATATAAAGGTCGTGTGTTGACATTAAAAAGTTATGAATAAGATTGGAATGACTAAAAGTGATTGCATTCTCCAAGTTATCTAAGAAATTTGAGATAAAGTGTAAGTGCTGAGTCAATTCAACGTTAATTGTATAACAGTTAAGGTCGACTCAGATTAAATTTATTTCTGTCAGTGTTGCGTTTTGCTGTCTAGCTAGATTGTTTATGTTTTCATTCATAATTGTAACACTATGATTTATTTTTGTAGCTAATGATGTCATTAATGAAGTTCTGAAATTAGTTTGAGTTTCCAAATTATCTTGGTTTTTTATTAATGTTTTATAATTTAAATTTACTTTCTGAAGATCGTCTTTCGTGGCAATTCCAAAAAGAAATTTATCTGCTTTGCCTATTATCTTAAATAATCCACGTTTTTGTCTAAAACTAGTGGTTGTTAAACCGCGAAACTTTAACATCGTTTGATTATAAAGGAAAACTAAATGATTCTGCATTGATACCATATTTTTAGTTTTACCATATCTTAAACATTGTTTATCAAAATTTATTAAATTATCTTTTGTCTTTTCTAAGACAACTTCTAAGTCTTCTAGATCAATTGTATATATAAATTCATGACTATTTACTACAAGTTTAGCCTTATCAGATATTCTAAAAAAATGAATAGGGTTTGTCAAGGATTGTATAGTCAATGCCAGTGTTAGGGGTAAGAACGTTAGAAAACTGAGTCCGTTCATGCCTAACCTGAAACAATAAAGAAATCAATCTTTAAATTTTGGTTTTATTTGTCTGGTACTTCGTCTAGGTAATGTTATTTTATGCTCAGGTATGACTTTTTATAGATCTTGTAATTGTTTAACATTGTCATTATCCTTAGCTGTTTCTTTTTCTTTATCTGCGCTTGTTGACGGCGCGGATTTTTGTTCAGTACGTTTTTTCTTTTTTATTTTATTTTTATGAAATCTGCCGACCGATGTGTCGGTTGTTGGACCATTATCTTTAATAACTTTGATGGGTTTAAATTTTGGCTGGGTCTTCTTCGTATCGGCATGTATGGCTCGTAACATGATTGTATCATCTTTTTCTAATGGTTCGGGGTCATCTAATTTTTCATTACGTTTAGAAATAATTTGGTTTTTATTATTTTCAATACGTTCTTTAATTTGTGGATATAATTGAGAATAAATTTGTACTTGTTGATTTACGTAATTATTTGTAATTTTTGATTCGTCTAATTCAAATGGTGTATTTTTGTCTAGTTATACGAGAATTACTTGAAAGGGGGTCATTTTGGTTACTGAGTGAATTGAATTATTATAACAAGAAACTGCAAGTGACATCAGATAAGTTAAAGGTTTATTTGGATAATCAATTTTTAAACTTCTGGTGGAATCTAATATTGTCGAATGGAATCTCTCGACAGGTGAATTGGAATTTGAATTTCGGATACTTGTCATATTAAGTTAAATTTTATGTACACGTAAGTATTCTTTAAATACGAGATTATCGAATTATTTACCTCGGTCACAAATTATTTTAGAAAGGGTGCCAAAATGTGATGTAAATTGAACAAAGGCTGTAGTTACGTCTACTGCGTTTCTGGTAGGTACATGAATAGCTTGACCATATTTAGAAGATGGGTTGAAAATAGTTAAAAATATTTCTTTTTCCATAAATAATAAGTCAACGTGTAATACTTCAAGCGGTTTTGTCGCTGTTGGTGTAATTTGGAGTTTTATGTGCTGTGGATTTCTATTATATTTTGCTCTTTGGCATGTATCACATAAACTGATATAACGTGTTACGTCGTTAGATAAATTTGGCCAATAGAATTTTTGGGAAAGACGTTTAATAGTCTCATTTATGCCGCGATGTAGTGTTTTAGTTTCATGCAAATATTTTATTTCTCTGAGTTTATCTTGATCTTCTATTATATCTTGAACCAATAAATTTGATATTACAATTTTTAATGATGGGCTAAATGAATTAGCTAGAACACGCAATATTTTTGTTTTTAATGAATTTGAATTAAAATAAAAGCAATAAATTTCATTTAGTTTTAAAACGGTTTAAATATCTAACAATTTCGTCATCTGATATTGATGTATGAAATATTAATTTGTGTCTTACTTTTGAAAAGGGAAGTTCTGTTGAAAATAAAAATCGTGCTGCTAAAGTGTTAGATTCGTTAAGGATTATTTGATGTTTGTAAACATTAATCGGTTTTTCAGTGATTTGTGGGGCACAAACAGGATTTTCTTGAGCAGAGTGTATTGTTTGATTGTCTAGATCTAATTCTAAATCATTTATTATTTCTTCTGCTTTCTCAAGATTTATGAGAGAAGTGTTTTCAAGAAACTCTAGTAAGTCCTGTTCTGTTTCTGTATCATCAGCTGGGTGGTTTATCATTGATTCATTATCATCAGGGTGACCGGTATTAATAATTTCCTTTGTATCTATTGAATACGGTTTTGTCGTATCATTATAACTTTTCATTAACAATGGAATATATACATAAAAGTGTAAGACTAATTTTTGGACAATTCAATGAGAATTGGAATTCAGTATAACATAACTTTATTCGGCTTCTAACTAGTACAACTGTATATCAAACACTGACTGCGCTCCCCGCAATAACTCCAATTCAGCGCTCGGAATCGTTGTAGACCAAACATCCGCACGATTAGATGCCAATAGATTTGACTCACCAAAATATTGCTTACAGTTCGGCCATCCTGTATCAGTTGGCGTCCTCGTCTAGCTGCATCGCTGGACTCAATCAGTCCTTAGCCCCTTCGGCTCACAAATTCCACGGCCCAGTCGGCCTGCCTACTCCCGGTCGGCACAGAAATTCCGCGGCCCTGTCGGCCTTACCACTGCCCCGTCGGCATACAAATTCTGCAGCCCTGTCGGCCTTACCACTGCCCAGTCGGCATACAAATTCCGCGGTCCGGTTGGCCTCACCACCGCCCAGTCGGCACACAAATTCCGCGGCCCGGTCGGCCTCACCACCGCCCAATTGGCACACAAATTCCGCGGCCCGGTCGGTCTCACCGCTGCCCAGTCGGCATGCAAATTCCGCGGCTCGGTCGGCCTCACCACTGCCCAGTCGGCACACAAATTCAGCGGCCCTGTCGGCCTTACCACTGTTGGCCTACTATTGTCCCTAACCTATCATAATTATTGCTTATCAGCTGGATACATTACTTTGTTTATGTATTATCCGAAATACCACTTACACTACAAGCATTCATGTAATTTGATACATCATTCCCGACCTACACCAAATCTTCGTGACCTTCCGTCTATTTACAGTTTCCTAACGTCAGCACTAATAGCCACGGCGTTATTTAGGTTTCTATTTCATATTGTCGTAATAGCAATATTGGTTTTAGAAAAACTTTACAGCTGCACTATTATCCATTTCTTCATATTATCTACTGATACTGTGGTAGTGAGATTTCGATATCCTTCTCGCAAATCTTCCACGACGTACCTGTCCTTAGGTAATACATGTTTCACTCTGAACGGTCTTTTGAACTTTGGATTTAATTTTCTGCTTGTACTCGTACTCTTGTCACTAATAATACGCATTGACACTAAATCTTCTACGTGATACTGATCCGCATTCGGTCTGTTTCTATCGTTTCGCTCCTTTTGTTTACGTTGGTTTTCGCTAATAGGATCCGTTATCCTATTCTCAGTTGTTTAAGGTCCACTCTTTCCATTTCAACCTTCAACGAATTTAATAAGGATGCCTCCGCTATTGTTTTACACTGGTACCCAAATAAGGCCTTAAGGGGGGTAGTATTGATACCTTTATTAAAAGACGTAATTAATGCATTTTGTAGACTTTTGATATGTATGTACATCCCACATATCGGTCTCTCCCTTGGCGCTCGTCGTAGCTAACATATTTAGAATTGTGTTGTTATAATGTTCGCACTGTCCATTAAATCGTGGTGTTGCCACTGAATTTAGCACATGTTTTATCGAATAAGAGTCACAAAACAGTATGAATGTTTTAGCCGTAAAAGCGGTACCTCGGCCACTTATTATGCGGGCCTTTACATTGTAACGAAACGTCGCATTTTAGCAAACCAGTAGTACATTCGAATTCTATGTATTGTTTGGTCAATACTCTGATGCCCTGCATCGTCATGACATAGTCTTACTATCTGCTATCTCACGTCCTTAGGCATCACCCATAGTTTCTTGCCATCCTTGAGTTCTCTGTACACCGTATTATTCTTAAGCATGTAATCACTGAAGAATTTTTTACTATCATTATTGACCACTCCTTCCTCCAGCATTTGACGGATTCTCCTCAACTGTTCATCCTGAAGTTGTACCGCTAAAATCCAATCACCTTCCGTGATATCGATTTGGTGGATTTCTTCAGTGTGCAACGGATATCGGCTCAGAGCGTCGCCATGGGGCATTTTGGCACCCGGTCTATACACAATGTCAAAAGTGTAATCTTATACAAGTAGCCACCATCTGCCTACACGTGGAATCAAGTCCTTTGAAAAGGTTGTCCTAAGCGCATTACAATCTGTCACTACTGTGAAGTGTATTCCTAACAAATACACTCGAAAATATTGCAAACTTAGCACTACTGCCATGGTCTGTAACTCATAGGAGTGATAGTGTCTTTGATCGACTGAGTTTTGTTTACTAAAATACTACTACACATTGCACACCGTCATTAAATTGAAGTAACATTTCGTCTACTGCTTCTGGACTAGGGTCCGTGTGAAGTTCAGTGGGTAGTGATGGCTCAAAAATCGCCAATACCGGTCAAGAGGTTAACATTGTTTTTATTGTATTAAACACACTTTGTTGTTCTGTAGCCCAACACCAAGGAACATCACGACGTAACAATTTTGTCAAAGGTTCTGCTATTTTGGCGTAATTTCTCACATGTTTGCGAAAATAACCTGCTAGTCCTAAAAATTGCCTCACTTGTTTAACGTTTCCGGGTGACTGCATTCTTAGAACTACTTCTACCTTTTGTTGCCCTGGTCTAATTCCAGAGGCACTTACTTCTCGTCCCAAATACTCAATTTCCTCACGGAAAAGGAACATTTATTTATCTTTCACTGTGATCGCATTCAAACGTCGATAATCCACTACCATGCGGTAATCACCAGTTTTATTTTTCACTAGTAAGGCGGGGCTGGCGTACGGTGAATTATATTCTCTCATTATATTATTACTTAGAAGTTCGTTAATAATATTCTGTAAAACAATATTTTTCAGATCGTGCCATCCGGTATGGTTGGTATGAAATTGGTGTATCAGACATACAATTAATTACGAATTTTACAGAGTTCGTTTTACCTAATGTCGACATTGATGTTGTGATTCGATCTTTAAACTTGGTCAACAAATCGAATCATTTTTGTTTAGATTCATCAGGCATGCGACCGATGTTTATATTACTCATTACTTTTGCCAACTTATTATTTGTTTGTTTAGACTCCGTAATTTGAACATTTATAGTCGGTCCCGTTTTGATTAATGTCACAGTCGGCATATTCAGAAAATCACAACCGACTATACAGTCATAAAACATGTCTGAATCCTTCACTATTATCGCACAAATTTTAACACTGACATTGTCAACACGAACGTGTGCCCTTGCTATTTGATTACTTATTATTTCATTGCCAGCAAAACCTCGCAACCCAGATGTCTTTGTTTCTACTGCTAATCCAAGTCTTTTACACACACTTTCTTTGATTAATGTTTTTGAACTTCCCGTGTCTATTAAACAATCAATAGTTTATCCACGGATAATCACTTTTGCAACCGTAGGACTGTTTACACTGTTACAATGTGGCGTTTGGACTAGTCAGGGTTTTGAGTTCTTGACCTTGCTATTTTTCGCCGGACATTTGTTTTGTTTGTGTCCTAAACGACCACACTTGTAGCACTCTATTTTGGGGGACATTCCGATAGACGATGCGGACCTATACAATTGTAACACTTAATAGGACGCCTCTCTTTGTTAACTTCTAAGGTATTGATAAGTCTTCTATCATTAAATCGTATTTCGGTTCTCATTGATGGCATCTCTCCCATCGTGCTCAGAAAACAGTACAGTTCACTGGAATTTATGAATCTGGATGATCGAGCTGCCCTGGATATATTTTGATCGGGTATTCCCCCAATTACGACATCTATTATGCATTCTTCTGGTATAATAACTTGCAAGGTTCGTAGTTTTTCCATGTTGGTAAAACAATATTCGACTAAATTCTGTCCGACCGTTGCTTTATATAGGGCAGCGTCTTTTAAGAGTTTTGCGAATGGCATTAGTTTATGGAATTGTTCTACTAATAGCGTCTTCATTTGTTGCCAAGTTTTTGACAAACCTTCAGCATCATACCACCTTCTTGCCATACCTGATAATCGTGTAGCGGCAATTTTAACTGTTGTTGATGAATGCCATTGATAATACTCCGCCAGCTCTTCGACTCTTAATACACATTGTTCAACCGTTAATGTTTTTAGTTGTGCGTCAAATCCTGGAATCATCTCATCCACTCCCGGCAAATACATAGGTCTCTCCATCGAGTATCTGCATCTCTTTTTGGATAACTTATGCGTTTTTTCCTTCTTTTGTTTCTGCTTTTTGCTTCTGAGTCTTGTATCACTTGAGGAAGCACTTGAGGATGTTGAATTCGACGAACTTGAAGAAGATGAACTTGGTGTACTGGCACTCAATTCTCTTATCCGTTTTTTATTCTTCTTATTCGATACCGTCTGTCTAATCTCTGATGTAGATGATTCACCCGTAGGGGTATACCGCATTTCATCAACTGTCGCCATGACAAACTCACTGAGCCAAACGGGCACTAACTACTAGGTATAATCCCACTTCTGACTTGTAAGACTAATTTTTGGACAATTCAATGAAAATTGGAATTCAGTATAACATAACTTTATTCGGCTTCTAACTAGTACAACTGTATATCAAAGACTGACTGCGCTCTCCGCAATAACTCCGATTCAGCGCTCGGAATCGTTGTAGACCAAACATCCGCACGTTTAGATGCCAATAGATTTGACTCACCAAAATATTGCTTACATAAGCATTATAAATGCAATTGTCTGCAGGGTCCATAGTAAAATGCAATTTCTGCAAATCTTCAAAACCTATGAGTCCGTTAAAGACTTCATGGAAATCATACAATAAGACGTTCATTATTACATTCATTGCTAAATCAGCGAAAGCTCGAATACTTGCTTGGAATCGTATTGTTTTTTGTCCCGTGCATGTTTTTAATTTAATTTCATTCTGGTAAATTTGATCAGGATAATATTTTTGTATAATATCTGGTCTAATAATAGACTTTGAAGAGCCTGTGTCTATTAAAAGTTTTAAAGGTGGTTCTGAAATTTCGATATATGGTAAGGTGGAAGGTATTGGACTAGAATTAAATACTTCTACTATGTCGGATTGGTTTGAGGCTGGGAATTGTCTAAAAAAATTCTCGTCTGTTTCGTGTTAATTTTCGTTTTCGTATTGATAGTCGAAATTTTGGGAATTGATTTGTTCTTCAGGTAATGGAACGCCTGCTTGATCTAATTCATATAAGCGCATAAAATGTGGCGCTAATTTAACCGGGTACGGGATGTCTGAGGGGGTTACAGTTCATACTTGTTCGGTGGGGTCTAATTCTGCAATATAAAATCGTTCATGGGGTGATGTATACTGTTGAGGTCTCTGGAAATTTGTGTTCACTCGTGATGTACTTTGAATGCCTAACATCGGGGTTTGTCTTTGTACACTTTGTACACCAGACATTGGGGAGGTTTGGATAAGTTAGCAACTTGATTGGGTTTCCATACATTTTGTTGCCTTTTTGGACCAAAAACTTCCTTTGCTGATGGAAAATGCTGTGTAACTTGGTGTGGCTGTATTTTAATAGGTTGGGATGGAAATTGTACCGAAGGATATGGCATTTGAGGTCTGAATGTGCCTCTAGGGTGTATTAATTTGTTTTATATTTTGTTGTGGTGGGTTATTGTTAATTCGAGATGTTGACGGGTTAATTGAATTTTTATACGCATTAAATTGTTATTAACGAGTCACTAAATTAATAACTTCTTCAAGCGATTTTAGATTTTGCGTCCTAACCATTTGTTGATATGCGAATGGTAAATTTCTCGTATACGTGTCTAGTGCGAGTTGATTGTAAATATCAACTAGAGCTAATTTACGTTCAGCAGTATAATTTACCTGTTGTAATTTAGTCATAAGAAGTGATCTAAATTCTAATACTTTGTTTCCAAATGATACGTGTATCTTTTAGTTTGTTAAATGTTAGATGTAAAAGATCTTGCTGAAGCCAAGGTAAATCTCTTACGTCTCCGAAATTATCCGTTAAAATGTTTTTTAATTGGCCAAATGTTTTTATTTCTAACCGTGCTGAAACTAGCATTTGTGCCTTTCCCACTAATTTGGACTGAATAGCATCAAACAAAAAAATATTTAATGGTTCATTATCTGCTGTGTAAAATGTTGTTAGTAAATTTTCACATCTCTTTAAAAAGCTGTTTAAGAGTATATAAACCTGAAGGGTAAATACGAAAAATGGTCGGCTGTAGGCCTTACGAAAAGATATAATTTGCAACGAAGGACCTTAGATTCTGTACAATTGGCAACGTACATGAATGGAGGAGTAAATTAGTAGGAATTTATTTATTTACCAGTGGATGGCGAGGCACGAAACTCCAAATGGCTGGTGGCTGTTGATTTTTTACTTCTTGATATATTCTCAACGATGGGGGCCCCGTGAAGAATATTCGTGGCACTAACTTTTAGAATATATGTTGGTCGTACAGTCACTTGTAAAGATTGTTTAGTTTTTGATCTTACTACGATGGTAATTGATTATAGATTGCACGTGTGTTCTCGATGGAAAATCTATAAATTCTTGGAACTAGGAAAAATTTGGGGGGGGGGTATTGCGGAATTGCCAACTGTGCATTGCCAACTGTGTGGCGCGACAGATTTAAATTCAAAACAATTCGCTTTGACCTAAAGTGGCCTCAACAAAGAGAAATGAATTACCGTCGAATTGAGGGATAATGTCAACGTATACTTTTACTAATTGATAATTGACTGCCATTGTTGTTAGTTGTAGTCTGGGTGGTAGTAAACGTACAATATTTATTTGTGGTTGACTAAGTAGAGGATCTTCGTCTAACTGTTGTTGTTCTGTTTGTTCAACTCTGTCTAGAGCTGCTTTAAGACTAGATAGTAAGTCTGAATGAAAATCGTTCATACGATTTTAAGTTTAAAAAATCTTAAAACTAGGAATATGAAAAAATTGTTGAGATGAGATGAATGATTTGATTTGTTTGTTTGATTGATTTGATTTGATTTATTTCTTTGATTTGAGTTGAGCATAAAATATTGAGATATCTTTGATAAAAGCAGGAGGGGCCGCACAACATCGATGTACTTCAGCTGGGGTGAAAAATGGCACCGACAGCACCAGCGCACCGGGAGGGGATAACAGATTCCCCTCTGGTGTTGGCCGTGGGCTTGCTGGGCTAATTCCCCGGTAAGCCTCTATTTCTTGTTCCAGCTGGCAGCAGAAGAGGCCCCCACGATCGACCCCATTTGGATAGGAGTCATGGGCAAGGTGGTGGGGGCCAACCGGACGCATTGCCTGAGGGCAACAGACAACGAAAAAGGACGCTTTGAGTGGACTGACGAACTGAGGGACGACCTGCTGCAATACTATGAAAGCAGTGAGCCCATACGGAGGGGATACATGGTACGTATGCATGCTCTGTGGTGTGAATTACACCCACAGCATGATTCCTCCCCGCCGCAGAATCTGCGTAATTATGTATCCCATCTTCGTAGAAAAGACTATGTGAGGACTGCGCCCCGATTGGTGAATGAGGTAGCTGAAAGGCTGCCTAATGAACTAGTTGAGGATGCGGTCTTCACCGCTCCACCAATCGTAGAGGGCCTCAGTACCAGAAGGGGGTTACATCGCATAAAACCCCCTAGGCCACAAGACCTGGCCAGAGTGAATGCTGAAATTCAAGCATCGCTTCTAGAAGGGGCCGACACCTGGCACATAAATTGTGCCGTGTACACTGCCGCCGAAAGTTTCTCTCATATGGAGAGGGCGAACAACTGTTCCTCTCTACGAGAGAGAGAGAGAGAGAGAGCGGAACGGCGTGTACGGAAGATGGAGGCCAAGATCCAATCGGCAAGAAAACAGGTATCCCGTATCCAATGTGTGATGGACTATATGGCGGCCAATAGTCCTTTTACGCAAAAATTACAGCGAATCGCCGCCAATTTAAGACGCGTCCATCACACACTCAATGAGGTAGTGCTGCGTACCACCAAACAGCACTGCCTTGATAGGATACGGATGCTAGTGACGTGTAAAAAGTCACTAGTGAGGCGGACGTGAAGGCTGGCGGAAAATAATTTGTTCCGCTAAAAACCCTCGCGGCTATTCGAACCGCCTCAACCTGTTGTCGAAAATCAGCCGACTGTACCAAAGAGACACTCCAGCCCTGGCATACTTTGAAGACTTTTGCGAAGGTCTTCAGTGACCAGAACAAGTGTGCCACCCGATAAACCCAGAAGAGGTTCAAAGTGCTCTTGCGGGCTCTAAGAACTTTTCTGATCCAGATCCCGACAGGATAAATAACTTCTGGTGGAAAAGATTGTCTAATGCCCACCACCACTTAGCCAGAATTTTTACCACCTGGCTAAATGGGGAGCAGCAAATTTCTTCTTGGGCTATCGAGGGGCGGACCGCGCTAATCCCGAAAACTGGAGGTTTGTCCAACCCAAAGAACTACCGACCGATAAACTACTTAAACGCATGTTACAAGGTGTTTACACGCATCTTGTATATGCGAATACTCCTAGCAGTTGAGCCGGTTTTCGAGGGGATGTATGAACAACGAGGGTCTAAGAAGGGTATCGCTGGCTGCAAGGAGAATCTGTTGATTGACAGATGTGTCATGCAGGACTCCGTGCAGTACAAGTGAAACCTTCCATGGCCTGGATCGACTACCGCAAGGCATTCGATATGACGATGCAGGAGCTAATCATTCACTTGCTCCAATGCCTTGTGGTGCCCGGTCCTGTAGTGAGATGTATTCAAGAACTGATACCGCTCTGGAGGACTCGGTTCACCATAATATTTTAGGAATATTTAGGGCATGTTTTAGGAATACTCCGTTAGCCCCCTTCTGTTTTGCATCTCACTGCTGCCGTTGTCAGTGTCCCGTAGGAGAACCCATGGCTATAACTGCGGCACCCCCCGGCGATCGGAGGCATTAGGTCACCCATCTGTTTTACATGGATGACCTAAAACTTTATGCCTCCGAAGAATGGGAATTACGACAGTCCCTAAGGGTGGTGCAGGAGTACACGCAGGCCATCGGGATGGAGTTCGGGTTGGACAAATATGCTCTGGTTCATCTCAAGAGAGGGCGAAGCCGGGAATACGCAGAGGATGCGCAGCTCGTGGACGGAAGCATCTTACACCACTTAGATGCTGGAGAGTCGTACACCTACTTGAGTGTTGAGCAACGCTCCACCCAAGAAGTAGGTGTTGTAAAAAACGCTCTCCGCGGCAAGTACCAGCACCGCCTCCGACAGATCTGGTCTTCAGAATTGTCGGGGAAGAACAAGGTGTCTACAACAAACATGCTTGCCGTTCCGATCCTTGTCTACTCCTTCGGACTAGTCAAATGGACACAGGAGGAGCTGCGGCGACTCGACGTAGTAACCCGAAAAAGGATGCATCTCAGTAGGAGTTTGCATCGCAGATCGTCCGTTCCACGGTTATATCTCCCACGACATCGCGGAGGCCGTGGACTCTTGAGTTTGGAGTGTTCTCCATCCAGAACCATCCTCCATAACAGGATGGTTCTGGACGGAGCCTGTAAAGCTATCAGAAGTTCTGATTCCCTTCTCTGTACGGTCCGAGATCACGAACATGCAGGGATAGGAGCATTTTTATTTAAGGCAGCACGTAGAGCAGCCGATGATCTCGGTCTCGTCTTCGACACCGAACGGGCCAATCACAACTCTGTCACCGAGTTGGAACCCATTCCGCATTTAAGAGCTCTGTAGCTTCACAAGGATAAGCCCATGCATGAGGTCTTCTATAGGAATATGGAAGCCCTGGGCTTATCTGAGAGGCTGACCTTTGTTTTCTTAAGGTCAGCCAGGCTAAATTCAGAGACCGAGGGATTCATCATGGCTTGCCAAGATGGTGTATTTAACACGCTCGTCTATAGGAGTCGTGTCATGGGTATGGAGGTTCCTGATGTCAGCTGCAGGGCCTGCCGCAGGGCGCCGGAGGCATTGATGAATTTACTGTCCGCTTGCTCGGTATATGCAGCTTCGGCCTATATCCATAGATACAGCGCAGCGTTACGGGTGCTTTATTATCATTTAAGGCACTCGTATCAGATAGACGAGGCACCAGTGCTGCCTTACGCTTCGGGAGATATTGAGTCCATTGTGGGAAACGAGAAGTGCTGAATATATTGGAACTATTCGTTTCCTACCGTCAGGCAAATACAAGCCAACAAGTCTGATGGAGTCCTCCTTGACCACCAACTCAGGACAATGTTCGTCATCGAATTCTCAGCACCTGGTGATGGTAACATTGTTTTGAAAGAGGAGGAGAAACGGACAAAATATCGAGATTTAATCTTCGAACTCCGTAGACTCTATCCAGATCATTCTGTTAAACTTAAGGTACTGATTATAGGAGCCCTTGGTGGAGCGAGAGATACACTGCTTTCAGAATTAAAGAGCATACCGGTATGCCGAAACTCTTCAGAAATCTTAGCCGGTCGCACGCAGAAGGCGGTAATTCTCGGTTCGCTTCGTCTACTCAGGGCACATGACTCGGCCCAGTAATCACTAACCGAACGGACGCGAGGAGTGATTACTGGTATTACCAGCGCACTTTCTGTGTGAGTCGAAGCCACAGAAAGGATTGACTGGTTTTTAGAAAAAAAAATGTATATATATATATAATTATTATTATTATTAGACAGGTACCTTGGAGCTCACACACAAAATAATAATGAATCTGTGAATTCGGTCATCTGGTCATTTACACCAAAACACCTGCCTGTGGTGCTGACAGTTGAAATCGCAATGAAATTAGGCATCATAGCTTTCAATGAAGGGTACAAGCCTTTATTGAAAATTATTAACATAATGGGACTGACCGTGAGGAAGCTGGCCGAGATATAAGCGCTTCAGCATAACAGGGCGCGCATCGACCATTCCGAGAAGCGAGTGACCGACGCTGCAAAGTTGGCCCGAATTGAAGAAAGAGAGACAAGAGGGGCTCAAGCGGAATCATTTTACGATGATGAGGGTTTACTTTACATCCCAGGTATTGCAGATTAACCGTAAATAAAATGTTTTCGAAGTACCATGGTTTCAAAACTTTAAACGCCCTTTTTTCTAAAACACATTTTAAAAGTATTGGGTCAATATTACGAAGAGACTAATTGACCGATTAACTTGGTTTTTCTTTTATTTTATTCAGTACAGTCTTTTGTAGATCTTAACAACATCGGTTATAAATAATTTTAACGCTACAATACAAAAACTGCCGATTGATGAAGCTATCTTTAATTAAGAATCATCTTACATACTTTATACTCACAGTTTATACTGCAGAACGGCAGATAAAGTAAAAATAATAGAATCGAAATTAAGATTCCTTAAAAAATGTGAACTTCTCATGGAGTTACCTGTATATCAAAAATAAATTAAGTGATACTCTAAATTCAATAACTTTCGAGGGATTAAGAATTATTCACACGACAATCCTGAGTATCTGATAACCTCGCTTCAGGAAATATCCCAATATTTACACCAAAATAATTTGTCACTTATTATAATATATTATAATATATTATTATACATTGTTTTCCAAAATCCTAACTCCTCTAGATATTATGGATTAGAAGCATACGAAACTGATTCAGATTCGTCTTTGTATTTATTTGATCTGCTTATATTTTTGTTACCCCTACGAATGTACTACATTAAACTTGTAATTTAAGAATTGAATATTTGTAAATGATTTTCTGTTCTGTTGTTTCCTCGTTTGCAGTTGACTGTGATCTGAAGTGGTTCTAAGGCATTTCTGAAGTAATGATTAACCATGATGAGGCTGTGAGTTGTTGGACATTTTAGCATTTCACAAATATTAAGGAAGTTTGGCAGATTTCAGGTAAAACCTTCAAGATTTTCAGGATTCGAGTTTTACATATAGCATTATCATCTATGCTAATAGACTGGAACATATCTTTGTGTCAAAGAAAGTGGTTTATATTATTCAGGTTTTTCATGGAAAAACCACCATGCGATTCTTTCATCAAAGAATCGTCGTCACGCGCTAGGTAGTTTTGGCATGACGATTAAAACATTTTATAGACCAGTTCTGTTAAATAATAGAACTGGTCTATAGATCAACAAAGATATACCATTTTTAGATTTTTTCCTATTCCTGCTTAAAATAGGATAGGAATAGGAAAGAGTCTAAAAAGGGTGTAATATTAGAGGGATTTTTAATACAAATACCAATCTGAATCAGTTTCGTATGCTTCTAAGTCCATAATATCTAGAGGAGTTAGGATTTTGGAGAACAATGGAGGGCTTCATAATAAGTGACAAATTATTTTAGTGTAAATTTTGGGAAGTTTCCTGGGTTATCAGATTTTCAGGATTGTCATATAAATAATTTTTAATCGCTCGAAAGTTATTGAATTTAAAATTTCACTTAATTGATTCTTGATATACAAGTAACTCCATGAGAATGTCACATTTTTTAAAGAATCTTAATTTTGATTCTATTACTTTTATTTTATCTGCCATTCTTTAAATTATGAGTATGAAGTGTCTGAGATGATTTTTATATCTCTATTAAAGGTAGCTTCATCAACCTGTAGTTTTTGTATTGCAGCGGTAAAATTCTTTATAACCGATGTTGTTATTGATATTTGATTTTTCATAAGTTTTCTATCTGGTGTTCGTCATTAGTTAATTTATTGATGCAATTCATATAATATTTGCCATCTTCGGAATCTAGGTTTCCTGTAATTGGTTTAAGGAGGTCTCCCTCCATGGAGGGCCTTTTTCGGGCTATATTTTGGAAACAAATTTCTCAGAAACTGCAAATGATATTGAATTATTTCTTTTTTTATTTCTTGCGTTACGATGTCTATTTTCCAAAAATATATTGTTTTGTCCCCCGGTCATTGTAGGGCCGCTATATGTCCGCCGGAAGTAGTCGCTGCTCCGAGCGACTTAGCGACATTACATTTTCTGGCCAAGATTGTAGCGTTCTGGTGAATCCGATAGCAATAATGATATTATTTTCTTAAAAAGCATTGCTACATATGAATTCTAGACTAGAACTATCCCAATTAAATAAAAATTGTGAGCGTGAGAGCATTTTTTAATTGTGCCCTGTTTTTTGGTACAAAAATCGTAGAAAGAAAAAAGTACTTCATCTGCAGCTAAGATCCTAGTCTAGGATCTACAAAAGACTGTCCTGAATAAAATAAAATAAAAACCAAGTTAATCGGTCAATTAGTCTCTTCTTAATATTGGCCCAATACTTTTAAAATGTGGTTTCGAGAAAAGGGCATTTAAAGTTTTGAAACCACGTTACTTCGAGAAAATTTTATTTACGATTAATCTGTAATACCTGGGACGTAAAGTAAACCCTCATCATCGTAAAATGATTCCAGTTGAGCCCCTCTTGCCTCCCTTTCTTCAATTCGGGTCAACTTTGCAGCGTCGCGCGTCGGTCACTCGCTTCTCGGAATGGTCGATGCTCGCTCTGTTATGCCGAAGCGCTTACATTTCGGCCAGCTGCCTCACGGTCAGTCCCATTATGTTAATAATTTTCAATAAAGGCTTGTACCCTTCATTGAAAATTATGATGCCTAATTTCATTGCGATTTCAACTGTCAGGGGTGTGACCCTGACAGTTCAGGTGTTTTGGTGTAAATGACCAGATGACCGAATTCATGGATTCATTATTATTTTATGTGTGAGCTCCAAGGCACCTGCCTAATATATATATATATATATATATATATATATATATATATATATATATATATATATATATATATATATATATATATATATATATATATATATATATATATATATATATATATATATATATATATATATATATATATATATATATATATATATATCTGTGAGTCTGTGAGTCTTCAAGGTGTATATATATTTTAACCACTTAATATCTACACTTAGTAAATGATTATTGTGAAAACCATTTTTTAATATTGGCCTTATTAACGGAGTTACTGAATTTTTAATATTAAGAAAAATTTGCTCAATATTTTGAGAACAACTTATTTGTTGTGTCTATATATAACTATATCCATGATACAAGTTTGATAAGATGTATAGCGGCCACTGTTGCCAAATCTCCACATTTACATTTTCTTCTTTTAGTTAACAAGAAAATGGCCAAAAATTGATTTCATTGCAGATAACGTGGAATAAATAGAGCTGAGATGTGAGATTCACTTTTAGCAGGTAAAATGTTGACGTTTTAAGAGTTATTTTGTACTTAATTTACATTACAAAATTATAAAATACCAAAGTAGAAAGATTTTTAGCTTCTTACCTCCAAACTTGTATAAAAAGTTGCAGAGGGGCCGTCGAATTACGAAGTTTATACCATAATTATGAGACCTCTTTAATTATTTACATTAGCGTAAAATTCTCAAATTCTCACCAAAATTGGGCTACCACACTCCTATTATCGAGGGCGCCGAATACGTATCTGGTTTCAGCGTTTGGCGGTCGGACACAGTTTTCGAGAAAACGAAGTTTCTACTTTCACACATGACACTATTTTTCTTTCTCAAATAACATGCGTTTTACATTACATGGATACCTAATAATAATAAAGGGTGGTCCAACCATAATGCACGATGTTAATTGTGAGTCACACCTTAACGTCAAGTTTTTTGCCCAACTTAATTTGACATTTCTTTGTTTTAGTGTTTGACAAATTCAACCATGGAAAGGTACACAATTGAGCAGCGCGTTAAGATTGTTGAAGCCTTTTACGAAAATGGGCGTTCAAATCAAAATGCAATTCGTGCACTTCGTGACTTTTTTGGTCAGCATAATCGACCAAATGTGTCCACAATCAGGAGAATTGTGCGCAAATTTCAGCAAACCGGGTCTGTAGGAAATGTGAAAACACCTGTGCATGCTCGCCCAGTTCGTTCTGCGGAAAACATTGCTGTTGTTCGCGATAGTGTAGCAGAAGAGGTGCCAACCTCGACTCGTCGTCGTGCCCAACAATTGAACATCTCACGAACATCACTGATGCGAATTTTGAATAAAGATTTAAATTTACACGCTTACAAGGTTCAATTGACTCAAGAGCTGAAGCCTACTGACCATTTCAAGCGTCGTCAATACGCCGAATGGTTGGTTGAACAGATATAAATGATTGGTAACTTTACAAAGAAAATCATCTTCAGAGACGAGGCACACTTTCACCTCAGTGGATTCGTTAATAAGCAGAATTGCCGCATTTGGGCAAATGAGAATCCACGAGTGATTATTGAAAAGCCGATGCATCCACAAAGAGTGACTGTTTGGTGCGGTTTATGGGCTGGCGGCGTCATCGGGCCGTACTTCTTTGAAAATGAGGTCGGCCAAGCAGTTACCGTGAATGGTGTTCGTTATCGCGAGATGATAACGGACTTCTTGTGGCCAGAAATTGAGGATATGGAGATGGACGATATGTGGTTCCAACAGGATGGTGCCACTTGCCACACAGCCAACGAAACAATGACACTTTTGCGCGAGAAATTCAATGGCGGTGTTATCTCACGTCGTGGCGATATTAATTGGCCGCCACGATCATGTGATTTGACACCGTTGGACTTCTTTCTTTGGGGATATTTAAAAGAAAAAGTGTACGTCAATAAGTAAAGAACAGTTCAAGAGCTAAAGGATGAGATAATTCGGCACATTAACGACATTGAACCTCAATTATGTCTCAGAGTCATTGAAAATATGGACTATCGGATAGAGGTATGCCACCAAAGCCGTGGCGAGCATTTGGCCGATATTTTGTTTCACACATAATTGTCATAGATCCTTCTATTATAATAAAAAATATTAAGATTCTCTAAAAACTTTTTGTTTTATTTACAATTAACATCGTGCGTTTTGGTTGGTCCACCTTTTATAAGTAGATGATACAACACTGTATTTATACACATTATATATTAAAATCATCACAATATATGCTATTTTTTACGATTTTCTTAATTTACTTGCAATGTTGACATTCACGTGCAGTTAGCGTCGTCCACTGTAATATCTGTAATCATGGCGCCCTCTGTGTCATTCGATGAAACCACATATATGCTGAGATGCTCCAAAAGCTACCTCTGAATATTAACACCTAAATACGTTGTCATTTTGAAAGATACTAACCTAACCTAATAACGGCGTATTTAGTTGTTAATATTTAGAGTTAGCTTTTGGAGCCTCTCCGTATATATGTGGTTTCATCGAACGACACAGAGGGCGCCACAATTACGAATATTATAATGGACGACACCAACTGCACGAGAATACTAAACATTTGAAGTAACTAACTATCGTAATGAATAATAAGTTTTATGACGGTTTAATATACGATATGTATAAAGGAACTTTTGTAGCATCTACCCGTATTAATATTAGCTATCTACGCAGTGTGTAGTGGAAGTTATTTGGTAAGAAAGAGTGCTCTCGTGCAGAAAAGTAGAGAATAATTACCGAAAGAAATTGTCTTTAATTGGTAACTATTAGTTTTTATTTCTAAATCATACACTTATGTAAAGATTAAACGTGTATCACATGCATATTGTCACTTCATTATCAAATTGCAGATAAATGGATGTGACTAAGAAATCAACAAAAATGGCGGTACATAGCTTTTCCCGAGAAGTAATAAGTAATGTCATAACATTTACGGAGAAGGATCCCAAGAATAAAGTGAACATTCGAAGAAAATGTTAGCCACAACAGATTTAAAAAAATAACTATTAACAAGTACTCAAAGAAGGTGCTGTGATAGATTCCTTTTTTCCCCAAAGAAAAAAGGAATAAACCAAGCACAAAATCGTATTCGTACGTACATAGTCATATATAATTTTACTAAAAAATGTTTGTGGAAGATAATTCAGGAATTTTATATAATATAATGGGGAAGAGAAGGCCTACTGTAAAAGGTTTGTACTAACTGCAAAATATTTTGTTAGAGATTTTTAATGTTAATGGTTTATTATGGTTACAACAACAATTTGAACAGGATCCAAATTTTTTAAGATTCGTTTTATATACAGATGAGGCAGGATTTACCACAGGAGGAATTTTTAATATCCGCAATACCAATATTTGGGCCGATGAAAATCCTCGAGCTGTACGAGAGACCAGCTTCCAACAACAATTTTCAGTGAATGTTTGGGCAGGAAATATTGACAATTTTCTTATCGGACCATACATACTATCGAGACGTCAGAATGGAAGAATGTATCTCAATTGTTTGAGTGAAACTTTAGAAAGGTCATTTGGATTATTTATTGCCTCTAGCAACAAAAAGACTGATGTGGATTCAACATGATGGTGCTCCCCCACATACTCCTAGAACCGTCGTTAAACCGAAGCAACTAGTTTATGCCGTACCAGTTAATATAATTGAAGAATTGCAAGAACGAATTGAAAACGCAGCTAATATAATAAGAAATTATCCACAGTTGTTTCAAAATGTTCGTGAATCACTGGTGAGAAGAACACGAGGATGTATACAGAATAATGGTGGCCATTTTTAACAGTTTTTGTGATTTTATTATGGTTAAGGAGTATGCTAAGGAAAAAATAATGTTACACTATGAAGTAATCTTATTGGATGGGTTGTAAAGTGAGGTGAAGTGACGCACAGTTAAATAAAGTAACGTGAAATTAAGGGAAGTGAAGTGAAATATAAAGTGGGTCAATTAGTTCCTGGTCAGGTGAGTGTTTATTAATTTTTATTTCTTGAAAAATGTTTTTACTTTTTATTATTAGTATGTTGGCATATCTTTGTAATTACAATTGCTTGTTTTTCAAATATCATTTGTTGTTTTCGCATTTATAAAAATTCATAGTGAGATCATAGGGCTACAGGCGGATAACCCACTTAACAAAAAGTAACGCGCCAAAGCAATACCTCAATGGTGGTGTGGAAGCTTATTGATTTTAACTTACCAATTAAAATATAATTTTAAGGAAATTAGAAATGTATTATTAGTATTCTAAAAATACAAATTTGTAAGGTAGATAGATATATTATCTCCAATTTGTGAGAAATTGGTGACAAGCTGACAACAGCTTGTCACCAATGGAGGGGGCTATGGAGACAGCCCCGCGTAAATCGGGGACAGAGACGTCGCCTGGCGCCCGAGCACCAAGAAGTGCACGTGATTCCTATACGGAGCTATGGGGTCTATGAGCACTACCCCCGAGTGGAGCCCTACGGATATTATGGGCTCTACGACGACGACGGCGCCGTGGCCCCAGACCATATTGCCACGCGCGCGAGAGGCCGCGAAGGAGGCGCGCCGAGCGGCGTATTTCCGATGTCGCGTGTCGAGACCGCCGCCCCCGCCCCCCGAGACACGGCCACTGAGACCGTGATTCGAGCGATGGGCGAGCTGATGGCTCAGGCGTAAGCACGGCGGACAGAAACCGCCCGACCGCCGCCGAAAACACAGGTATTTAAACCACATATTGTTTATTTTAGCAAAAATAATATTTTTGCTAGTATCTACCGCAACTAGATAGAATAAAAATATTTTTATTTTCGAAATATTGTGGTTTTTTGTATAAGTATATATACTGCTATGTGTTTTCGTATTTTCATACAAGTTCCTTACAAGAATTTTATAATATTTAGTTAAGAAACGTTACCACTATTCTTGCTAATAATGACCACTTTTACAATTACTAATCGCGAGTTATGTATTGTTTTCATAGAGCATGGGAAGCATATATCAACTGCAGAAAATGACATACGCAAAAAGTTTTCACTTTCTGAAAATGATTTAAATTGTGTTGTCAGAAAAATTCAGAAACAGTTACTGCCTGAATTCAAATCAAGATGGGCTGCTGCTACCAGAATAAAGGAAAGATTTTTGGAGAATAATGAACAATGGCTTAACCGTACATTTTCTGTTCAACTTGACGACACTGAGGAACCTGGGCCGTCATCAGGAACAAGGCGAGGAAGACCTTGTAAAAGCTATGAAGAGTCATCCGAAAAAACTAAAAAGAGAAAAGCGACTAAATTATTCCGGGATTCTGGGCTGGATTCAATTCAGTATTCATATGTACAAGGATTCCGTTCAATTGGTGAAAGTAAAGAAGCTCAAATAATAAAATTAATTCGTTCCGCATCCTCAGAGAAAAAGGAAATCATACACCTGCAGTTGTTAGAGGAAAATACGTTTGTCAATTATTTTACAGCAGATGAAGCTTTAGTCATATTTATTGATTAGATTTATCAAAAAATCAATACCAATATCTTATAAACTGTACGAAAGAAAGAGGATGAAAGTTATTTCCGCCATATAAGCAACTCCAGGAAGCTAAAAGTAAATGCTACCCAGATAACTCTCAAATTACAATTACCGACGTTATGGCTAAAGTGGAACTACAAGGATTATTGAATCATACAGCAACAAGGTTATTAAATATATCGTCAGTTGATGTAACATCTGTACGTAAATTAATTTTATATAGTAAACGGGGTTGCGATGGTTCCTCGGGCCAAAGTGAATATAAACAAATTCTTTCTGGTGAGAGTGAATTAGTATCCGATGCTAATTTGTTAATATCATCTTTAGTTCCCCTTAGACTGGTAGACAGTTCTTCAAAGGAAAATATTTGGCAAAATGCAGCCCCATCATCTATACGATTTTGTCGCCCTATCTTAATAGAATTTTCCAAAGAGACTCCAGAGAAAACCAGAACAATTATAAGTAAACTAAAGGCACAAATATCTTCTCTTTTACCAACGTCTGTTCACATAAATGACATGGAGGTATCAATTACTTACGAACTTTTTCTTACTATGATCGATGGGAAAGTTACACAGGTATTAATTCTGAAAGTTCTACATGTAGTGTTTGTCTCGCTAAACCGAAAGAAATGAATAATCTTGAACGCGTTAAGCAAAGAGTAGAACGAGAAGAAACTTTCGAATTTGGTCTTTCAACTTTACATGCGTGGATTCGTTGTATGGAACTGATTCTCCACATTTCCTACAATTTATCATTTGAAAAATGGTCCGCAACTACAGAAGATCAAAAATGACAGAAACAAATTAAAAAACAAGCTGTACAAGAGAGGTTTCGTACAGAACTAGGATTAATTATAGATAAACCACGACAAGGTTGTGGAAACACTAATGACGGTAATACTGCGAGGAGATTTTTTGCAAATGCCGCGTGCTCATCGTCAATTACTGGTGTTGATGAAGAACTAATACAGATACTTCATATTATCTTACAGACAATGGCATGCGGGCAACCAGTTAATGCCAAAAAATTTGGAGAGTATGCATTTAAAACTGCAGAACTTTATGTACGTAAATACAACTGGTACTACATGTCTTCTTCTGTCCATAAAATACTAATTCACGGAGCAAATATTATTCGTTATAACGCAGTACTGCCTTTTGGATAGCTTTCAGAGGATGCACAAGAATCGCGAAATAAAAATTACAAGCAATACAGGTTACATCATGCTCGAAAATGTTCACGATCAGATACCAATGCAGATGTATTTCATACACTTCTTTATACCTCAGATCCATATATAGCCAGTTTAAGAATGACCCCACCAAGAACGCTGATGGAGCTCGACGAAGAAGCCTTGCAGTTACTGGAATAATTGTGAATTATGCACCTACTAAATAACGATTGTTCATTATAAGTTATAATATTATCATACCTCTATACTAATACCTATACGTAATTTTTGTTTCTATTATTGAAAACTAAATTTATATAAAAGGAATCAAATATATTATATGTCTATTAACGTCTTATATTTACTAGTTTTCTGTTTATAAAAGAATAATGGACTGACTCTGATTTTTAAATATTCCTCAATTTTGTCCACTAAATATAGCTATCTTTTATATATCTATAAATATATATATATATATATATATATATATATATATATATATATATATATATATATATATATATATATATATATATATATATATATATATATATATATATATATAAAAGATATTGCATAGTATTACACAGTCTTCAACACCACTCCTTCTTATATACACCTACCAAATTTCACTTCATTTTATCTGTAAACAATAAAGTTACAGATTTTGAGACGCGAAAGTGCTGTTTGCCCCATAGTGCGCCGGGCCAGCGCGGGACGCGCAGCCCGCCCACCGAGAGGACTGGCGCGCCAGAGAAATACGACAGGGCGCCGCGACGGAAGGCGCGTCGGCGCCTAGAGGAGAGGCACCGGGAAACGACGATCGGGCCTAGGCCAGGGACAACCCTCGGACCCGCAACTGAATTGGAGAGCGAAGACATCTCCGAAGAACTCCGTCACTGGGGGAGCCGCGGTGGCGGGGGTGCTCGACACCTCGAGCAAGACGGCTCCAACCGACGTCGCGACGCCCCCGGAAAATTCCGCAGGGTCAGAAGAAATGAAGAATCTGGGCGTAGGAATGAAATCGAACGACGATACCCGGACGCAAGCGAACCAAAAGCTGCCGGAGGTGGATAATAACCTGGAATTAAATCGCGACTTAATCAACATGGAGGAAATTAATGGAATCGAAGCGGATCAAGATAATGACCGCGAATTAAATGGAAATAAACTTGGACTTCGACTGAACCCGAATTTAACTCAAGTGGATTCAAATCCGGACAATAAAATGGAATTTAATCGACGGACTTTGAAGGTATCTGAACGAAATCAAATTGGACTTGGAAGCGAAACGAACTTTAGTCAATTGGATTCAACTTAGGATGATAAACTGGAATCAAGTCATCGGAATATAAATCAAATGGAACTTCGAAATGAAATGGAATCGACTGACTTTGATTAAATCGAATTTAATCCAACCGAATATAGAACAAAGAAATGAAACTGGACTTGGAATTAAATCGAATTTAATTAAAACAAATATGGACCAAGGAAACGAATTCAGACTTCGACATAATTTGAATGTAATCGAACGGAATACGGATGAAGATAGAGAGGCTGGACTCAGAAATAAATCGCCTTCAATGAAATCGAATTCCATCAACGAAATGGAACAAGAAGTTGATATCGGACTTGAAATTAAATCAAACTCGATGGAACGGAAAAGGAGTACCGACCCGGAACCGGTCGATGCCCCGGAACAGGAAGTTCACCGGGAAGTAAATGCACACACCACATCGGACCAGATCAACGACCTGGGTGTTGACATTTATGGAAATTCGGAAAGCGAATCGGAGGAGAACAGTGAACTTCGAGGAATGAAACCGGACTTCAACAATAAACCGGAGTCGAACATACCGGAACTGGAATGCGATTTTAAGGAAGAACCATCTACACACGTCCCGACCTTAAACAATGGCTTACAAGAAATTGACTCTGGGAAAGCACCTGAACCGGCCTACGGAGAAGTTGTCGCTATTAGGGGAGGAACCGTGCCCCGCATACCACTTGAAATAGAGGGGAAGATAGTTAAAGCGGTGGTGGACACCGGCGCTGGTTTAAATCTAATCCGAAGCGATCTGGTACAAGGAAAGCAGTGGGAAACGGCCAGCAAGACATTGCGACTAGCCACCAGCGGACTCAAGCAAGGGATGTCATGGACTTGGCACTGACCCTATGCGGTGAACCCGTCGACTTGCCCATGTACGTGGTGGACAACCTACTCGAAGAAGTCATCCTTGGACAGCCGTTTCTGCAAGAAGAGAACGTCGTGATGGATTGGAAAAGAAGAACTATCGCATTTGGCACTTGCAGAAGAAGAACCGTATACTGGGACGACCCCAAGGGCCAGGCGAAACTCGCCCTCACACCGGAAGAGTTATACGGACACATATGCGACAAAGTACCCGACGAACACCGGACAGAATACCTCGAGGAGATCTTGAAATACTCCGACGTCTTCTCCGATGAACCACGACCAGCGACGGTGTTATCTAAGCAGCACAGCATCGTTCTACGCGATACCGTGCCCGTGCGGGACCCACCGTATCAGTGTAGCGAAGAGAAGAAACGCATAATTAACACGCACTGCCAGGAGATGCTGACCCAAGGAGTTATCCGCCGATCACGTTCAGAATATAACTCCCCAGTCGTGTTGGTCAAGAAGAAGGGCGATGAGGAGCTACGATTCTGCGTGGATTACCGTCAAATAAATGCGAAGACAGAAGCCGAAGTTGGGACCCTACCGCAAATATTCGACACCATCCGCGAGTTGGGAGATGCGCAGTACTTTTCGACGCTCGACCTGAAGGCCGGGTACTGGCAAGTACCGATGGCCGAGGACAGCAAGAAATACACGGCCTTCTCAACTCCCGACAGGGCCCAATATGAATTTGAGGTCATGCCATTCGGATTAACCGGAGCACCCGGAACTTTTCAGAAAATGATGGCTGAAGTCCTCGAGGGATACTTGCATCAATTCGTCAAAGTCTACCTGGATGATATCGTCGTATATAGCAAAAACCATGATGAACATCTATACCATCTGAGCGCGGTTTTGGAGAGACTCCGTCTAAACGGTCTCCACGTGTCTCCGGGGAAATGTAAATTACGCCAAATTAACTACCTGGGGCACACGATTACGTCCGATCGTAATGAACCGCAGAGCCATTATTTGGAGGAAATTAGGGACTACCCAGTACCGAAGACCATTCGAGAACTGCGAGAGTTCCTAGGCACAACTGGATGGCTACGAGAATACGTGCCTAGATTCGCGGAAATCGCAACGCCACTCACCGACGTACTGGAAGGAAGCCGCGGAATGCGATGGAGGACGCGACAACAAATCGCCTTCGAGGAGCTGAAAGAAGCGGTGGCCAATCACGCCGAACTGCACCGTCCGCTGCCAGGCGTGGAATTTTGCCTGCAGACCGACGCCAGCTGCATCGGCATAGAAGCCGTATTATTCCAGCGCGATCCTGAAGATACGACGAAACGTCGCCTCATCGCCTGCGCCTCTGCGAAATTGACGAAGACGGAAACCCGCTACCACGTGAACGAACAGGAAGTCCTCGCCGTGGTATGGGGAATGAAAAAATTCCGTCAATTTCTAGAAGACCAACACTTCACGCTCTACATGGACAGTAGAGCGCTCCTATGGCTCAACAAATATAAGGACGAGAAGTCGAAACTGATGCGATGGACCCTCATGCTTCAAGCCTTCAACTTTATCGTCGAAAACGTTCCGGGAAAGACCAATGAGCTACCGGACTTCTTGTCACGACACCCACAACCGGAAGATCGTCCGGAAGAACCCGAAGAAGTGGACGATCGCGCATACCTCGCGGTCCACATGCTTCAAGATAGCGACGACGAGGAAGCCATCGATGAACCGGAGGCAAGCACCTCCGCACCGAGGGAAATGAATATAGAACAACCAGAAAAAAATATCGAGTCATCGGAAGAACAAGACAGCGAAGGCGAGTCAAGGGGGTAGGAAAACCCAGGGGAAGTAGCGGAAGAGCTGCCCCCTGCCCCTCTTTGACCTCGTCCGCGAAGAGCAGCTACAGGATCAAGCGTGCCGCAGAGAACGAGAACGTCTCCAGCTCGTGCTACGCGAAGGAACGCGAACGGCCGGAACCCCGAGCGTACGAGGGTACTTCTTATCCGACGGTGTAATATGGAAACACGTGGATGGAGATAGACGAGCGTTAGTCGTGCCGCTACATATGAGGGATCGCGTGATGGAAGAATACCACGACTCCCCACTAGACGCGCATCCAGGCCAGAGCGAGACGCTTTTCGCGATCCGGCGGATGTATGATTGGCGAGGCATGGAACGCGATGTACGATGTCACGTGAAAGGCTGCTTGGTGTGTGCCTCGACGAAGGCTCACCGGCAAGATGCTGCACCGTTACGACCACGGATCCCAGACACGCCGTGGAAGACCGTCAGCCTGGACGTTCTTGGACCTTACCCCAGGACGAAGCAAGGAAACGAGTTTATTATCGTACTCCTGGATTTATTTTCGAAATGGGTCGAGACGAAAGCAGCGCCCCACGGGCGACAGGCCGAAATCCACGAGTTTCTGGGAGAAGTAACCACGAGGTGGGGACACCCAGCGTCCATCATTACGGACAACGGTACGCCTTTCCGAGGCCGATGTTGGGAACGCTACCTCGCAGCCCGTCAAATAGAACATTATACTGCTCCAGTGTACCACCAACGAGCGAACCCAATGGAACAACGGGTTCAGGAATTAAAGAAGATCCTACGTACAAAAGAAGCCGCGACGAAGAAATGGGATCAGCTACTGCCAGAAGCCCTGTTCTCCCTCCGAAATCGCACCAGCGCTGCGACAGGATAATCGCCAGCCGAAATCCTCCTTGGAGCAACCTTGCCCAGACCGGGGGAATGGACGGTACCCGCCGAAGTGCGACCGCTTCCCGACCGGACCGCGTAAGCCAGAAGACAACGGGTTCAACGCGCCCGGGATCGTCAGGTCATTTACGCCCGGAACACCGACAAGCCGGTGTGACCTTCGACCCAGGAGAACGCGCCATGGTTAGGGAGTTCCGCCGAGACGGGAATCCGTTCCAGGCCAAATGGACGGGCCTTCACGAAGTCATCACCCGCCACGGCGATAACACATACACCGTGGAGCGAAATGGAGTACACATCAAAGTCCACATCGATGACCTTCGGCCCCGACCACCGGAATACCAGTAGCGGACTCGTCCAGGATCGGAACGCCCGCAGATCGCCGTCGCGCCCACGACCGCGAACCAGCGTGGCCCCTCTCCGGAAGAAAGAAGATAGAAGAAAGAGCGAGCTGTCGCGATCCGTTAGCCATGCTTGCCACAGCCCAACCATAGGCCAGGGCGTGTGTTGTTCGGACACCGCGCAACGAGGACAGGTAACCGCGAGCGCGCCGCCTTCACAGCCGGCCGGGGCGTCGCCTCGCCGCATTACAACGATACCCCCCCATGCATGTGTAAATATACCCCCCGTGTGTGTTGTTTTTCTGTTTTATGTTTCAGATACCCCCACGGAGGACCAGCGGCCCATCATCGTGGCGTGCAAGCCGAAGCAGAAGCAGAAGCAGGTTCAAGAGAGAAGCAGCAGACCAGGTACCAGGGGACAGGCGTGAGTTTCTTACAAGTTCTTCTCACTCTGAGTAATCGAACTTGCGGATATTTTTTTTTATTACCCCATGTTTCATGCTTCCTAGGCCACTTTTCCCCAAATAAATAAAGGCCGAACAAAACACTTCCTCATGCATGCATTTCAGGAGAAACTAACCCCCACACCAAAAATTTTGTTGACAGAATCTAGTACGATCAAGGGGGGAGGTGTCATATGCTTCTCTCTGAAAATGAGTACTTCTATGAGTAACCTCTATCCGTGACGCGATTGGTTCCCCGCTCTGCGCATCCATTTTGGAGCGCATCGATACAGGCAATCTATGACCTGTCTCTCTCTCAGTCGTTCGCTTCGCTTCGTGTCCTACATTTGGCCTAGCTTACGCGCTTCGCCGTTCTTATCGTTAACTCCAGTCTTCGACTAGACTCTGCAGCGAAATTTATGGTGAACTGTGCTTCACACAGAGATTATTAACCACGACAAAAAAAATCAACAAAAAGTCGTCGCACTCGACGCATTTAACGCCGACGATCACGATCGCCACGTGGCCGCGCCATTTTAGTGCCGTTGACCTACGCCACGTGGGCGTCCATCACGATTGGTAGCGGTCTTCCACTGTGTATCAATCCACCGATTTGATAAAGGCTTCGCAGAATACCCAGGTGAGTTATTTAATCGAGTATTTTATCGTCTCCGAGGGCCATCAGACGCCGGGGTGACGCCATCTTGGGATTTCATCGTCGCCACGTGGTCGAGGCGACGCCATCGCCGCCAAGAGGCAGCTGCAGCTGTTATCCAGCTATCTACGCCAGTGTTTTAGTGCCAGGAACGAGCTAGAGTGTATCGCCTAGCTTCGCCATCGCCAATTTACTCCGTGAGTTATTTCTGCCTAGAGCTTTATATAACCCGTGTTTAATTTTATTCCAGAGTCAGTACTGGGAAGAAGCCCTGCAACTAGGTGCGACATTGCACTAGCCTCTACATACAGGGGTTACGACCCCTGGTGACCACCTTCCGCTAGTCAAGGCGTGCCGTACCGTTGGGATCTCTGCTTCTTGGACGTGGCATGAAACACTGCTCGTACTTGAAGTGGATATCTCTTCCGAGGGGCGCCGGCTAACGGTATTAGGTCGGGAGGCCGGATCCTCCGAAGCCAACGTGAGAAAGCGCGGGAAGCCGCACTAAGTTTAGAAGCCATCCGCGCCAGCCGCGTATTTCGTACGTTCCCCTAGGTTCATCGTCCACATCGAGTAGCCCCAGGCGAGGCCAACGCTGTATGGATAACCAGCGGAAACACTACTTCGCCAAAGCCATGGAGACAAGGAGCGGTCGGGTTTTAGGAGCCCCCGACGCTCGACACACGCCGATGTCGACCTCGACACCCAACCTCAACGAGGGAATAACCAGCCAGCGGGTCTCTCCACCAGCGAGGTTGCGAACGGCCGCATCGAGGATATGGGAAGTCTCGATCAACGTTTCGCGGAGAGGCGCATCCACCCCCAATGCAGGAGCGAGCGCGAAGTGGGGCGGCGCCTGGTCGCGAAATCATCGACGACGAGGGCGCGGTGTCCAGGAGTTCGAGAATGGCGATTCTAGCGGGCCGCGTCGACTCGCACAACACTCAACCTGCGCTGGTACTACCAATTTCCGCGGCCCGCGGAAATGAAGGAGCGGGAGATCGACGACAATTTTCTACATCCCTTCAGGAACATATTCAAAATTTAAAATTAGTTTTTGAAGCTTTTCGAACATACTCTCTAAAAATTTCTCTTGATAAATCTGAATTCTTAAAAAAGGAAACTGCTTTCTTAGGACACGTTATTACTACAGAAGGAATTAAACCAAATCCTGACAAAATTAAAGCCATTAAGCGATTCCCCATTCCAAAAACTGCAAAAGAAATTAAATCATTTTTAGGACTTGTTGGATATTACCGTAAATTCATTGATAATTTTGCAAAACTCACAAATCCTTTAACTAAGTGTCTAAAGAAAAATGAAAAAATTATTCACACCCCTGAATTTGTTGACTCTTTTGAAAAATGTAAGAATATACTTACCAATGAACCTTTATTAGTATACCCAGACTTTACAAAAACTTTTGAACTTACAACTGACGCAAGTAATTTCGCAATTGGAGCCGTTCTCTCCCAAGACAAGAAACCAATTGCTTACGCATCTTGAACTTTAAATCCCGCGGAAGTTAATTATAGTACAATTGAAAAGGAACTTTTGGCAATTGTCTATGCAGTAAAATATTTTAGACCCTACCTCTTTGGTCAAAAATTTATAATATATACAGATCATATACCTCTCCAGTGGCTTTTTCATTAAAAGACCCACAGTCACGCCTTGTACGTTGGCGATTGAAATTAGAGAATACGATTACGAAATTCGTTACAAAAAAGGTAAAACCAATTTGAACGCAGACGCACTTTCTAGACTCAAAATTGACGAAACGCATGCCCTTGACGATGAACTTTCCATGATCAATAACCCTAGTACAGAAAATCAAGACGATCTATCTGATTTTCTTGTAAACTTAGACAATCTTCCTAATATAGAATCTGAAAATAATCCAGATCCTGAACTAATACTTGACAACCTTCCAAGCCCAGACCCTGAACGTCTTGAGAATTTTCTTAATGACCTATCGGACGATACACAACACACAGCACACGAAAATCCTGTTTGTGCACCACCTATTACAGAGAAACCTGTCAACTCTTTTAATCGGCAAATTACTGAATCAAACACTCTTGCCGCACGCTTCTTACCCTCGCTAGAAAAACCTTTTAACAAAACCCGACACATTCTAACATTTCATACTAGTATATCAGATGATGAAATTTTTCTTCATCTTAAAAATTATATCAACACCACAGACAACAGTTGCCTCTATTTTCATAGCGAAGCTATAAAAGAAAAAACACTCCGCGTACTGAGAAATAAATTCAGTCCCCTTACTAAAATTGTAATCTCAAATTCCTACGTCACTGATCTATTAGAAGATCGTGAAGAGATTAAAGAAATAAAATTTTGGCATGAAACAAAAACTACACACCGAGGTATAAATGAAACGATCAAACGCATTTCAACAAAATTCTATTGGCCTAATATGTCTAACGATATTAATCGTTATATAAATCTCTGCGACGCTTGTCAATGCGCAAAATATGATCGAAATCCTCAACACATTAAATTGCAACATACTCCAACACCTACGAAACCTTTGGATGTCTTACATATCGACCTTTTTCATATCCAATATGTATACATATATATATATATATATATATATATATATATATATATATATATATATATATATATATATATATATATATATATATATATATATATATATATATATATATATATATATATATATATATATATATATAGGAACGCCTTCCCACATTATTGCCGACGCTGACAAGGAATTCAACAATCTTCTTCTGAAAGAATATTGTCAATTGTACGGCATAGAACTTCACATAACCTCCATTAAAAACTCCAACAGTAATAGTCCTGTTAAACGTTTCCATTCCACTCTTCTTGACTCCCTTCGAACTTTAAAAATCGACCACCCTAATAAGCCATTAAGTTATCTTGTAACTTTAGCCGTTTCTTGTTATAATAACTCACTACACTCAGTTACAAAACTGACTCCTTTCAATGTTATATTTTCCCATCTTGACAAAGACAATTCACCCACGTTAAGTGAGGCCAAAATTACTCAAGACTACATTGACTCAACGAAAAACATTGCAAAACAACTCTTTCAAACGGTACAAAGTCGTATCGAACATCAAAAAGCTCAAGTACTTTCTAGGCGTAACAAAAATTTAGATGACCCCCAACCTGTAGGTATATCATCTCAAGAATACCTAAATATAAAAACTCCAGGTGACCCTAAAATAAAACCAATATTTAAACGTGTCTCAATTGATAAAGACAAAGGTCCCACTGTCGACACATCTGCCGGAACTTTTCATAAAAACAAAATAAAAAAGAAAAAACAACTAAAACTCTCCTCCTTGTTACAGGATGAAGACAATGACTCTGACATTCGTCTATCTACTCTACGCATGCGCATCACTGCAAGTAAAACCAGTCCGGAATCCTCTCCTTCCGATAATACTAGGTCCAGTTAAAATAATTTCCCACTATCACTCTTTTCTCCATGTAATTAACCTTCACACTGTAGAAAACCAACTTCTAAACATTTTTACTAATTTAATAACAATTAAAGAAGACGCTGTAAAACATGACTCATATATCAAGTGGTTACAAGCAAGTTTATTTTAAATAAAACATTTGATAAATTTTAAGCAATTCATTCTAATAATAAAAGATTCAAACGAGGTCTAATTAATCCTGTTGGATCACTGCATAACTCCCTCTTTGGTTTAATGGATAACGATGACAGAGAGAAAATTAATGTTAATATCAAAATTTTATATGATAGTCAACATTCAATCGTATCTCAAATAGAGACAAAGACAACCATACTTAAAAATTTCATCAACAATCTTGAAGATACAATAAAAATCATAGACGCAAATAATAATTTCCCTACTACAAAACTTAATAATATAATTATTCAAGAACATATACAAGATATAATTAACAATATAAATTTTCTTCAAAATTATCTTTCTAATATCGAGAACGCTCTATTGTTCGCCCACCTAAATTTAGTACATTCAAATATTATAACTACTAATGATATCGAAGAAATTTTTGTAAATCTTAAACTCTTATATAAAACGAACGAAATTCCTATGTTTTATATTCATTATTATTTAAGCCTTTTTAAAATAAAAACTTTTATAAAAAATTCAAAACTATATATCGAAATTTTAGTACCAATTCTAAAAGAAAAGACTTATTCTTTGTTCAAACTTATCCCACTACCCTATAAAAGCCTGACAGTTCTACCACCTAAATCCTTCCTGATACTCGGTACTGAAAATTAACATGCATGGATTGACCAAGAACTGCCGCTTCTCGATGACATTTACCTGTCTGACAATATTATGGACACTAGTAGTCACTGCATTATCGACATGATCCAACGACAGCCTAACATTGTCTGTAACGCTGTGCCAGCACGCCAAACACGAAACCTTATCCAGACACTACCCAATGGACAAATTCTGATGATTCCCACATTACCCATTGAATTAAAAGAAAAATGTACCGACCTAGAAGTTCAAATATTGAAAGAAACATCACTTATCACCCCAAATGTCAACTGCACTCTTTGGATTGACTAAGAAGAAGTCTACACATCTCCAACTTCACTCCCAACTTCAACTACCTATTTTCTACCAGAGCCACTTATGACATCAAATTATTCTTCATTCTCTTTAGACAACGTACCCACCACTGAATTAAAGGAAATTCACCAACAACTTCGTGATCTTAAACATATTAATCTACAAGATCCCGATTTGGACCTAATCGATTACCCTTGGATCGTAATACTGTGTATCAGTATTTTTACAATACTACTGATAATAGGCCTCCTGTACATCTATAATCGATGCAGAACCAGAAGCCCCATCAAAATTAACTTATCAACCAACAAGGACCCTTCTCCGGCTATGCCTCCGTCTATAGTGGGAGGAATTATATAGTGTTACCAATAGACTGTTATATTTATTTTTAGTCGGCATTCCTAGAAAATACATAACATAAGGTTAAATAGAACAAAGAACAATTGCCATTAATAAGAAAATGCTGACTGTACATCCATCGAGTCTATATATAGGTGAATGTACAGAGGGAACCAAGTTAGATTAGTTTTTATCTTTGTATAATTAAACTATCTAATAAAGTGCTACTGAAATATTTCGGCGTTGAAGTTTATTTTTGGTGATCAAATCAGGGAAGAAAGTTAACTATATATATATATATATATATATATATATATATATATATATATATATATATATATATATATGTATACATATTGGATATGAAAAAGGTCGATATGTAAGACATCCAAAGGTTTAGTAGGTGTTGGAGTATGTTGCAATTTAATGTGTTGAGGATTTCGATCATATTTTGCGCGTTGACAAGCGTCGCAGAGATTTATATAACGATTAATATCGTTAGACATATTAGGCCAATAGAATTTTGTTGAAATGCGTTTGATCGTTTCATTTATACCTCGGTGTGTAGTTTTTGTTTCATGCCAAAATTTTATTTCTTTAATCTCTTCACGATCTTCTAATAGATCAGTGACGTAGGAATTTGAGATTACAATTTTAGTAAGGGGACTGAATTTATTTCTCAGTACGCGGAGTGTTTTTTCTTTTATAGCTTCGCTATGAAAATAGACGCAACTGTTGTCTGTGGTGTTGATATAATTTTTAAGATGAAGAAAAATTTCATCATCTGATATACTAGTATGACATGTTAGAATGTGTCGGGTTTTGTTGAAAGGTTTTTCTAGCGAGGGTAAGAAGCGTGCGGCAAGAGTGTTTGATTCAGTAATGATAATTTGCCGATTAAAAGAGTTGACAGGTTTCTCTGTAATAGGTGGTGCACAAACAGGATTTTCGTGTGCTGTGTGTTGTGTATCGTCCGATAGATCATTAAGAAAATTCTCAAGACGTTCAGGGTCTGGGCTTGGAAGGTTGTCAAGTATTAGTTCAGGATCTGGATTATTTTCAGATTCTATATTAGGAAGATTGTCTAAGTTTACAAGAAAATCAGATAGATCGTCTTGATTTTCTGTACTAGGGTTATTGATCATGGAAAGTTCATCGTCAAGGGCATGCGTTTCGTCAATTTTGAGTCTAGAAAGTGCGTCTGCGTTCAAGTTGGTTTTACCTTTTTTGTAACGAATTTCGTAATCGTATTCTCTAATTTCAATCGCCAACGTACAAGGCGTGACTGTGGGTCTTTTAATGAAAAAGCCATTAGAGAGGTATATGATCTGTATATATTATAAATTTTTGACCAAAGAGGTAGGGTCTAAAATATTTTACTGCATAAACAATTGCCAAAAGTTCCTTTTCAATTGTACTATAATTAACTTCCGCGGGATTTAAAGTTCAAGATGCGTAAGCAATTGGTTTCTTGTCTTGGGAGAGAACGGCTCCAATTGCGAAATTACTTGCGTCAGTTGTAAGTTCAAAAGTTTTTGTAAAGTCTGGGTATACTAATAAAGGTTCATTGGTAAGTATATTCTTACATTTTTCAAAAGAGTCAACAAATTCAGGGGTGTGAATAATTTTTTCATTTTTCTTTAGACACTTAGTTAAAGGATTTGTGAGTTTTGCAAAATTATCAATGAATTTACGGTAATATCCAACAAGTCCTAAAAATGATTTAATTTCTTTTGCAGTTTTTGGAATGGGGAATCGCTTAATGGCTTTAATTTTGTCAGGATTTGGTTTAATGCCTTCTGTAGTAATAACGTGTCCTAAGAAAGCAGTTTCCTTTTTTAAGAATTCAGATTTATCAAGAGAAATTTTTAGAGAGTATGTTCGAAAAGCTTCAAAAACTAATTTTAAATTTTGAATATGTTCCTGAAGGGATGTAGAAAATATGATTACGTCATCCATATAGACTAGACAAATTTTATGCTGAAGGTCTTTGAGTACGTTATCCATTACGCGTTAAAGTGTCGCGGGTGCATTTTTAAGTCCAAAAGGCATACGAAGGTATTCGTAGTGACCATTTTCAACTGTGAAAGCTGTTTTTTCGATAGAATTTGGATCCATTTCAATTTGGTGAAAACCTTGCGCTAAGTCAAGAGTAGTGAAATAATTACATCGTCCAAGTTTGTCTAGAATATCTGTAATATTGGGGAGTGGGTAACGGTCGTCGATTGTCTTTTTATTTAAATTGCGATAGTCAATGACTAATCGCCATTTTTGCTTTCCACTAGCATCAGGTTTTTTCGGTACAAGCCATACAGGGCTACTCCATGGACTACAAGAGGGTTTAATTATTTTTTCATTTAACATTTTACGGATTTGGTCATGTATTTATTGTTTATGGACATGCGGAAATCGATATGAACGAGTATAGATAGGAGTATCATCTGAAAGGCGAATTTTATGCTTTACGTCATTTGTGAATGAAAGAGATTGGTTAGGAAGTAAAAACACATCTTTGAAATCTTTACAAAGGGAAATTAATTGTTGTCGTTCTTCGACATTAAGATGATCGGTACGAATAATATTAGAAATGTCACTGCGCTTAATTTGAGCTGTGTTAGATTTTAAGGGAGATTGAAAAGCGGATTTTGTTTCAAAATACTGCAGAGGATAAGCAGTAGTAGGGTCTTCAAGATAAATAGTTTCTGTTTCATTTGAGAGGTTATGAATTTCAACTAAAGCTTGGTTATTTTCAGCTGTTGTCACAATGGAAGGGATTTTAAGATTTCCAGAATTTTGTTCAGGAATGTAAACGTCTCCTGTTGGGATATTAATTGGAATAATGGTGTGAAGAATTTCAAAAGCATTGATTGTGATGCGCTTAGCAGTATCATGGGGGTCTCGAAAATAAAGGGGAATTTGAAAATTATCTCCATAGCATACCTGGTTTGAAAGATCACAAATAATATGAAGTTTAGTAATAACGTCTAAGCCTATTAAACCGTCGAAGTAATTATGGAAATCGAATAGAACAATTTTTATTTTCTCATTAGAATTTAGTTCCGGAAATGCAGGAATTTCTGCACAGAACTGGATTTGTTTTTGACCTAGACATGTTTTAATTGTGGAATTTTCTTTAAAAATTGTTTCGGGAAAATATTTTTCAATGATATCGGGACGTATTAAGGATTTAGAAGAACCAGAATCAATTAATAATTTCATTGGCGGGTCGTTAATTTGAATATAAGCAAGTGGGGCAGCTAGAAAAGCATTATGGTCTATGTCTGATCTGTTGCAGTTACTGTATTCCGAAAATTTTCAGTCAATGTTTCTTCTTGGGGGATCTCGTCGTCTGGAATTTCGGAATGAAGATGCCATTCGTTATATTGGTATGTAGTTTCATCAGAAATAGGTTCATTAACGTCATATTGAGGAAATACAGTGTTCTCCTCTGGTTGCTCGTCTTCGTGGTTATATAGTTCTTCGGAGACAAAATGTTGTGGGGTTTGGTCGAATGTACGGAAATTTGGTCGAGTTGTAATATGTGATTGAGGTCGCATTTGAGTTTGATAATTGCGTTTGATAGTAGAGACACCGGACATTGGTGTAGGTTTATATGAAGTTTGAGGTTTACCAGAAATTTGCGGATTTGTGTTGAAATTTTGCTTAAGTGGTTTATGTTGTACCTGTATAGGTTGCGAGGGAAATTGTTGTGACCTATATTGATTAGGATTCCTTTGAACATTGAAATTTTGATTTGAATAAAAGTTTTGGGATCTGTCACCAAAATTTTGATTATCATAATTTCGTTGGAAATTTTGAAAAGGTTGATTTGATTGAAAATTTTGTGAGCGTTTATATACAGGTGGGATTTTTTCAACGGGACGTTGTTGCTGTAAGCCTAATGATAATCTTTTATATTCGTCATATTTTACCTGCTCATCTATGAATGAGATAGCAGCCTCAAGTGATGAAATCGTTGGATTATTTCTTAAAATTGTTTCATAATTATGTGGTAAATTCATTTTATATCTATTAAATATTTGCCTTTCGTAGAGGCTAATATGACCACGTTTTTCCTCAGGGGAAATATTCGATAATTGTATTTTAGTAATTAATTTAGATTTTAATTCTATTAATCGGTTGCCAAAATTTAGAAGCGTTTCTTTTGGATTATATCGTATATACTGGAGTTCTTGCTCTACAGTTAAAATATTTCTATTATCACTAAAATTTTGAATAAATAAATTTTTCATTTGTGGCCATGTCACGATATCGGGACGACTAGAAAGTAAAATGTGAGCTTTTCCTTTAATTTTATTTTTTATTGCACTTAACATAATTTTAATGTGAAAAGGTTCATTAGTAGGATTGGCTTCTAATAAATTTTCTACAGCATCAAAAAAGTTCTGTAACATTAACTCATCTCCATCAAAATTTGGAATAAATTCAACAAGATTTTTAACTTTTTGAAGGTCTAATTGAGCCATGTCGATTTGTTCGTGTTCTAAATCTAATTCTCTAACTCTACTTAATTGTCTGGGCGGAGTAGTTGGGTAAGGTCTACTCATTAAAAAAGAAAATTAATACTAAAATTGTTGCGTAATGTAATGTAAAAATTGCGAAATTGTTTCTTGTGATTTGTTCTTAATCTAATAAATTAAGTCCTATCAATGTCAGATAAAACGAAATTCCTACCTAGCTAAATCACAAATTATACCTAGTCAAAGGATAATTATTTCGATGATTATTACTAGGGTTGTACCGTGACTATCTTAAACTTTGTTCAAAGACAGAAAGGTACGGACAGTGCTAGGAAATACTCGGACTTACTTGGTTTTTTCCTGGTCGATCTGAGCGGAGTTGAACGTTGAGATGTAGGACCCCTGTCTTCTAAAGCATCTGAATCCCACCAGTTTCGCACAATGTCAGCGAGCCTGTGATGACAATCCTACCGGCTGCGCCAGTTAACTTTCTTCCCTGATTTGATCACCAAAAATAAACTTCAACGCCGAAATATTTCAGTAGCACTTTATTAAATAGTTTAATTATATAAAGATAAAAACTAATCTAAACTTGGTTCCCGCTGTACATTCACCTATATATAGACTCGGTGGATGTACAGTCAGCATTTTCTTATTAATGGCAATTGTTCTTTGTTCTATTTAACCTTATGTTATGTATTTTCTAGGAATGCCGACTAAAAATAAATATAACAGTCTATTGGTAACACTATATAATTATATATATATATATATATATATATATATATATATATATATATATATATATATATATATATATATATATTGTTGTGATATAATTTGAGTTATTTATTTTGAGAGGTAAGTACGAATTATATTTAAGATTATATATGAATATTTACAAAACATACGACAGGTGGTATATGTGAAATATTAGTACACAATTGGTACGAGTTAATACAAGGTCGTGCAAGTGAAATTAAACGACGTGGTTCCATATACTTAGAACATGAAGTTAAAATTGCACAGGTTTATGATTACTCTTACGTTTTGACAGACAGCTATTTCTTTCTACAGCTTTCTATAAGATGCTGGAAACAGGTAAGGTGGCTTCGGAATTTGTTGACGAGGCACTAACTATTCACATTATTTTAGAACAGTTCACTTATGTAGTTTTAAAACTTACAAATAGTTGAAATTATAAGGATACTAGCTGACCCGGCGAACTTCGTACCGCCTCAGAATCAATAAATGTTAGCTGAATTAAATTCAGTTTTTTATTAAGATAAAATGAGTACTCATAATGAATTAAGTTCAATAAATGTACAAAAATAAAAATAAAATGTATTTTGTTGTCAGATGCGAGAACGAACAAAGCAGATGGTTTGCCGACACGTGAACATGCTACGTATAATTTACCATGAGTGAAACATTTAGTTTCTAGGTTCAGGCCACAAACACTCAAGGATTGGTCTCACGATTTGTTGATCGTCATGGCGAATGCAAGACGAATCGGAAATTGTATTCGTTTACACTCGAATGGCATATTGGTTGGGATCATAGGAATTTTCAGAATGAGAATCCACTCACCTTTGAACTTTCCTTTGAGTATCATCGCGTGAATCACATTGCCCATGAGTTTTATCACCACCAAACGCGTTCTGTTACATAGTTTTGGTTGGTTCAGATGTCTACCGATGACTACCGAGCCAACTTTCAATTGTAAATTGTGCGGTGATAAGTCAGGCAGATCCAATGAGTTTAAAAATTCAGTTAGATAGTTGGTTGCTTTGTCTTCGTTTGTTATAGTGTCGATAACTTTTATGGAATGCAGTGAACCAACGATTTGATTTTAAATTGTGAAGTTTAAGTGATCCACATCTTTGTTCTTTGTCACGAGAATTGCTCGTTCACTCAACCAGTTGTGATTTTTATGGTTAGCAATGATGTTCGGGAACACTTTGTTGATGAGCTCGTCCTTCATTGAGACGAAATTGCAAACATTCGGCGGAAACGAAATCAATCCGTTCGATTCGTCGACAGGAACACGGCCATTACCGATATTCAGCAATTGCTTGTAGAAATCTTCGGCAGATGGTCGTCGTCGTGTTTGTCGTCAGCTGAAGTTGAGCTCGACGATTTCTTATTCCAACCTTGCCGTTTGACGTACTACCTTTCTCTGTTCTTGTGTTTGTGAAGTACGAAGTCGGGTCATACTAACGCGGCGCATTTTTAGTGCTATTTCTTGTTCATCTACAGTGGACTGATTAGCAATATTCCGAAGTCTATATATATATATATATATATATATATATATATATATATATATATATATATATATATATATATATATATATATATATATATATAGCGTGTAGAGCAGATCGAAGGCAAAATACAGTCGGCCAGACAGCATGCCTCTCGAATCCAGAGTGTGGTGGAATATATAAGAAACAATCGGCAGTTTACACCAAAAGTCCGATGTATTATCGCCGGACTCAGACGCCAACACCACACTCTAAATCAAACGGCGCTCTTAGCTACCAATCAGCACTGTTTAGACAGGATTCAAGCACTTATGGCGATTAAGAAAGCTTTGAATAAGCGGATAAGGAGCATGGAATAAAACAAATTGGTCCGTACAAATCCCTTGCGCTTTATTGAAATGCAACAACGTGTTGCGGAAGATCCACCGGCTGTAGAGGATGTCGAAAACTTTTGGAAGGAAATCTATGAAACGACGCGTCCATTCAATAACACTCCAGTGATCGCACGCTTCCAGGCTCTTTGCGACACTCTCATTGAAGAACCACAGGAAGCGTGCCCGGCGATTAGCATGGAGGAAGTTTAACAAGTACTTGTTGGAACTAAGAACTTCGCTGCCCCAGGCCCAGATGGATTGGATATATGTAGAAGAGGTGGTAGAAACGGTTTCCGTCGACCCACCGCCATCTGGCCTGAGTTTTCTACTCGTGGTTGAACGAGGAGCAGTAGATTCCGGATTGGTTTGTCGAGGGAAGAACTGTACTTATCCCCAAGAAAGGGAATTTGTCCGATCCGAAAAATTATAGGCCGATTACGAGCCTCAACTCCTGCTACAAGTTGTTTAATGCATATTGTATGTTAGGACATTGGAGCACGTAAAACCCGTCTTTCAAGAGATAGGGGAGCAACGCGGTGCAAAGGAGGGCCAGGCAGGTTGCAAAGAAAACCTGTTGATAGACCGCTGTATTACGCAGGACTCTGTACAATACAAGCGGAATCTATCGATGGCCTGGATTGACTACCGCAAGGCATTTGATTCAATATCCCACGAGCTGTTGATTCACTTGCTCGGATGTCTTGCGGTACCAGCACTAATTGTGAGATGCATACATCACCTACTACCGCTCTGGAAAACCCTTCATCATAACATCCGGTGAACGGCAGGTAACCACGGAGCCGGTAGTGTTTAGGAGAGGAGCGTTTCAGGGGGATTCCTTAAGCCCTCTCATATTTTGTATCTCGCTGTTACCCCTGTCACTTGAACTTCGCTAAACTCGCGGGTATATTGCGGACCACCCAATAATCGGAGGCATAAGGTCACGCATTTGTGTTACATGGATGACATCAAGATTTTTGCCTCTGGACAGCAAGGCATGCAAAACGCTCTCAGAGTGGTGCAAGAGTACACGTGGGCAATTGGCATGGAATTCTGATTGGCCAAGTGTGCAGTCTTCCATCTCAGGAGAGGGCGATCTACAGGGATCCCTGAAGATGCGCAGATGGCAGACGAAAGCATCCTAAAGCATTTGGATGCCGGGGAGACGTACGCGTAAATGGGTGTAAATCAGAACTATATACAGGATACGCAACGCGTAAAGGACGCTCTCCGTGGCAAGTACAGACATCGACTCCGAAAGATTTGGTCATCAGATCTATCGGGGAAAAACAAGGTGTCTGCAACAAATATGCTCGTCATTCTGGTACTACTCTACTCCTTCGGAGTAGTGAAGTGGACTGTCGATGACCTGCATAGGTTGGACAGGGAAACCCGAAAGATGATGCACGTGCATAGAATCATTCATCCAAGATCGTCTGTTTCGCGGCTATATCTCCCGAGACAACGGGGAGGCCGAGGACTCTTGAACCTGGAGTGTATGCATAACAGACTAGTCCTGGGTATAGCATGTAACGTCGTCCGTAGCTCGGATCTACTCATGCGGCTAGTGCGAGATCATGAAGTCGCGGAGGTGGGGCGGATTTATTTAAGGCAGCACAAAAAGCCGCAGAGCGATTCGGTCTCAGATTCGACCATAGACAAAGAGGCAGGCAAGGTGATGACATACAGTCAATCACTGAACTGGAGCTGAATCATTTGAAATCCCAAATAAAAGTTGCCGAATAGAGAAATCTGTTTAGGGAACATGTTGATAAGGCCCTACATGGAGTTTTCTATAATAACATTGAAGCACAAAGTTTATCGATGGCGATGACTTTCGCTTACTGAGGTCAGCCGGGCTGAGATCGGAGACCGAAGGCTTTATAGCGGCCTGCCAGGATGGTGTTATAAACTATAAACACCTTGGTCTACCGAAGCCGAGTGATGGGTGTGGAGGTACCTGATATCAACTGCAGGGCCTGCCACCAGGCATCGGAATCGCTGACACACCCGCTACCGGCGTGCCCTGTATATGTGACTTCGGCCTACATCCATCGACATAACGCGGCATTACCTGTGCTATATTACTACCTAAGACACTCGTATGGAGTGGACAAAACACCGATGCTGCCTTACGCTCCCTGGGATATTGAGTCCGTTGTTGGGAATGAGAAGTGCCGCATATATTGGAAATACTCGTTCCCGACCGTCAGGCGAATACAAGCTAATAAGCCATAATGTCATTCTCTTGGACCATCAAACCAATTTGCTGTGTGTCATCGAGTTCTCGGCTCCTGCCGAGAAAAACATTACCTTGAAGGAGGAGGAGAAATGGACCAAATACGTAGATTTCCGGGGTGAGTTGCGGACGCTATACCCAGGCTACTCTGTCAAGATGGTGGATCTGGTTATCGGTGTTCCCGGAGGGATGAAGCCTACGGTGCTATCAGAATTGAAGACCATTCCGGCTTACCAAAAATCGGTAGAGTGGTTGGCAGGTAAAATGCAGAAAGCGGTCATCTTGGGTTCTCTGCGTTTACTTAGGGCACATGATTATGGATCTAAGGTAACTAACTTCACAGGCTAGTGGGGGAGTTGTTGTGGATAATATGCCGGCGCTTTTCTTACGAGTATCGGAGCCATGTATATATATATATATATATATATATATATATATATATATATATATATATATATATATATATATATATATATATATATATATATATCGCTCCACCAAGGGCTCTTATAATCAGTAGCTTAAGTTTAACAGAATGGTCTGGATAGAGTCTACGGAGTTCGAAGATTACATCTCGATATTTTGTCCGTTTCTCCTCCTCTTTCAAAACAATGTTACCATCACCGGGTGCCGATAACTCGATGACAGACATTGTCCTGAGTTGGTGGTCGAAGAGGACTACGTCAGGCTTATCGGATTGTATATGCCTCACGGTGGAAAACGAATAGTTCCAATATATTTGGCATTTCTCGCTTTCCACAACGGACTCAATATTCCTCGGAGCGTAAGGCAGCACTAGTGTCTCGTCTATCTGATACGAGTGACTTAAATGATAATAAAGCACCCGTAACGCTGCGTTGTGTCTATGGATATAGGCCGAGACTGCATATACAGGGCAAGCCGACAGTAAATGCATCAATGTCTCCGGCGCCCTGCGGCAGGTCCTGCAGATAACATCAGAGACCTCCATACCCATGACACGACTTCGATACATGAGCGTGTTAAATACACCATCTTGGCAAGCCATGATGTATCCCTCGGTCTCTGAATTTAGCCCGGCTGACCTTAAGAAAGCAAAAGTCAGCCTTTCGGATAAGCCCAGGGCTTTCATATTCCTATAGAAGACCCCGTGCATGGGCTTATCCTTGTGGCCCTGCAGAGCTCTTAAATGCTCTGCAGCTTTTACTTGGGCTTTTAACCGAACGGGTTCCAACTCGGTGACAGAGTTGTGATTGGCCCGTTCGGTGTCGAAGACGAGACCGAGATCATCGGCTGCTCTACGTGCTGCCTTAAATAAAAATGCTTCTGTCCCTGCATGTTCATGATCTCGGACCATGCAGAGAAGGGGATCCGAACTCCTAATAACTTTACAGGCTCCGTCCAGAACCATCCTATTATGGAGATACTCTAAACTCAAGAGTCCACGGCCTCCGCGATGTCGTGGGAGATGTAACCGTGGAACGGACGATCTGGGATGCAAACTCCTACGGAGATGCATCCTCTTTCGGGTTGCTACGTCGAGTCGTCGCAGTTCCTCCTGTGCCCATTTGACTACTCCGAGGGAGTAGACAAGGATCGGAATGGCAAGCATGTTTGTTGCAGACACCTTGTTCCTCCCCGACAGTTCTGAGGATCAGATCTGTCGGAGGCGGTGCTGATACTTGCCGCGGAGAGCGTTTTTTACGACACCTACCTCTTGGGTGGAGCGTTGCTCAACATCCAAGTGGGCATACGACTCTCCGGCATCTAAGTGGTGTAAGATGCTTCCGTCTAGGAGCTGCGCATCCTCTGCGTATTCTCGGCTTTGCCCTCTCTTGAGATGAACCAGTGCACATTTGTCAGAAGGGAGATAAGGGAGTCTCCCTGAAACACGCCCCTTCTGAACGCCACCGGCTCTGTCCGGACTCTAGTATCACCCGATGTTATGGTAAACCTAGTCCTCTAGAGCGGCATCAGTTCTTGAATACATCTCACTACACGACTGGGCACCACAAGGCATTTGAGCAAGTGAATTATTAGATCATGCGATGTCAGATCGAATGCCTTGCGGTAGTCGATCCAGGCCATGGAAAGGTTTCGCTTGTACTGCACGGAGTCCTGCGTGATACATCTGTCAATCAACAGATTCTCCTTGCAGCCAGCGACACCCTTCTTAGACCCTCGTTGTTCGTATATCCCCTCGATAACCGGCTCAACTGCTAGGAGTACTCGCGTGTACAAAATGCGTGTAAACACCTTGTAATATGCGTTTAAGCAGGTTTTCGGTCGGTGGTTCTTTGGGTTGGACAAATCTTCGGTCTTCAGGATTAGCACGATCCGCTCCTCGACAACTCAAGAAGGAATTTGCTGCCCCCCGTTTAGCCAGGTGGTAAAAATTCTGGCTAAATGGTGGTGGATACTAGCTAATATTTTCCACCAGAAGTTATCTATCCCGTGGGGACCTGGTGTAGCAAAGTTCTTAGAACCCGCAAGAGCTCTTCGAACTTCTTCAGGGGTTATTGGATGGCATACTTGTTCTGGTCGCTGAAGACCTTCGCAAAAGTCTTCAAAGTGTGCCAGGGTTGGAGTGTCTCTTTGAAGTGAGAGCTTCTGCTCGTACAGCGCCATCTAAAAGTTCTCCACCTGATCTTTAGTCGGCGTATTTTCGACAACAGTTTGAGACGGTTCGAATAGGCGCGAGGGTTTTTGGCGGAACAAATTATTTTCCGCCAGCCTTCGCGCCAGCCTCACTAGTGACATTTTGCACGTCACTAGCATCCATATCCTACCAAGGCAGTACTGTTTGGTGGTACGGAGCACTACCTCATTAAGTGTATGATGAGCGCATCTTAAATTGGCGGCGATTCGCCTTAATTTTTGCGTAAAAGGCCGATTGGCCGCCATATAGTCCATCACACATTGGATGCGCGATACCTATTGTTTTTCCGACTGGATCTTGGCCCCCATCTTCTGTACAAGCCGCTCCGCTCTCTCTCACAGAGAGGAAGAGTTGTTCGCCCTCTCCGTATGAGATAAATTTTCGGCGGCAGTGCACACAGCACAATTTATGTGCCAAATATCGGCCCCTTTTGGAAGCGATGCTTGAACTTCATCATCTACTCTGGCCAGGTCTTGCGGGCTAGGGGGTCTTATACGATGTAACCCCCTTCTAGTACTGAGGCCCTCTACTATTGGTGGAGCAGTGAAAACCGCATGCTCAACTGGTTCATTGGGCAGCCTTCCAGCTACCTTATTCGCCAATCGGGCCGCAGTCCTAACATAGCCCTTTCTACGAATATAAGGTACATAATTTTGCAGATGCTGCGGCGTGAAGGAATCATGCTCTGGGTGTAATTCACACAACAGAGCATGCATACGTGCCATGTATCCCCTCCGTATGGGCTCACTGCCTTCATAGCATTGCAGCAGGTCATCCCTCAGCTGGTCGGTCCACTCAAAGCGTCCGTGTTTCTTGCGTATGTCGTCCTCAGACAATCCGTCCGGTAGGGCCCCAACAGCTTGCCCATGACCCCTATCCGAACGGGGTCGATCGTGGGGGCCTTCCCTTCTGTTATTTGTAACCAAAGGTTCGGGCTTACCGGGGAGTTAGCCCAGTAAGCCCACGGCCGACACCAGAGGGGAATCCGTTATGCCCTCCCGGTTGCACTGGTGCTGCCGGTCCGGTATTGCACCCCAGCTGGAGTAAGTGGTGTCGCTATCCACCAAAGGCCAGATCGATGTTGTGCGGCCCCTCCTGCTATATATATATATATATATATATATATATATATATATATATATATATATATATATATATATATATATATATATATATATATATATACATACAGAGTTTCTCACGGTAGCCGTTCGTTAGAAGTTTTCGTGATTACAATAAACTTAGAATTCTGAATTTCTGGATTCCAGGGTTATTGAATGCTCTCTTTCATTTTGAAATATTTCCAAATTCACAACACTTTCCGTTATCCCGGAAGTCGTGGAAATTTCCTTACATTAAATAGGACACGCAGTATATTATTTCATATATGGAGACAATTTCATAAGTTCTATCAGGTTTCCCTGTACCTAGTTTCAACTGTTTCTTAGATATCTTGATTTCTTTGAAAATTTTGAAAGACGTAGCCTTATTTTCAACATTGTGCCTTTTACTCATTTTTGACTGGTGCTAAGCGCTTCTGGGGTAGACGGAAGCACAGGAACGTTACTTTCTAAATCCATATTGACAATTAGTTTATCGCAAACAGGGTGTCCAAAACTTGATTACCAATTACATCATTTTCAAAGTTGAATAAGTTCGTCATTTCAAACGTGACACCCTGTATATTATTAGATTATCGGATGTAGAATTTTATTCTGCATCAATTCGCTATAACTTTCCCTATATCTATCTCCAACGGTTGTCGTACTACATAAGGCACTCGTATGGGGTGGACAAAACACCGGTGCTGTCTTACCGCCTCGAAGATATTGAGTCTGTTGTCGGGAATGAGAAGTGCCGCATATATCGGAACTACTCGTTCCCGACCGTCAGGCGAATACAAGCTAATAAACCTGACGTCCTCCTCCTCGACCATCAGACCAAGGTGATGTATGTCATCGAGTTCTCGGCTCCTGCCGAGAAAAACATAATTTTGAAGGAGAAGGAGAGACGGACCAAATACGTAGATCTCCGGTGTGAGCTGCGGACGCTGTACCCAGGCTACTCTGTCAAGATGGTTGTTCTGGTTATCGGTATTCTCGGAGGGATGAAGCCTAAGGTGCTGTCGAAACTGAAGATCATTCCAGCTTGCCAAAAATCGGTAGAGTGGTTGACAAGTCAAATGCAGAAAGCGGTCATCTTGGGTTCTCTGCATTTACTTAGGGCACATGATTATGGATCCACGGTAACTAACTTCGCAGGCTAGTGGGGTATTGTTGTGGATAATACGCCGGTGCTTTTCTTACGAGTATATCGGAGCCGTGGGAGAACTGTCCGGCATTCGGCATCGGAATATATATATATATATATATATATATATATATATATATATATATATATATATATATATATATATATACATATATATACATATATATATATATATATATATATATATATATATATATATATATATATATATATATATATATATATATGTTCAATGTTCTTCTTAATGTTGCAGAAAACCCAAGAACCTCCATTCGTGAAATTTCAAATAATATTGGAGCTTCAAAACGAACTGTGAATTCAATATTGAAAAAGTACAAATTAAGCCATACATACCTCAAAAAGTACAGGCATTAGAGGAAAACGATAGAGAACGAAGACAATAATTTTGCCATTTGTATTTAAATTCAGTGCGACGAGACCCACTTTTCCACACTAAGATTATTTGGTCAGACGAATGTACATTTAGTGTTAATGGTATTTTAAATAGAAATATCCACCGAAATTGGAGCCAAGGAAACCCAAGGATTATCGTCGAAACTAATTTTCAGCGAAGGTTTAGTATTAATGTGTGGTGTGTCATTTTGAGTAATAGATTGATTGGACCATTTTTCATAGACGGCACCCTAAATCAAGAAAAATATTATCAAATATTGACAGAACAACTTCAGAATTTTTTAGATAAACTACCTATTGCAAAACTCAATAGAATTTATTTCCGGCAAGATGGAGTCTAACCCTCATAATGCCGGAATGAATACTAATTGGTTAAACACCACATTTAATGAAAGGTAGATAGGAACTTATGGACCGATTCGATGGCCTGCCCATTCTCCAGATCTTACTCCACTTGATTTTTGGTTGTGGAGTTATCTTCAAGATCATGTCTATTTAACTCGACCAGAAAATGAAGAAATTCTGAGGCAAAGAATTATACGTGCGTGTCGCGAAACACCCCCCAATTTTATATTGAATATGACCAATGCAGTATTCAGAAGATGCCAGGTATTTCTTGATTTTGCCAGTAACCAATTTGAGCAGCACTTGTAGGTTTGTAACTGTATTTGCTAATTTGTTTCTTTAGTTGTTTCGAGTTAAACTTTGTTGCACTTCGTTTAATGTATTTCGTGTTTAATGCTGTTTAACTTTATTTAATGTAGTTTCGTGTTTATCTTTGCATGTATTTAATCAACTCGTTTTTAATTGATCTTCATATAATGTTTCTTTTATAATTAAATTCTAATTCTGTTCTGGGTTTTATTCGCTTTGTTGTATTTTTTTTTGTTTTCCACGGCACAGACGATTAGTCAAAATACGTTTGTCATCAATTAAGCGACTGGGCGCCTATTGCAGTATCGGCGAATATTTTCACCATTTTTCTGTGACAAATGTTTCACAAAAGTCCATTTGTTATACATCGTTGGATTCAGAAATATGTACAATAGTAAATAAAAAAAAAACTATATTGCCATTTAAAAAAAAAAGTTGACTATCGCTTAAAAAAAAAATTTAAAAACACTGCGATATACTCACTCTAGAGTGTATTTAGAGCCATTTCATTAGATTTTTTGTTTTTTAAAATCAGATTATAAATAACGGAGTTATGGCTTGCGGCGTTTTTTAGGAGACAGCCTGTATATATATATATATATATATATATATATATATATATATATATATATATATATATATATATATATACATATACATATACATATACATATATATATATATATATATATATATATATATATATATATATATATATATATATTTGCCTACTTACTGTAAACGTTAATGGATCCCTCCATTTCCCCTAAGGAATTTTTTGATATGCATTTATATATTCCGTAGTCATTTGCTCCTAAAAAAATTATTTTAAGCGTCATATGAACTTTGTAACCATTATCTTGTATTCCAGGAATGTACTTTGAACCTGAAATAATTATATATTAAAAAAATGTAAAAACAAAATTTGTGACACATTAATATCAAAATTAATGAGATAGTGTAATGTAGTAAGTAGAAAAAAATTGTATGTAGTATAATGGTTCATAATGATGGCTGTCGATAATGTTGAGTCAGTCAGATAATGTCGAAAATGTAAATTATATTAAGAACGGATAAAAGGTCGCAGAATATAGATGCTGCTCAAATGAAGGCTAAAAGATGGAAAGTATATATGACATATTTTTAAATATTACGGTGCAAAATACTTTATTGTATTAAAGTAAAGCATGCCGTTAACAAATGCCCAATGTTGTAAACAGTATTGTGAGCGTATAAAACAGAGAGAATGAAACAAATCCGTTTTTGTTAACTTCTGTACACATTTTTGGATGACAGATTTTGTTCATGATGAGGCAGTAGCATGATCTGAACAATCCATCAGGCATTGGACCCCGCCAGTTCAAGTCCCACAGTGAGATTCCACGGACGCTCTTGTCTTCTACATTTCTTCTGACTTTGTCGGGTGCCTCGTCTGTTGCCGGCCCGTGCTCGGAGCAGGTGCCTGGGTATGAGGGTGTTGGTGTGACCAGCAGCATGTTTTCACCGGGTCGTAATGTATCGCTGCTCTTATCAGCGGGTTCGGATGATCTTTTATATGGTCGGAAGTTTTCTTGGCTCCTTGCTTGATCCTCTGGATGTCTGCGTTTCTCATGAACCGTGAGGCTCCCACGGTTGTCGCAGCGCTATATTTTCAACGGCCCGAAGTTTCTGGAGGTGACTTTGGTTGCGTATTCCCAAGCTATGTAGGCCTACAGCACCTGAAACTGGAAGATTTGCTTTAACAGTAGTAGTCCTGCCTTCTACGTCAGAGATTTATCGAAGGTGACTCCGATATATCCTACGTAGTTGTGCCAATATACCCTTTCGCCATTTATTTTCACATGCCCCACGAGCCTTTCTGTGATCTTTCTGAATATAATACGTAGAGTGCTAGTGTGGTATGAATCATCCGGAAGAGATCGGCCGCGAATACGTAGAACAGGTGTAGTGACAGGACGTTCCCTTGTGGTACTTCGGTTTCTATCATTCTGTAATCAGAAGGAGAATTGCTTATCAGTACCTTGGCGCTCAGCTTTGTCAACTATGATTTCACCAGTTTTACCGTGGCTGCTGGGTACCTTTATCAGTAAATCGTCTTCCCACGGCCTGTCAAAAGCTCTGGAGATGTCTAAGAACACTGCTCCCGTGACGTTCTTCCTGCTGAGGCTGTTCATTGCATGTTTGAGTTCCAAAATCTTCTCAGCTCCGTTAAGTTAGTAGGCGAACTGCTAGTCTAAAATGGTATTCAGGACCTCCACTTGGTCTCGTATTTGGTTGAGTATAATTTGCTTGGCGACCTTACTCATTGCCGGGAGTAAGCTGATGGGCCTGTAACTTGCAAGTTACATTCCATTGATGACGTTGAACAACGCCGCTATTCTTTCCAGAAGTTTACGTATGCCTGGTTGTCGAGTCGCATTCCGGAGCTTTCTTAAGCTTCAGGTTTTACAGGATCTCGACGAGTTCCTCGACGGTGTCCGGTCTGAAGGCGAAGTCTCCTTTGTCCATTCGATTGATCTGCCTAGCTCGTCTCTCCAGTCCTCTGTTCAGAGAGTTTCTCTGTCCAGTCCTCGTTCTTTATCTGGTTTTGCCTGCACATGGAGTTCGAGACAGCCCGCGAACACTTCGAATTTTTCCTCGTTGATAAAAATGATCCTTCCTCGTCGTGGACAGGCGGTCTATTATTTATCGGCGATATCGGTCTATTTTGTGCGAATTATCTGGATGGAGTTTGGTCTCTTGACGGGCCATCACGTTGATGTACCTTTCGAGTACTTTTTCAATATGGTTTGTTTTTCAGCTCACGAAGTTCGAATGCGGCGATCCTCAATGAATCATCACGGAGGGAACCGTGGGCGCCGGCTTTCTGGTCTACGTCGGTCTGGTCACAGGGACGCTCCTTGAGTTCCCCTCGGCTGCTTTCTCAAAATGTTTCGCCTAAATCCTGGGTGGTCTCGATACCGGGAGTAAAATTATCTATTAAAGGGATACAAATAAATAAGTCTGAATCAGTTTGGTATGCCTAATTCCATAATATCCAGATATTTGGCAACATTGGAGGATTTTATAATAAGTCACAAATTATTTTGGTGTAAATTTCGGGAAATTTCCTGAAGCGAGGTTATCAGATTTTCAGGATTGATTATTAAGGTGTGAATAATTTTTAATCTCGGGAGTGTTATTAAATTTAGAATGTCACTTAATTGATTCTGGAGTAGGTTGGAACCTTTGGTGTGAAGATAACACTAACTGAGTTTTCCACAAAACACCAAAATACTATACACTACACTCGACGCGCATTTCGCCAACAAAGTTGGCATCATCTGGAGATGATTAAAACTAGTCTTATGTTAACAATGTATCCTATTTATACCTAAATTATTGACTATAGCTCAATGAATCCTGACCATCACGGTTGCGGCTCACCGAACTACAACCGTCACGGCTGCGGCTCAGTGAGTTGTGAGTAACTATGGCGCATCTCAAATATGGTAGAATAGATAAGTCTAGTGTTGCCCAACATGCCTTCGAGAACAACCATAAGATAGGTATTAGCAACTTAAGATTAATTAGGAATGTAACAAATGCAAGACAGCTAGATGCACTTGAAAGTTTAGAAATGAAAAAAAAAATAGTATGAATAGTGACAGAGGGCCTATTCCACATAGGCCGCTCTATTGGCTAGTTACTCACAACTCACTGAGCCGCAGCCGTGACGGTCGTGGTTCGATGAGCCGCAGCCGTGACGGCCGTAGTTCAGTGAGCCACAACCGTGACGGTTGTAGTTCGGTGAGCCGCAACCGTGACGGTTATTAAAGAGGTTATTAAAATGTTTTCATTGTTTGTGTTTTTTGACATATTTCACCATCGTATTTCACCATCAAAATTACAAATCATCATATAAGAATTGATGGTTTGTAATTTTGATTTTGGAATAGTCTATAATGACTGGTTTTTATATAAGCGAACAAATGTATCTAATTCTTGTATAATTGATTCTGGTGATATTTCAGTATTTTTCGAACTAATGGATTCATCATCTGTGATTGATATTAAAATTCTGTTTTCTAAATCCGCATTTTTGAAAATGATTAATATTGATACGGGACAAAGCATTTTTATTTATTTTTCCAGGCTTATATTCAATTGTGTTTGATAGAGAAAAGCCAGTTAAGAGGTCTGTGATCTGTGATAAGTTTAAATTTTCTGCCAAAAATATATGAGCAAAAATGTTTTACAGTCGTAAATCCGTCAATTTGTTTGACCGCTATATACTGTCATTTTAACAGCACGCGTGACATTACGTTTGCATTTAACGATAATTTTAGTTAGTTGTGGGGTTTTACTTGAAGGGAAATATTATACCGCGGCTATATAAGTTTTTCTGTGAGATTGGAAGAGAAACATAATAGCCAGGAGTTCTCGTTCTATTGTTGAGTATTTCGTTTCCGCGCTACAAAGAGTTCTCAAGGCGAAAGCTATGAGTAGATCTTACCTATAGGACCTTGTCAAAGTATAGCGCGAATCGCAAAAGCGCTCGCATCTGTAGTTAGTAAGAACGGCTCGTCAACATTTGGATACGATAGTATAGGATTTTTTTTAACTCCTAGAGATCTGCAATAAGCATTTTTTGTGACTAGAATATAGTCATGTAGACATTATCACTCCAGTGAATGATCTCCTTTAAAAATGTATCTTAAATTTAGAATTTATTTGCCTAAGTGATTTTAACTAAACCTATCTAAGTCTAAAAGTCTTGTAATCAAGTCGAGTGGCAGCAGACGTTTTAGCCTACGCACTTCACTGATATTGCGAACATTTAACATTGGTTAGCACGTTAAGATGTACTGCTACTCTTTCATTGTATTTCTCATTCGATGTATGGCTTCCTTGATGGATGCCAGAGGGATGTTATGCTGAATTACTTCGTTACCACAAGCTCTACCTGAACTAACAAGCGACCGCAACACCTCATAAAGTAAACACTAAAAGACATTAACACGAATGAAACAGCGAGACTGATACACGACTGTAAAAGAACTAACTGGAGACTCTATAGACAATATATTAACGAACATACATAAATCAATAATAAATAAACAAATCACAGATAATGAAATACAAAAAAATAACAGTACTAATACAAAAAGTCAGAGACTAGACAACGAAGACAATAAAACTACAACCACGTCTAGAGACTATACCCGATGACATAAAGAACTTTTAAAAATTAACTACGCAAACGATATTAAAAATACAACCGTCCCATCGACAAATACCGACCGACCATTTCAACTGACTGACCGACATACAGAATAACATCAGACAGAAACTTGACGAACATCGAAACGAAGCCTGGGAGAACATAATTAAAACTTTAAACTGCAAGATGACTCCCTATGGAAAGTAACGAAATTATTACGTAAGCAGTTGTCCTCGGTAGTGACTTTAACTTACAACGGATAGACAATAATGGATGACGAACGAGAACCCAAAATAATAAACAAACAAAAGAAGAACAAGAGACATGCACGACACCACCAGATATCACCGACGAACAAAAACCAATAACCAGACAAATGCACAACACGCAGGACATATACCATATACCCAATATTACACTATACTATCAATACTAAAACCAGGCAAAAACTCGACCGATCCACAAAAGTCATCGATCGTGATAGGGCGGTTTTGAGCTGGTAGAACGCCTCGGCAGCTGTGGTCCGTGGGAAGCGTTTCTTCACTAGGAGGTCTTTTAGGGGAGCGGATACCACAACGAATTTGGATATGTATTCCAATGTCTTGAACCAATTGTCGGTGCTCAGGAAGCTCTGGAGGTCCTTCATTGTTCTTGGTTGCGGGAACTGCTGGATACGAGTTACGTGTTTGTTTTGGAGTTGGTTGTGGTAGGCGGTGATTCCGTAGTCGAGATAGTAGAGAGTATCTGCCTCGAACCGGTATTTCTCTAGGGTGCATATACGCCTTCGTGGTTGATTTGTCAGATCTCCTGGTCGATTAGGTGCAGGTACGGACGTTGGGACCACAGACTATGGTGACGCGTGGACCTTCCGAGACATAGTCGGACATCAAGGAAGCGGTGATGAAGATGTAGGTAGCGCTAGATTAATTACTTGGACCACTCCGCTGGATAGCGCGGGAAGATCCTCTAGGAGATTTCTGACGGCTGAGGGACATTTATGACCAACATGACCAACTGCGCCGTCTGGTTGGATGTTGATGGACCTGGATTGCCGGATCACAGTAGAAGTAAAGCGCGCCTGTTCGTGAATGGAGGCCCAGTTGGAATGGAGAAAACTCTCCGGGTTTGGATGCCGGAGGGCGTAGCTCGTGGACGACTTGGGTAATCTCTATGATAATCCATCTCTCCACATGCCCGACATGGGTAAGGTGGTAGATATCATCTGTAGTTTGAGCACTTCTCGACGAAGGTTTGGTCTCGGCCGATCGAGCGCTGTCGATCTCCTTTTCATCGGCTTCGACTTCTATCGTGAACTGGAAAGTCAGTATAAATTAAGGCGGCGCGGATGATTCTTCAGATCTATAGTCGTAGTAACTGGATGATTTACCTCACCGAGCCAGTATCCGGGTACAGAACTCAGTATACTCCAGTCTTAGGCCAAGTTACCATTCATGCGCTGGGCCGCGCAGGCGGTAGTCCGTTCCTGGTAATCGATATTTTATCTCTCCTATAGCACCCTTTCTCCAGTTATTTTGAGATGTTGAAGAGGGTGCTCCCAATCCGAGCTGCTATTGACGGTCAGGAGGCAGTTGTAATGGCTGGCTGCTCTTTATAGACTCGTGGGAGAGGTCACTGTTAGCCGATGTCATGGACTGAGCCAACTGGGTATCGGGGTCGTTGGGCGCCATTGCGTCTGAAGACGATCTTTCAAGATCGCATCTCTGGTTCGATGGCCGAAAGCGGTGGGAGGCCTGATTTTGTGCATTTACCTCCAGCACTTTCGTAAAGGTAGTCGGGTGCGCAGCCTCTCGTTAGATACCGGAGTAGCGATCAGTAGAGAGCGCGGTAATGACATCCAAACCATGATATGACAAAAGATATGTTACATCTGCCTGCCGTCATTCCGGATAAGATTTTTCATAATTAGTTTCATAAGTCGTGTAAGTGCCATTTTCCTTATTGTAACACATTTATTTATAACATATTTTTCTCCTATTTTTTGTTCCATTATTCCAAGTGACCAAATCATTATTTAATTTACATTAAGAGTTAGGTAAATTATCTTACTTAATTTTGATTCGCCAGTTAATGGCGAAATGCAAACGTAACCGTCAGATAATTATGATATTTGATTACATTTAATTATACCGCGAAGAACGTTACCTATTTATTGGGCCTTTTCATCGGAAGCTGAAGTGAGTTTTTCAGCTAATAATAAGATGACAAAGTAAAGAAAATAAGAAGTCAGGTAACTTAGGAAGGCAAGGTATGGATAGGTTTAGACGCTTGACTACTTATAAACTAGACTACTTGTGGACATTTTGTAATTAAATTACTATTTAAGTGTGAAAAATAATGTGATTAGGTGTGAAACATTTTCTTTTATATAATTACTATAAGGTATAATTTCTCCACTATCTCTGGTCCAGTAGTTAATAGACTTTGGAAATGCTTGAGAGTAGCACTCTAGTATTACATGTTGTCCATCATAAGCCCCAATTAATTGATATTGTATCCATATGGACGGTGGAACTGTAATAAAGAAAATTGTTAAAATATGCTGATAGCATATTATAGATAATAACAATACAGAGTTTTTGTGTCATACTTTTTTCTTTACTCAGGCACATTCATCATAAAAGTAAATAATAACGTATGCAAAAACAAATATAGGATGTCCCAGTTGAAACTATAGGATTTGAATTGCACGCCATTTGTATTCTGTCAAAGATAGGGCGTCAATATTTAACGACTGTCATCTATAAACCATACGACATAGACATCAGCATGCGACTAACAGTTCAACAACGAATAGCTTGTATACAACTGTTTTATGAAAGTGAGCGATCATTTACAGTTGCATTAAGAAAAATTTGCACAACATTAGGACAACATGAAACGCCTACAGAGTTAATAGTTTGTAACTTAAGAAATTTGAAGAGACGGATTCTATTATTGATGATGCAACACCAATACGTCCTCATCGTGGTCGGTCAGATAAAAATATTGCTGTAGTGAAAGAAAGTGTACGAGAGTATCAAAAAACACATCAATTCAACGTCGTGCACAACAATTGTATCTATGAAGAGCCACTATTCTTCGGATTTTAAAGAAAGATCTGCATCTGTCAGCATACAAAATTATTTAACAAATTACGATAGTGTTCCCCATTCACTGTGATATCATTATGAGCTTCATTTTCAAAGAAGTATAGTCTAATTACTGCACCACTCCAAAATGCGCACAAACGGTACATCCCTGTGGATGAATTTTCGTGAACAGCATATGGGTTTTCAGTACCCCGAATTCAACAATTTTCTTTGCTAACGTATCCGTCAACATAAAAATGTTGACGATAAAAATATACTTCATCGCTGAATACAATTTTTTTGCAAAAATCAGCATCACCTTTTTTCTTTTCTAATACCCTATTAGCAAATGTACGGCGTTATATGGTCTGTAACTTATAATTGTTGTGTCAACTGAATTTTGTATGCTGACAGATGCAGATCTTTCTTTAAAATCCCATGCGTGGTGACCCTTGACAGATTCAATTGTTGTGCACACACACACACAAACACACAGACTGTGTCGTATGGTTTGTAGATGACAGTCGTAAAATATTGACGCCCTATTTTTGACAGAACAGAAACGGTGCGAAATTTAAATCTTATAGTTTCAACTAAGACATCCTAATAAAGGACTGCAATAAAGAACATGTCAAGTTACAATTGATATTTAGCAAAAGTTCACTAGATATGAACTTGGTTATTATATTGCAATGTATGCATACACACACGCGCACACAAATTTCGTTTCCGGGAGTTTTTGGGGTCGCTGATTACAAATCCGTTATCAGTTTTTCGAAAAACAAAATGTCGGCTTCAAAATGGCGGACATAAATGTTAAAAAACCATCATATCATAATAAAAACTGGTGTCTGGGGGTTTTAGAGGGCACTTATTACGAATCCGTTATCACTTATTCGAAAAACAAAATGGAGGCTTTAAAATGGCGGACATACATGTTAAGAAATCATCATATCATAATAAAAATTGTTGTCTGGGGGTTTTTGAGGGCGTTAATTACGGACCCGTTATTAGTTTTTTAAAAAACAATATGGCGACTTCAAAATGGCGGAAATAAATGTTTAAAATAGCGGAATATTTTGTCGAAAAGAGGAAATATTTACCTCCCTGGCGTTATGACGATCCTGCAGAAACCGCTTCCAAAACGATACGCCGCTACATTGGGATTTCAGTGTTGGTATTAGGTCCTGTATGTTACTTTGTTGCAACTAAAGACAAATACACAAAGAAAAAGCAAAAACTCACCAAAGGCGTACATAGGAGGGGGGGGGGGGGGCAGAGAGATGCAGGTAGTTGTCATAATTATTTTTTATGTAGGTTTTTTCATTGCTCAGGTAATGGAATAGAAATAAAAGTAAATAAGTCAATTACAAATAAAGACCAGTGATGGAGCTGATATATGGAGAGGATTTCAAAAATAATAATAATAAATAAAAAATAGACTGCTCTTGCTTAGTTGAGTTTCTTCATTGTTACAAGCTACACACTGAATGGTTCAGCCAGTTTCAAAAATAAACAAGTCAGGGGCGTAGATGGGGGAAGAGGTTAAATACAAAAATATGAACAAAAATTGTATTTATGGTATAAAGACAAATCAGCGAACATAAAAATATATATTCACTAAACAAGAATTATTGCTAGCTAACTAATAATAAAAATATAGAAAAAATGTCAATAGTCTTCTCGGGTATGATATATTTCAAAGCATGGTATAACACAAACTGCCACACAGCAGTCTTCGCAATAGAATCGTGTTTCTTTTCGAACTTTCCTACCATCCCTCTTTTTAGAGCAGCATACCACACAACATCTAGTGAGAGACTGTATTTTTTTCTGTGGGTGGTATATATCGTGAAAAATGTCGTCCACTTAGTCTAAGTGAGTTGACATGACTTACCCGTCTAGCAGATGTAACTGAGGATAAATGTGCATCCATAATTTTCCTAACTAAATTCCAAAGATTTAGAAAGTCACTGTGCTCTATATTGTGCCAATTCTTCTTGTACAGTACATAAGCGTTCCAAACACACTGTTCCAGTAAATGTCTAAATATTTTTTCATAATATTTCTTTCGTCGTTTCCTCATAAATGGATAGAACGTCATCTGCTGATCGGCTCGATCTACGCCTCCCATTGTATGGTTATAATCCATAACGGTCTGTGGTTTTTGGACATTTCGACCTGTCTTTCCTGTTGACTCCACAAAAGATGTATTATGGACAGTACTAATAAGATAAACGTTTTTTTGTCCTTTCATTTGAGCACTACAAGTTTTCTCATTTGCCAGGCTTTATGTTCACCTTTTTTCAATTTTAGTTTTGAGAATCCATCTGGAAGAACTCGTCTATTAGAACGCAGTCTTTGACTTTCAAGTATATCGAAATCACTTTCTTCTGACGAGATATTTTTACTTTCATAATCTGGATCATTTAGACAATTTACTTCACTTTCAGATGATGACATGCTTACAATAACATTGAAATCAACAAGTTTGTACGTGGCCGAATTACTTTAGATTGCACTGTGATAAGAATTACACCAAGCGTCTGCGTGTAGTATACGAAAACTACCAAAGAACACCGAGAATGACCAAAATAATTTGCAATGGATATACCCGAGCGACGTACGGACATATCGATATCACCTGATTTTTCGGTCCAGTATGTATGTCCGTATACTGCTCGTTGTTATCAACACACTGTAGCTTACCAGACCGAGTTCAACTCGTGGTATCGCTTGTACTTGTCCTGATCGGTGTAGAAAATACCTTTTTTTACCCGAGTCCTGCTCGGGATGACCGCCAGGGAGGTTAATTAAAATAGCTTATGATTGTTGATTTGGGTAATAGAGAACATGGAAATCAAAATAATGTAAGCAATGAATACTCAAAAACTAATAATTTATTTATTGTACACTTTTTAATTGCTGTCCGAAGAGTATGGTGTTACATCGACGTTTGTATATTCATTAGTATCATCCATTAGTAGATATGTTTCAAGACATTATGAACCGCGAAATGCGCGAAAGGTGGGACTATCCCCATTATTGTAATATGTATGTCTATTGTGAAAACATTGGCTCGGCGGTCGACCACGTTTGACAACCACAAATGGACTAAGGTGTTCGGGCATCTATAAAGTCAATTGACGAACGTTCGCAATGTATTTTTTTTGCTTAGTATTATTATAAATAATTAAAATATGAGTTTTAAGAGAGAGAAGAGAGCTTAACAGTTTTATTTCTCCCTAAAATTATCTTACGGACGAGACCACTACCTTATAATTTAAATAATAAATATAAGGGCATTTTATTATGGTGTGTAATTTGTATTTATAGAACAAATATTTTTAGTTATAAAATGATTACTGCAATAGTTAAGTATAATAATTTTATAGCTTTAAAATTGATTAAAACATTATAAAGGTTGGCAACCCAAGTCTTCATCATCATCATCTGACGTATTCGAGAAATCGCTCTCATCACTGTCGTTATCACCTACACGTATTATAAGTTCATTGACTTCGTCGGTGAAATGTTCGCGGCTAATATATTCTTCTTCCACTTTTTCTACATGTTTACAGACATTATTCCACACATCAGGTGTGACATTTGACAGTTTTTCTTCTGTTAACTTCCCAACATCGTCCACTTTAAATGTTGTGTTGCACGCTGCTACGTCGTTCTTAACGATTCCCCATATTTTTTCAATTGAATTCAGGGTGATACGGTGGTAATCTCAATACAGTATGACCATGTGCGGCTAATAATTTATCCATTATAGTAACACTATTTTGTGGTTTATTAAGTTTTATTTTTGCATAGAGTTCAGGTTTAGTTTCTTTGTCTCCAAAGACAATACCACGCTCTCTGAGCCAATTTTGCATATATGTTTTCAGCCAGTTAGAAGTTGGATTGGGCTCTACCAGCACATTGTGATAATATGCATTATCGATTACTAAAACTGAATTTGGGTCCAAATTAGGAATTAATTTCTCTTCCAGCCATTTAAAATAGTTTTTTTGGTTCATATCATCGTGGTAGTCTCCACTTTTTGAACCAGATTTAAAAATTAGTCTGACATTGGAAACAAATCCTTTTTTACTACCATGGACAATAATTAGACGTTGTCCTTTGGCTACAGGTGATTTTAAACGATTATTTGTACCATCATCCCAAGATTTTGGTACAGTATGGCTACTGTGGATGTTTCGTTTCGAAATTTTTCCTTTTTGTTGCAGTGTAAACATGAAATTGTAAACTTTTATACCTATATACCTTCTTGTTTATATTGTTTTAATTTCCTTAAAAATTCTGTGCATTTTAATCATATGTCTGATCTTTCACATAGTACTTTTCTATTATCTTGAGTTATTTCCAGCGAAATCCCATTTTAAGAATTATTTTTCTAAAACTGTAAATTTTTCCAGTTAAATTCAAATCGTTTTTTAAAGCTTCAAACAAAGTTTTCATAGTTACACGTCGTTTATAAATAGCTGCGAATCTATAAATTTCTGTTCTGATTATTTCCTCCTCAAACTGATCCACGGTTGATCTAGGATTTGGCTATTTATTTTCTTCCTAGGTGACGAAAGATCACCGGATAGGCTATATTGATGTTCACGTATTATTCTTTTGACCATACTTAACGAAACATTGGTAGCTTCGGCTACCCGGACCTGCACCTGGTCTACCTTAATAGGATTTTTATATATTTTTTCTTTTTTCATAAATTCATAAACGTTATAAACTATCTGCCGCCCTTGACTGTGAAACACTTTTTTGTTATTAGACTTATTACAAAATTAAAATAGAATAAAACATTTGTTTTAATCCGGGCCTGATTCTAAGACAATAATAATGTAGCACTTATACTATACATATACATACATTTCACAAAGTAATTCACTTACATGTTTTAGTTATGACGATTATATAACACTGTAGTAATGTTAAATCTTTGAAATGTATTTAAAATGAAACAAACAACTCAAAAGAAAATAAAACGTAATTGGATTAGATATCTGTTTACAACGAGAGCTTGAGATAAACTGTGGTCAGTGTGGTACATACATAGATGAACATAGAATCGAGGGACCGGCCGTAATTATGTTTCTGCAAATATGAAGGTCAAAGCTCATAAGGTTTTGAAACATCTATATCATCATATTGTCCGGCGGCTTAACAAAAGTTATGGCCGTTGAGCCACTCTTCGTTTTTTAAAAAGAAGTTTTTTTTCGGTCCTATTTTCTTCCACTTTTCCTTGAACTTTATAATCAGTAAACGTATTTTTCAACTCTTCAAATCAAATTTATTTGAAACTTCTGCTTCCAGGTTATATATTTTACTGACATTCGAGTTCAATTCGGTTTTAATAACTTCAAAAATTTCCTTTCTCGACAAGGAAATTTCCTTTGTATTTGTCGGAACTATAAAATTAAAAATAGGAATAATTAAAAAATAATCAATAATTATAAGTTATAGAAATTGTAAAAAAATTTTTGAGAACCAGAAAAAGTTTTTATATTGCATAAAAATAACATATCACGTGCATAAGACCATATTTCGCAAAGGAAAATTGGAAGTGTTTTATGTGCGATATGCGTTGAGTAAAGCGCATCTACGCATTAACGCAGAAGAATTGTTATATAAGCTAAATCTGCAGTTTTCGGTTGCCAGTTTTTCTTTAATTTGTTTAGTAGACGTTTAAAGAACATATTAAAATTTGATTCAGGGCGAACATATGCAAATAATTTTACTTAAGCCTTTTTGCATTACTAGTTTACGAAAAACAAACAATAAACACATTACTTAGTGTACCGTTAAATAATTAACTGGTATATTATCAAAATCAATTGTGGTTTAAATATTAAAATTATACTTACTTTCAGGAGGAGAATCCATTTTACAAAATTGAAAAATATTAATAATAACACTTTTTAGACCGATTTGAACTTTGGCTATTTCTTTTGACGTACGTCTCGAGCTCTCGAAGTGATACGATCAAAAAAAGATTGGTGTCTGAAGCCAGGTATCGACCCTACCTTTTTAATAATGGTCGTTTTACATACTAAAGGTACCACTCTAACAATTCCAAAGGAAAATGTCCCGAAAAAATATCTCTGTTTTTAGGGTTTTGACCAGGTTTCTGGCATTTCCACCCACTGTGCGTCGTATGGTGTATAGATGACAGTCGTAAAGTATTGACATATTTTAATTTTAATAAAATTTGACAGAACAGAAACGGCGCGAAATTAAAATCTTATAGTTCCAACTAAGACATCCTATATAAATGACTGCAATAAGGAACTTGTCAAGTTACAATTGATATTTAGCAAAACTTCACTAGATATCATGTAAATCTTGGTTATTATATTGCAATTTATGAAGACTAAATGTGTAGACCAACTTTTTTCACTTGCTTCTCGATTCATACTGCCCGTGCGGCCGGTGTTCGGTGGATCTCGGCTCGCTCTATGGTCTAACTTTGTTGGGTTGCCGCTGTTGAACAAATTTAGGATTGTTTACTACATTGGGTGAAGCAACAACATGCCGCCCTCTTTGAAAGATTTAGCATTAATGTTTTCAAAATACAAACACTAGTCTATGACTACTAAATACACAGTAAATAGAGTACAAAATACCATTTCAAAATACAGACATCAGTCTATGACTACTAAATATACAGTAAATAGATAATAGTACAAAATATATAGAGTTGGAGTACATAAATGTCATTTGGAAGAATACAAGTTTGACACATCCCGTATATATGCCGCACTACATATCTTCACTGTAACGACTCGACTCCTTCTCTGCCTTTTCTTTAAAGGGGAACGTAGCCGGTGCTTGCGCGAGCTGGAAAAGTGGCCCCCCAGATCTGTGTCCCATCTATATAAGTTTCCATTCCATTACCCTACATCCCCCTCTGTGAAGACGATCAGGGTTTCGGGCCTAGCTCCCTGTCTTCTTCCTTCCTCTTCATTATATTCACTATCATTCTCTCCACACATTCGCACTTCTAACCATCCTACTCACCAATTCCCTCACACTTTCAAGCCGACCCACTCGCATTATATATTCTTCCCTTTCATCCGACCACCTCGGGCCCCACAACCTCTCCCATGCATCCCTCCTCTCAGGCCCCCGATATAGCTCTTCTCTCTCCCTCGCAAGAAGGTCGATCGGAGGCATATTGGCTATCACTAACGCTGCAACACCAAACACAGTCCCATATGAGCTCACCACTAGCAACGCCGCCCTTCTCTAAACACTCGCCACACTCTTCCTCCACTTCTCCTTTCCCAGAACATTCACCCATACAGGAGCGGCATACAACAGGATGGACTGCGTCGCTCCCTCCAGCACTCTCCTTTTTGCAGCCTTGGGACCCTTTATGTTGGGCATCAGACGTCCTAAGGCTGCCACCGTCCTCCCAACTTTCACCATTGTCTTCTCAAGGTGCGACCTGAACTGCATACTGGGATCTAGCCACACCCCGAGATATTTCAACGTTCTACACGGCTCCACCCTAACCCCTCGGACACGGAACTCGATTGCTGGTGGTTTCCTCCTCCTCGTAAGGATGATGACATCCGTCTTCACCACAACCAGACTGAGGTTCTTGCCTTCCACCCACCTCTTGATTTTTTCGATCGCCAGATTTCCGTCCTCTTTGACGTCATATCCTCTCCTCCCTACCACCAGGACGGCCAGATCGTCTTCGTTTCCCAGGACCGTTACTCCCTTCGGGGCACTGATCCCGAACACGTCGTCAAACATTACGTTCCACAAGACCGGTTCAAGAATCGAGCCCTGTGGAACGCCGCACGTAACCGCCCTGGTCTCCCCTCTTCCATCCTCAGTCCTGATGATGATCTCCCTATCTCCTAGGTAGCTCCCTATGAGGTTATATATGTATGGGGCCACCTTACTTTTCCTGAATGCCCCCACGATGCACTCCCTTGCAGCAGTATCGAATGCATTTCAGACATCCAGCGTTATCAACACACCCATCTTACCAACATTCCAGGCCTTCAGCACCGCCTCTCTTATATGCGTGACCGCATCCACAGCAGATTTTCCGGATCTAAACTCGTACTATTTATCCGAGAGTCCTCCGCTCCGCTCCATATCCTCGAGAAGCCTGCCAAGTATTAAGTGCTCCAGCAGCATCCCGAGGTCGTCGATCACGCATATAGGCTTGTATTCCTCAGTGCCTTCGTCCGTCTTCTTGCTCTTTTCAACCAGTACCAGCCTACCCTTTTTCCAACATTCAGGGAAGGCCCCGCTATTAAGCACCCCATTCATGATTCTAAGAATCACTTGGGGATGATCCTCCGTTACTTCCCTCATAACCTCTGCCAGCATTCCGTTCACTTCTAGCGCCTTTCCTAACTTCACCCTCCATGCTGCTTTTCTTAGTTCTTCTCTCGAGAATGGAGATCTCCTCGTCCACTTGTTGTCTTTCCCAGGGTACCCTCTCCCTTATCGGGAAGAGACCACCTATCACCACCTTTCTCATCTTGTCTATTGCTGGTAGGTTACCATCACCTTGGTCACTATCTTATAGGCATCCCCCACAAATTCCTATCCAGATCTCTACATAATTCTACCTATCTTCTCCGGTTCTCCTCCTTTATGCATTCTTCGAGTTTCTTTTTCTCCTTGTAAGCCTTCTCCTCTGCTTTTCCTGCCTCTTCGGCAGCTCTATTGCCTCTCCACCTGTTGGATCTTGCATACTGTCTTCGGATCGCGATGCATCTATCTCTTTGTGCGGCGATCTCGTTCGTCCACCAGTAAATAATGGTGGCCCGCCGTCCCAACCCCCTCCTCCTAGCCATTGACGCATCGCAGGCTCTAGTCACGGCCAGGGTGGCTGGGTCGGATATCCTCCCTCCCTCCTCCTGTGTTGCAATACAATTTCGGAACACCCTCCGATCCCATCCTTTAGTGCTCCACCCCTTGATCATAGGCCTCATCGTATTGTCCCCTCCTTCCTCCCTCAATTGAAATACAATATACTTATGGTTGCTGAGGGTTTCCTTTTGTAGTACTCACCAGGCTTTGATCCTCCCAGCCACCCCTGGTGTTGCAACGGTAGCGTCAGGGATGGACGTGGCCCTCTCGAACGTAGACTCCGTTCCCTCATTCATTACGAGGTTCATTCTAGCCACCCATTCTATTATTACGGTGCCTCTCCCGTTCATCCCTTCCGTTCCCCATTCTAGGATTCTGCCATTAAAATCTCCCGCGATAATGAAGTCTCCCCCCACACGAGAGATCAATTCTTCCAGGCTATATAGCGATGTTCGTAGGATCTCCATGGGGGCGTTTGGAGGAAGTAGCAGCTGGAGATGTTGGCAACCCCTACTCCACTCCAAACGTACTCCGGCCCTCTCCCAGAGCCATCCCCTACCCACCTTCCTTCTATTGTTCGGATAGCAGCGTCCACCCTATTGAAGGTTACCCATTCGCGTCCTCTCGTCATGGTCACGTTTGGCTTACTAATAATGGAAACATCGATCCCCCTCCCTTACGGTGGCCCATAATAAATCCTGAACCGCTCGACACCTATTTAAGTTGATTTGGATAAACCTGAACGCGGCTGTGATCCACCCCCTTTCGTCTTATCCCATCGATTGCTGCCTCATACCCGAGACATTAGTAGAGTTAGCCCTGTGTCCATTCTGTTTACACATAGGGCAGGATTCCTTGTTTCGATATTCCACTGCCTTATGTTCCTCCTTTCCACACCGCAGGCACAGATTGCTCCTGTCTGGACCATTGCATTTCGATCTAATATGGCCCCAGCTCCAGCACCTGGAACATTTCTATGTCTGGAGGCTGACCTTACATCTTCCCCACCCTATCCTAATCCTCCACATTTCTAATAACTCCCTGGCACCTTCCCTGTCTACCTTGATGACGGCTATTTGCCTCTCCCCTGGGCCATTTCTGAGGGTCACCACCTCAAAATCGTGCCCCCTTATCTCATCCTGTATGACCTCCTTTACTTCCGTTATTTTCATAACTACGTCGATATCCTTGATGAGTAATTTATCACCACTAGTTTTTAGGGCTTTTACCTCCATGCATTCTATCTTATTGGCAATTTCGGCCTTCAAGACTTCAGCATTTTGTCTTCCTTCCTTGACCTTAAGTAAGAGCTCACCCGCTCTTGTCTTCCTGAGGCCAACGGTCTCGACCCCCACCACCTTGGGGTCCACTTTTCCTTTGACCCTTGCCAAGACTTCCGCAACGATCCCCCACTCCCCGTGTCCTTGATCAGGACCGTCGCTGGTCTATTCCCTCTAGCTTTGGCCCTCCCAAGTAGCTCCTCCACCTTTTTCCCCTCTTTCACTCACCCTCACACGTCGTTACTTCCTATGTCCCAGTCAAGGACTGCGTTTTTTCTTTCTATCTTCCAACGGGGGGTTAATTACTATTTCCACACCGTCAACTCCCATGAATACATATTCCATCACTTTCCTTAGTCTGTATCCCCAATTGGCCAGTTTGTGTGGTGGTATAACCAGCTTCGTTCTCCTCTGCTTCTCACAGAGGTTCCTAAGGTTCTGGAAGGACTGTATCAGTCCCTCCAGCTTCCCTGGTTCGTGCCACGATTTTTTTACTATCAATTTGTAGGCATATCTATTACATGAGACCTCCTCCTCGCCATTCCTTGGCGGTCTGGCCGTAGAGTGCCTCAGGTATGTAACCCCCCCTCCACCGCTGTTTAAAGGTTTTCAATGTCTTCTCCATTCAAATATATATTAACAATATGCCATCCCGATACATGCCCGATACACCATCATCTATGGTTTGTAGATACCTCCACTGTGTGAAGTCGGCTGGGTTCTACCCCCACCTCTTTCACGTTATATCTTTCACTATCGTTTTTTACTTCCTCTGCCCTCCTGCCCATCGTCTGTAGCGCAGCCTGTAGCTCGTCAGTCATAAGCTGACTTGTCAGGCTGCGCATTTTCGCCGTTATTTCTTTAATGTATCTTTTCGTGTTTGGATTGTTTCGAATCAACACGCTTAAACCTTTAGAGGATTTATCGATCTGTTTCACCAGTCACCTTATAATCGCCGGTGTGTGATCCCCAACAAACCTTTCATCCACCGATACCCTCTTTCCATCCTCTTCCCTCCTCCTCTTTGTTGATCTTCCCTCCTCCTCATCCAAGGTCTAAAACAAGATTGTTCCTTGGGAGACTATACGCCCAGCAATGGCTCCTATGCTTCCCGGGCCAGTCCCCAATCTCCGTCCTGATCCTATCAGTACTCGAAGTGGTCGCAATCGATGTTTTCTTTACATCTTGCTCTTTTCCATTTTCATTGCCTATTCCTTTATCGTTAATCCCAACTCCAGTTTCATTATTTGTGTTAATATTTTCCATATTTGATGTCATGGATATGGGACGAAGCAAGGAGTCCACTACCAGGTGACGCCCATCCTGGGAGTAAGGCAATATACTGTGGGATGCGCCAGGTGCCCCTCAGGTTTTAACGACTTTGCTGTCGGTTTGTTATAGAGATTTCCTCGCAGGCCGGCCAATTAAGGCAAGCCCTCCCGGTCCTGGTAACCGCACAACGTTCCCCTGTTGTATCACACAGAGGTCGTTGAAGTGCGGGCCCGGATTCCGGTTTTAAGCGGGTAGGTGGCCTCTCCCACCCGTAGCTCAGATAGCTCTGGGTTCGCGCAAACTCACGTCTTGCGTTGTGAGTTCCTGGAGCTCGGCCCCCAGTCCCAGACCACGTCTGGAGTTACGGTTTGTTTGTATATTTTGGTTCGCGAGTACTATTTTATTTCATACCTATCCGTCGGTCGCAACCGGTTGGGACATTCCTCTATCCACCAACTGGGGACGCGCCAGATGGGAGACCATACAACTCCATCTCTGCCTGGATGTAGTTGAACAATGCGACCTAGAATCTATTTGAGAGGTAGTAGGTGATCGTCCTTAACAACAACCAACATATCTGGTTACAATTATTGTTGCTTCCACTTTCTCCGAAGTCAGAAATATTCTTTAGATTATCGAGTCCAGAAGTTCTTGAGTTATTTTATTACGACATTGAAAGTGTAATACAGATGATTCTTTTAAATTCGTTAAATCAGGTGTAGGAAGTGAATGAATCTCCAATTAGGAAACGTGCCGGGGTTAATGGACTTCATTATAGTCACAGAATAGGGGGTTAACAGATGAGAGTTTAAGCATGTTTCAATCTGAATAAATACCGTCGTGAATTCTCCGTACGTAATAAGTACCTCGCGAATGACATGCTTTAAATGGTACTTAGTGGATTTCACACCCGATCAGGAGCTCTTGGATGTATAAAATGCCAATATATTCCTTGTTGTCCCATTTCAGTCTTACCTTCAGTGTATTTTTTGCCTTTGAAGCGCAGAACTGACATCGACAAAATTCGTACCTTATCTGAATAAATATTTTACTTTTTTAGGTAAACCTAAGAAAGTAAAGCTAAAGCTCCAAAACGGACGTGAAGCTCGTGACGGACGTGTGGATTGTTCTTTTCGCTAAATTACGAGCTGGTATGATTCACACATGTTTTCTTAAAGATGCTACAACGCGCTGCGGGCTAGTGTGTAGCAAGCGAATGTGTTCATATTCTACTATTAAATTTGCTAATGGGTGTTTGCTCGATAGAACTACGGCATGTTTATTTTTGTCATTAAATTTAGATTTTTTGAGTCTTCTGCCTACTCTTAAAATTCCCATGTTATTAAGAAGCAGGTTTAACAAGTTGATTTTTGAGTTTACAAAGTTTTAAAGTCGTAGGTTGTACATATATCTCATTTGAGAAGGACTCGATTTGGGCAATTTTGATAATACGTTCAATGAAATATTTACATAATGTATTACAAGTTAATGGACTATATGTGCGCGCCAATTTATTCTTCTAATTCTGTAATTTTGATAATTTTGAATATGTCAAATTAATTTAATTTATTTGTGACAGTTAGTACTACCTTGTGTCTAGATTGTAACTCGGTGTTATCTTTCAGAGGGCAAGACGTCACATCCTTTGTTATAGAGGTCAATATATATATATATATATATATATATATATATATATATATATATATATATATATATATATATATTTAGTTAACTTTCTGTGATAACAATCCTACCGAATGCGCCAGTTAACTTGTTTGATGACCAAAAAATAAACTTTAACGCTAAAATATTTCTGTAGCACTTTATTAGATTATTTAATTATACAAAGATAAAAACTAATCTAACTTGGTCAGTATTGTTTATTCACCTATATATAAACTAGGCAAATGTTCGGTCAGCATTTTCTTCTTAATAGGAATTGTATTGTATTACGTTTAACCTTAAGTTATTATTAAGGTATTTCTTATGAATGTCGACTAAAAAAAATATAACAATTTATGATGACATATATTGGTTAAAAAAACCAATCGCTTATGCATCTTGGGAATTTTTCATTTTTCTTTAGACCCTTAGTTAAAGGTTTTGTCAGGTTCGCGAAATTATCAATCCATTTACTCTATTTATTTATCAATTTATTTATTAACTTTATTTATCAATGAATATCCACTAGTCCTAAAAATGATTTTATTTCTTTAGCGGTTTTCGGAATCGGGAAACGTTTGATTACTTTAATTTTGTCGGGATTTGGTTTGATACCTTCTGTGGTAATGATGTGTCCTAAGAAAGCGGTTTCCTTTTTAAGAATTCAAATTTATCAAGAGAAATGTTTAGGGAATATTTTCGAAGATACAATAATATGGTCCATATAGACTAAATAAATTTTATGTTGGAGGTTTTTACGTTTTAGTACGTTATCCATTACGCATTGAAATGTGTCGGGTGCATTTTTGAGTCGAAAAGGCATACGAAGGTATTTATAGTGGCCATTTTCAATTGTGAAAGCTGCTTTCTCAATTTGTGAAAGTTTGTGAAAGTTGTGAAATAGTTACATCGTCCAAGTTTGTCAAGAATGTCAGTGATATTGGGGAGTGGGTAACGATCGTCGATGGTTTTTTTGTTAAGGTTGCGATAGTCAATGAGTAATCGCCATTTTTACTTTCCACTAGCATCAGGAGTTTTCGGTACGAGCCATACCGGGCTAGTCCAAGGACTACAAGAACGTCTAATTATTTTTTCATTTAACGAATTTTTCGAATTTGATTGTGAATTTCTTGTTTATGGTCATGTGGAAATCGATATGAACGGGTATAGATTGGGGTATCATTTGAGAGGCGGTTTTATGCTTTACTTCATTCGTGAAAGAAAGAGATTGGTTAGGAAATAAGAACACATCTTTGAAATCTTTACAAAGGGAAATTAATTGTTGTCGTTCTTCGACATTAATATGATCGGTACGAATAATATTAGAAATGTCGCTGCGCTTAATTTGGGCTGTGTAGATTGTAAGGGATTGAAAAGCGGATTTTGTTTCAAAATACTGCAGAGGATAAGTAGTAGGGTCATCAACATAGATAGTGTCTACTTTATTTGAAAGGTTATGAATTTCGACTAAAGCTTGGTTATGTTCAGTTGTCGTAACAATGGAAGGGATTTTAAGATTTCCAGAATTTTGTGTTTAGCAATATCATGGGGGTCTCGAAAATAAAGTGGAATTTGAAAATTATCTCCTTAACATACCTGGTTAGAAAAGTAATAAATAATATGAAATTTGGTAATAAACATCTAAGTCTATTAAACCGTCGAAGTAATTATGAATATTGAATAGAATGATATTTATTTTCTTATTAGAATTTAGTTCCAGAAATGCAGGAATTTCTGCACAGAACTGGGTTTGCTTTTGACTTAGGCATGTTTTAATTGTGGAATTTTCTTTAAATTGTTTCGCGAAAATATTTTTCAATAATGTCGGGACGTAGTAAGGATTTAGAAGACACAGAATCAATTAATAATTTAATTGGCGGTTTGTTAATTTGGATATAGAGGAGTGGGGCAGCTAGAAAAGCATTATGGCCTATGTCCGATCTGTTGCAGTTAATGTATTCCGAAACATACATCATTTGAACAGAGGCATAACTGTTACTGCGTGGAAGTCAGTAGCGGAGCATACAGTTGTTCAATGGAAGTTCTCGATCAATCCGTAATATGTAATCCAATTCCTCGAGTTACTGATGAACCTTGGTTGGAGGAGCTGAAAGCCATGAACATCGCGCTGACTGATGTGGTAGACAGCGGTCCCATAGAAATGTTATGCAGTGCTGACGTCATCGGCAAGTTGTATACTGGTCATGAATTGAGTTACGGGCTTTTTGCAATCGAAACTTTGTTTGGATGGACATTAATAGGCAGAATTCCATCGGGTGGCCCTAGACCTAATACAGTGATGACTGTGTTTTCATTGTTTGTTAAGGAGACCAAGGTTGTCGATCTTTGGGAACTTGATGTACTTGGAATTACAGATCTTGTAGAGAAGAGGTCCAAACAGGAAAAGCCCAGAGAAGTCAAAATGGACCTGCAATGGTGGAAGATTTTCAACGCCAATTCAGGGACCAAGACTGTTCCTGTGCTGTGTTCGTATGGGACCCGGGTGTAGATGAACCGAAGACGGCGGAAATATTCGTTTTGAAAATGGTACAAAGGGAAGTTTTCAAGGATCAGGACCCGCGATTAGCCTCATTGAAATCATTCACCGACGATTGTGGACTCATTCGATTAAGGTCTCAAGTGTTGTGACGTCCTGATGCTCACGATTTTCGTTTTCCTGTAGCATTGCCGGGGGAACACCCTTTGGTAAGGATACTGATTATGAGCATTCACCGAGAGTCGTGCCCTGTAGGAACGCAAGAATTACTTAGCATCTTGAGAGAAGTTTTTGGATCTTAGGAGGCCGACGTATATTAAGATCGGTGTTATCACAGTGCAGTGTCTGCAGAAGACATTCGGGTAAACCGTGCAAAGTCGAATCCCCTCCATTACCCTTAGACCGAATGCGCGATGCTGTTGCTTTTGAAGTCACTGGCGTAGACCTAGCGGGACCTCTATTTTTGAAAGGTGCACTTAAAGCATGTGTTGGATTTTAGACCGTTTGATATTTGCAACGCGGCAACCCCGCAAAGTCACCTGTTCGGTGAGTGCATGAAAGGTGACAGATAGTTAGTAAGAACGTAGTACAACGCACGCTGTACCTTAACCTGTTAGCCATTAGTTGCTCCAAAAATCAATACAGTCCACTTACATAAACCATAAGAGTTTTTTATTGCCAACTACAGCGATAGAAATGAACCATAAAAAAGTTGGTCTAATTCGAGCACGGATTGCAGTTTATGAAGACCAATTCAAGCTACAATCCGTTGGAGAGGTAAACCATATTTATCATTCACATTAATTACAACACTGGTAATGGGTGCCATTTACATCAATAATTGGAGTACAAGCGAAGGTACCAAGCATTTCTTATAATATAACCATAGGCTGAAGTTTTCCGACCATTTTCCATATCTCGAGCCGTTTGAAATTGCCGTTAGCTAGCAACCCGGCTCCCAGCAGTGCAGCCGTGTGTCGATTTCAAGGTCAGAGATTCCAATTTTTTATTCACATTTCTATCCTATACTTAATCAATTTGATTTAGTACAGGGTTAGTTGTTGTGTGTTACTTCAAATTTTTTCTATCACATAAAAATATCACATACGATTCTAGCCATTTCACACATTGCATAACATATAGGTATATTTACATACCTACACTGCAGATATTTCAAATTTCATTTTACCATATTTATTGGCCATAGTTTTATTTGTCGTTGTTTAGATATTAATTCTAGACAATCATTTAGACATAAATAAATCACAAGTCAAATTTAAGCACATATTAAATATCTATCTATTAATATTTTGCTTCACACATTTCATTTATCATTATGGATGCACAAGTAGGTGCTTTAATTGCAAAACGTGGTATTTAATATACCACGTTTTGCCCACTTAACTAGGTTTGAAATATTTTTAAACGGTTTAGGTGAGTCACCTGCAAAATTGGCAGAATTAAAAAAACGCACGCAAAAACTTGATTCCATTTGGGACAATTTTATTGAAATTCAAGCTGACATTCAACTTTTAGAGGATGACCCAGGTCACGACGTTGAAACCGAAGAATTTGAAAACAGATATTTTAAATTAACAGCTGAAGCCGAATCAAAATTTAAAGTCGCGTTAATTAACAGTGCAACGGTTGACGCCAATACAAATTCAAACACATCTAGTAATATTTCGAATGTTAAGCTGCCAGACGTTAACCTTCCTGAATTTACAGGGCGAGACGAAGATTGGATATCATTTCACGATGCATTCAGATCTTTAATACATAATAATCCCCGTTTAACTATAAGCGAAAAATTCTATTATTTACGAAGTGCCATAAAAAATGACGCAGTACAATGTATAAAAAATTTAGAAACATCAGATGAAAATTACACAGTGGCGTGACGTCTTTTGGAGGAGCGTTATGAAAATAAAAAGGTAATAATTCATAGTCATTTAAAAAATATATTTGAACTTCCTAACGTAAATAAAGAATCACATCTGTCATTAAGACATTTTTTGGATGCATTTAAGCAACATTTTCGCGCTTTGGAAAACTTAGGTGAGTCGGTACATAATGTTTCACCAAACATTAAGAATTTAACACAGCCCCGTGTTACAAAACACATTATTAGGTTGGGTAGTTTCGGGTCCAATCCCGACCCTGCCAAAGCAAAACACAATTTGTAATTTTATAACTGCAAGGATTTCAAATTCGCATTTGAGTGAACAATTAGCTAAATTTTGGACCATTGAGGATTCTTATTCGTCTCCTTACTCTAAATATACTGAGGAGGAAATTAATTGCGAAACACATTTTATTGATAACTTTACTAGAAATGCAAATGGGCGGTTTGTTGTAAGTTTACCATTCAAAGAAAATTGCAAACTAGCCGAATCAATGGAACAAGCAATTAGGCGATTTCATGCAGTCGAACGTAAATTACAAAGGGATCCTTCATTATATGAACAATATAAGGCTTTCATGAGTGAATGTGAAAACTCAGGGCACATGAAAGAAATCAATAAGATCGATAATAATGACGGTTATTATTTACCGCACCACAGTGTGTTGAAACAAAACAGTTTGACTACCAAATTACGCGTGGTGTTCGACGCATCCGCTAAGACGACAAATAATTTATCTTTAAATGACGTTCTCATGGTTGGCCCAAGCATACAAAATAGTTTATTTTCTATTTTAATTAGGTTCCGCACGCATAATGTTGTTTTAATTGCTGACGTGGCGAAAATGTATCGCCAAGTGTTAGTAAATGAAACAGATCGTAAATTTCAAAAAATAGTCTGGCGTGAGAGTCCAAATGACAAGTTAAAACATTTCGAACTGCAAACAGTAACTTACGGCACCGGGCCTGCTTCCTTTTTAGCTACTCGATGTCTGAAGCAGTCAGCTATAGATAATAAATCAGATTTTCCTTTAATTTATGACATAATAATAAATGATTTTTACATGGACGACCTATTATCAGGGTCTCGTGACATCAGCACGGCAAGATATCTGAAACAAAACTTAGAGCACGTGTTGTCTAGCGCAGGTTTCTTTCTGCGCAAATGGATTTCAAATATTTCCGATGTTGTTCATACTTCAAATAATTCGGAAAATGATTCAAATTATATCATTTCCGATGATGACAAAATAAAGGCATTAGGTATGTCCTGGAATTCAAATAGTGATAGTTTTTACTTTTCATTAAATGATGATCTATGTCAAGGTTCCAGTACATTAACAAAAAGAGGTATACTTTCAATAGTGGCTCGCATATACGATCCACTAGGTCGTATTTCTTGCGTCATAATTATTGCTAAATGTATGTTACAAACGCTTTGGAAATACAATATCGATTGGGATCAAAATTTACCTACTAAATTAGAAACCTCATGGATCAAATTTTTAATTGAATTACCTATGATAAATCAACTAAAAATTCCACGGCAAATTACTGGCAAATATATAGCAAGTATTCAACTTCACGGTTACTGTGATGCCTCTGAAAAAGTATATGGAGCATGTTTGTATTTAAGAACAATTAATAACTCAGGTACCATTTTGGTGAGATTAATATGTGCAAAGTCCCGGGTAGCACCAGTTAAAATTTTAACACTACCTAAGCTAGAACTGTGGGGCATTTTTATTGGCCAAATTAACTCGAAACACATCCATATTGGCCAAATTAACAGAAGCTTTAAAATTAAACATTACCGAAATTTTTTATTGGTGCGATTCAAGCATCGTTTTGTCTTGGATTGCCGCTCATCCCAGCCGTTTGTCTGTAATCGGGTGTCTGAGATCCAGCAATTAACTAACAAGGAGCAGTGGCGACATGTTCCCTCGGCACAAAACCCGGCAGATCTTATTTCTCGAGGTTGTTTTCCGGCTGATTTATTAGAAAATAATTTTTGGTGGCACGGTCCTATTTATTTATCACAATCAGAGGCTGAATGGCCAGCGAATATCTTAACAAAATATCAAGACTTACCCGAAATTAAAGGCGTCAATCAAGTAGCCTTAATTGCAAGTAATTCTTTTGATTTATTTGATCGATTTTCAAATTTTACAAAATTACAACGCGTTACAGCATATTGCTTACGTTTCATCAACAAATTAAAATGTAAAAACAAACTATATTCGTCAATATATTTAACATGCGATGAGATAAAGGCAGCTACATTGAAGCTGGCTAAATTAGCACAACAGGATGAATTTTCATCAGAAATACAATCACTACAGCGCCACAATTCAGTTGCTAAAAGGAGTAAGTTAGCTTCACTTAATCCATTCTTAGATAGCCATGAGTTAATAAGAGTGGGAGGAAGATTAGTACACTCAAATTTAAATTCAGATCAAAAATTTCCTATCGTTTTGCCTACGAATCATCCATTGACTCGACTCTTAATTAAGTGCGAACATATAAAAAATTTGCATAGTGGTCCTCAACTAACATTATCTTGTGTTCGTAGCCAATTTTGGCCCTTAAATGGTAGGCACGCTGTTCGTGGGGAATTACGAAAATGTATTGTATGTTTTCGCGCTTGTCCTCCCTCTATGTTTCCTCAAATGGGAAATTTACCCAGTCATAGAGTTAACTCTTCTTCGCCTTTTCATTCCGTAGGTACTGACTTCGCAGGACCTTTCTTAGTCAAAGACAGTAAATTAAGAAATAAAAAACTAGTCAAAACATATTTTTGTATTTTCATTTGTCTAACTACTAAAGCGGTTCACGTAGAACCTGTGGGCGATTTATCAACAGATAATTTCCTAAATGCATTCAAGCGATTTGTCGCTAGACGAGGTTTTTGCAAGCATTTATACTCCGACAATGCAACCAATTTTGCAGGCGCAAATAATGAACTTAACCGCATTCATAAATTACAGAAAGATACACAATTTTACTCTTTTTTGGCTGAGAACCAGGTTCAATGGCAATTTATACCACCCAGATCACCCCATTTTGGTGGTATTTGGGAATCGGCGGTAAAATCGATGAAGCAACATATTAAGAAAGTAACAAATAATGTACGTATTTAAATACGTATTACGTATTTAATTTCACACTTTAGTAACACAAATTGAAAATATCCTCAACTCCCGGCCACTAACTCCTTTGTCCCATGATCCAACTGACCTTGAAGCACTCACGCCGGGGCATTTCCTGATTGGTCGCGCTTTGACTGCTGTGCCTCAACAAATTTTACAGGACCATGCATTTCTGGCAAAGATGGTCTAAGGAGTATCTGCATATACTACAGGCAAGAACTAAACGGAAATTCCAGTCGCAACAAGAACTGATAGTGGGTTCCCTAGTTCTGCTAAAGGAAGACAACCTCCCCCCTCAGCATTGGAAATTAGGCCGAATCGTGAAGTTGCTTCCTGGACCTGATAGTGTAGTACGGGTAGTAGAGATCAAAATTAGTTCGGGTATAGTGAAACGTGCTGTCCCGCGTATTTTTTCGAACAACTTTTTTTTTCTTTTCTCAACTGAGACTTTAATTTTGCAGGGCATTAGTGTATACATGTTATTAACATGTTACATTCTTGTATACATGTTAATTCAATGTAATGATTCACTGTTGTTATACCATGTAATTTTATTTTGAAATGCAACATTTCAATAGGGCCGGCATGTTGGGTTTTAGACCGTTTGACATTTGCAACGCGGCAACCCCGCAAAGTCACCTGTTCGGTGAGTGCATGAAAGGTGACAGAGCAGTTAGTAAGAACGTAGTACAACGCACGCTGTACCTTAACCTGTTAGCCATTAGTTGCTCCAAAGATCAATACAGTCCACTTACATAAACCATAAGAGTTTTTTATTGCCAACTACAGCGATAGAAATCCACCAGCATGGATCTGCTTATTTACGTGCGCGACTTATCGAGCAGTCCACCTGGAACTAGTGACATTCTTATCGTCTTCATGTTTTGTTCAGGCTCTTAGACGGTTTATAGCCAGACGTGGTGGGCCTAAAACCATGTATAGTGACAATGGTACGAATTTCGTCGGGTTTGAGAACGCTTGTAAGGAATTATATTCGGGCGCAATTTTAGATTTTAGTTCAGCGCAGCAAATTCAGTGGCGATTTAATCCACCCACAGCTGCGTAGTGGGAAGGATTCTGGGAGCGCCTAATAGGCGTGCTCAAAAGACTTTTAGCGAAAAATACTTGGGCGTGCGTGTTTAACTTACGAAGACATGTTAACCGTTTTGTGTGAATGCAAAAATATTGTCAACGCGCGACTTTCAACATATGTATCAGACGATTCGCAAGATTTGATGCCGTTGATGCCGACTATGTGCCACTGAGAATCGGTCAGTGAGGGCTTACCTGATGCCGACATTATCGAGAGGTCTTCACTTTGTCGTAAAGCCCGACACAGACAAAAGATATTGAACGATCTTAAGAAGAGATTTCGGGTGGAATACCTAGCGCAACTTAAACCATATGTAAAACTACAGAGAGGATATTGTAAGATGACTGTAGGAGATGTTGTTCTAGTAGACAGTGATTATGAAAAGCGTATTAATTGGTTTCTAGGACGAATTACGGAAGTGTTACCTAGTAAAGATGACCAAATCCGATTGATAAGAGTACAGACTACACGGGGTCAGCTGCTTCCACCTGTTCAGAAACTATATCCACTAGAGTGGACACCAAGGGCTTCGCCGTCTTCGGAAAGTGTTGTAACCCCCATCTCAGATACCCCAGGCTGTTTTGAGGGAAAAGTCAGCACCGAAGATCGTGAATATGCGGGAATGAGTGAAAGCAGAGTACCGAAAGAAACATTGTGACAGTACAGTTGTTTCCGTGTAGTAGACTGTATAAATGAATTGCTGGTTACGTTTTTACGATTTTTATTTTCTGAATTATGTTAATACATATCAAATCAATTATGATAGAAAACGTGACGGATCCTCCTTGACACATGGAGGTGAACTGGCTTTCGTCGTCGGTCGGGCCTCGACCGCGAGTCGGTCGTCTCTCTCTCGTACAGGGTACGGAACATGCCCCCGGCCTTGGAAGGCTTCGTTGACAACGGGAAGGGGACACAGCCTGACAACGGCGCGTGAGATGATTCCATCGGTAGTTCTTATGGAGGCTACTCGTGGAGTACCATCCTTTCCATATATGAATTGTAGGACTCTTCCTAAACGCCACCTTGAGGGTGGAAGATTATTGTCCTTGATAAGGACTAGTTGTCCTAGCTGCAAGCTACCGTGAGATTTCTTCCAACATTGTCGCTGTTGGAGTTTGTTGAGATATTCTCGGCTCCATCGGGTCCAAAAATGCTCATATAGACGTTGAAGTAGTTGATACTGCGATAAACGATTGTCATTGATGTCCGCAGTTGATGGTTCTGGTATGGACGACATAGGTCTCCCAATCAGGAAATGTGCGGGGGTAAGTGGAGTTAGATCATCGGGGTCAGACATCAAAGGAGATAGGGTACGTGAATTGAGTACTGATTCAATGCGGATTAATAAGGCTTGAAAATCAAAAAAGAACAAAGAATGATTATTTAATACTCGTTTGAGATGATGCTTTAAGCTTTTTACGCCGGCTTCCCAAATACCGCCGAAATGAGGGGAATTAGTGGGTATAAAATGCCATTTTATGGCAATATTTGAAACGGAAGTACAAATGTTAGTATTATTAGATTGAAGAAAATGTCCCATCTTCATTAAGTCTCGATTAGCTTTAATAAAATTGGTTCCGTTATCGGAAAATACTTCAGACGGTTTTCCACGTCGACTGATAAATCGGTAAAAGGCTTGAAGAATATCGTCTGCACTTAAAGACAAGACAATTTCCAAGTGAATTGCGCGGGTGAGAAAACAAATGAATAGAGCTACCCAACATTTTACGGATTTACAACCTCTTCCGCGTCTGTCTCTCATTAAAAATGGTCCTGCATAGTCTACGCCAACCTTAGAGAAAGGAGTAGTTAGTCGAACGCGTGTTTCGGGCAAATCTCCCATAATGGGCTGAATTTCTTGTGGATCGTACCGGGCACACCTTACACAATTTCTTACTATTTTTCGGCAGAGGTTTCTACCAGAAATCGGCCAAAATTGGTCACGAATACTTGACAAAAGTAACTGAGGTCCTGCGTGAAATAAATTCAAATGTTCGTTTTCTAAAATAAGCGTTGTTAATCGATGATTAGGTGATAGTAAAATTGGGTGCTTTTTAGAATAGGGACAGTCAGAATTAGTTAGTCGTCCGCCTACGCGCAAAATATCTTCATTATCTAGAAATGGGTGTAAACTTACGATTTTACTATTGAATGACAACTGATCACCCCTTTGAAGCGCTGCGTAATCGGTATAAAATGACTCCTTTTGCATGATTTTTTATTAATTTGGAAAAACCTTCATTCAATTCATCGACTGTTAATGAAGACAAATTTCGATTTTTAGAATTTAATTTATAATTTCTTAAAAATCTAAGAACATAAGCAAAAACTCGCTTTAATTTGGTTAAATTTGAAAATTGTTCGAAGGAAAATGGACATTGAGTCGGACGCTGAGTTGAAACTGTGAGACATAATTTTCGTTTCTCCGGGATTTCGATTATAGTAGGGTGAATACTAGGCCATTCGTTATCGGGTTTTAATAACCAAGAGGGTTTTAACGTTTTGTTAACCTGTTCTTTATTAAGAGAAAATTCAATGATGTTTGAGTTGTTTTCAATATCCAATCCGAGTAATTCAAATCCGCGTTTTAATAAAACTTGTGCAATCCTTTCGCATATGTAGTTTGCTTCTTCTTGTGTATCAACGCAAGTCAATAAATCGTCGACATACATATCGTTTCGTATAATATTCGCAATATTCGGAAAGTCGTTTTCGCATTAATTTGCTACCTGATGTAAACAGCGGATGGCTAGAAATGACGAAGCAGTAGTGCCGTACGTCACTGTGTTTAATTTGAATGTTGTGATTGGTTCATTTGGGCTTGCGCGTCACACGGTCATTTTTATGTCACTTGACAAAACAATACGACGCATACGGAAACGCAATATGATTGACAATAATTCTTGTTGTATCATGGGTCCTGTCATCTGTAAATCGTTCAAAGATAGACCAGGAGATGTTACTGCAGACGCATTAAATACTACGCGTAATTTAGTTGATGAGCTTGATTCTTTTAATACTCCGTGGTGAGGCATGAAATATTCACATTGGGATTCGTTTAAATTATTATCCGGTATCCTAGTCATATGACCTAGTTGCTCGTATTCGGTTAAAAAATCTGTGTATAATTTTCTAAATGTTTCGTTTGACATGAGCTTTCTCTCGAGTGATGAAAAACGTCTTATTGCCATTTCTCGCGATTCGCCGAGTTTATTTGGTGATTCCTTTAACGGAAGTGATACTACATATCTGCCGTCTTCGTTTGTCGTTAAACATTGTACGTAATGTTGTTCACACGCGTATTCTTCAGTTGACCATGCTTTACTAGTTTCGATTTCCTCAACCTCCCAAAATTTGGATAGCTGCTCCTGAATTGAAATATTTGTACTTAAATAACAATGTGATGTGTGTTTGGGTACCGTCATGGAACCTGCTACAATCCATCCTAGACGTGTATTTTGTAATATGGAAGTGTTTAGTACGAGTTTAATTTGTCCCGCATCTAATAATTGCCAAAACGCATCGGCACCGATTAATAAGTCTACCGCATGAGGCACGTAAAAGTTCGGATCTGCTAAATCTACGTTATTGGGAATATTTAACATCTGAATATCGATTAATGTACTTGGTATGTCCGCTGTGATTTTATCCAACACAAAACAACACAAATCGAATGAATATTGACTGTTTGTTGATTTTATATTTACGTCGCATTTGAAATTAGCATAGGATAATTTTTCGTTAATACCTGATACCGCTAGTTGACATTTAGTTTTTTGTAATTTCAATTTTTCGCATAGTTCTGTCGTTATGAAACTGGATTGCGAACCGCAATCTAATAGCGCGCGTGCACTTATAAACCGTATGTCCTCTTTTTTGCTACGCACCTGAACTCTTGCCGTGGATAAAACTGCGTGTTGTGTTGTTGCTAAGGTGCAAGTCATAATTTCAGTGCATGACGCTTCTTCTGAATTCGTATTTTCATTCGCATAATCGTTGTTTTGACCAACCGCAATTGCCGCATTTGTTACGATCTCTGATTGACAGTTTTAGAAATTCTGGACAGTAAAATAGGTAGTGATCGCCTTTGCAGTTAAAACGTGAATATTTCGGTTTTGATGATTCTGTATTCTTGATTGCTTATGTATTGCTTACAAGTGCTTTCGTATAATTATTATTCGCTTTCGTATTTCCGTATTTCATGTGTTTGTCGCGTATTCTGTCCCGTATTTTGCTTATTATTCGCATTCACGTTCGTGTTTTCCATTTTCAATTCCATAGTTTCTAATAAATTAGCTCGTGTTTTAAGAAATTCTTTGAAATCATTTATCGTTATACGATTATTATTCGCTTTTTGTTTTTCCCAATCCTGAACTGTGTATTTATCGAGTTTGCTGGATACGATATAAATTAACAAAGTATCCCACGAGTCAACAGGCTCGCCTAATTGTTTCAGTTTATTCAAATGTTTAAATAAATTTTCGTATAAATTTCGTATTTTGCTTGCTGTTGCCGTACTCAAATTTTCCGTATTAAAAATCGCTTTCAAATGATTATGAATTAAAAGTTGTTTATTGTTAAATCGGTCGCATAAAGTGTTCCAGGCCGTGCTATAGTTGTCTGATGTAAATTCTAGTGATTGAATTACCCTCGGCGCTAGACCAACCAAGGAGGCGCGTAAATAATGAAATTTTTGAATGTTGTTTAATTGTGCATTGTTATGAATCATTGATTGAAATATATCGCGGAATTCCATCCATGTTTCATAGGAACCGTCGAATTTGGGTATCTCTATTTTCGGCAATTTAAAGCCTTCGCACGTAACTGAGTGAGTGGACATATTTGCGGATTCTTGTGATTTCGCATCGTCGTTTGTCTTAACGGTGTAGCTTTCCACGAAACTTTTGCTTTTGGCTAATATGGAATAAAACCTATTTTCAAATTCTTCGCGTTTTTGATAATAATCCTCAGGATTGTCCACTGTGCACTCAATTTCGCTTTGAATGTTGTCAAAAATGCCAATGAACGTTTCTGTGTTTGCTATACGTTGCTCAAGTTCGATTATTTTTGATCTATCTATTAAATTAGTTTCAATGCTTTCAAATGTTGTTATCAAAGAGACAAATATTTATCAAAGAGAGTTAATTTCGTTTTTATGGATGCGCGTTTTTTTATTAAAGCTCTCAGAGTTTCGTTTTCGATTTCTGTTGGCATTTTGATCAGTACTCAAATTAGGAATTAGGAATATTATGGAGAGAATGAAATGGTTTGACCTCGTACGCTGTAGTGTCGACTTGCTGCTCCACTCAGCCAGTTGAAGATTGCTTGTAACGTCGCTTTGGCCGCTGCACCACTCGTTCGGTCGACTGTACTGCACTGGTTGTCTTTCAATGGCTGCTTGGCGTGTTCTTGATGTTTTCCTATTTTAATAAACGTTGTAATTTCACTTGTTTCTGTTATTTATTCGTGCTCGATGGACCATGTTTCCGTGTAGTGGACTGTATAAATGAATTGCTGGTTATGTTTTTACGATTTTTATTTTCTGAATTATGTTAATACATATCAAATGAATTATGATGGAAAACGTGACGGATCCTCCTTGACACATGGAGGTGAACTGGCTTTCTTCGTCGGTCGGGCCTCGACCGCGACTCGGTCGTCTCTCTCACGTACAGGGTACGGAACAACAGTAATAGAAGAGCGTACCAGACGGTCACCTAATTAAACTAGGTAGTTTATTTAGGTGACCTCCGTAAATCTACTAGGTAGTAGATTTACGGAGTGACTAATTGTAAGTTTGTCTTGTTTGCCTCTGTTATTTTTTGTGAGTCACTTATGTTTCTCAGGTGGGAGGATGTCAGAGGCATACTCTTGTATGAGTATTTTTAAGTTTAGCTTAAGCCGGTAACGCCGCTTGTTCGAAAGATGTTTTATTTCTATGTGAGAATTTGTCAGAATCTCTGTCAAAAGAGTTTTTAGTTTAGTAGTAGTTCTTCGCTTTGTGCATAAAAAGAGCAATTGTTGTAACGTGCGAATTTTGTGAAGTGAATAAAGAAATTCCTAAAATACCCGTGTTGTATTAATTCGAGCCGAGAACAAAGAATAACGGGTAGTTATTCCGCGATTCCACAAATATGATGTGTGTTGTTATGTATGTCTCAATATTTCCTCGGGACATAATGAAACTCGAAGGACCTTGTATTTCGTATATTGTGTGTATTATATAGTTATAACAGGAATCTTAGGGAATACGTATAACAAGTAAAGTTTGGTCTAACTACAAGGGAACATATTCTTGTGGTCTAACGTGCAGGGCTACCCCGGTTCAATAAATTTAAGTTTATTTACTAAATACATCACGTAAAGCGGCAATAGATGATGTGAGTTAAAAAGCACTGCTCTATTAAATGAAAATTCGTAGATTTTAAAAGCATCAAAAACGAGTTAAATTAATTGAATTACTGTTAAAGATTGTAGGCAGTTTCTTTCTATTTACATGAAAATGGAAACCAGTCTCACGAAAAATAAGTGCATCCTCTTTAACACCATCTTCAGGACACTAAGTTAAACAAACAAGGCAAATAGAGTCTAGAGACAAAAATAATAATTGTCTGATAGTAGAAAATATAAAAACACATAACATCTTCAATTAACAGAATGGAGATGACGAGGATGATGACCATATTGTTATGAGTTCTTTTACGGTCAATCAGAACTGGTTTTCTATATATGCTATATACTGTATAGCAAGGGATAAAAAACGATTAGAAAGTCAGAGGAATGGGAAATATGGATGAAATACATAAATGGGGATATTGGTGATGTTCACTTAGTTTTTGGTAATACTTATTTTCAGTATTATTATTTATAATCAATTTCTTAGGCGAATGAAATCTTCAGTATCAATTATTCTAAATGGTGGACTTCTAACAGTTTTTATATGAAGTAATTTGTATACGTTTTTAAGTTATGTTTAACTAACAGAACAGTCAAGATCAGTCGAAAAAAAATTTGTGTCTTTCTGTTAGGGGAAGAATCCCTCTCTGATAACATGATATCATCCTTTCCGGGTTTCACTTCATCTCTAACGCTTACGCTTATAGTTTCCTTTGTATGTAGCCTTATCCGCTTATCTATCATCGGGTAAACTTTCGTGAATATTAACGTTCCATCTAACTATGGGTCACTCACTAATGACATTTGTGTACAAAATTTCTTTTTAATAAATACTATAAGCTATAAGCGTATTGTGGAATTTGCTCATTACTCAATGCCACCATCCACTAATTTCACACTGATTAGAGCAAATGCAACAAATGTGTTCAACGACGCATTTTAAATAAATCATTATTTATGTAGAAATGTGTTGTTGAGCTAATAACAGAACTAACTGCATGGTAGTTAGTTCAGTTAGCAGCAGGAAATTTTGGTTAGTTAAACTATACGAGCACTTCATTTACTGTAGATGTGAGGTATAAAATGAATATGTTTCTTTGAATCCCAAAATATTACAATGGCTAAAATTTTAGTATGGCTTTGTAAATTAGCAGTTTATTGCTTAAGGATAATTGTGATTTTCTTCCAATCAACCAGTAGAGGTTAAGTTTTATTCCCACTTGCATTCCCTTCGTAAATATGTGTGTGCGTCAGGTTAGTGAACGATCTAAGATGGATTCCTAGCCATTTTACCTCTTGCACGTGTGTTAATTTCTGCTTGTTGAGGTAAATAGGGGGACAGTTCTCCTTTTTGAGGGTGAAAATAATGTGCATTGATTTAGTCTCATTTGTTTTCATACGCTTTTTTAGTCAAATTTGTATTCTATTTATGTTGTCTTGTAACATCCTAGATGCTACTACTAGCGTTTTGTGTACTGTCATTATAGCTGTGTTATCAGCAAACGTAGCAGTGGTTTGGATGTTATCATTAGTGAGCAAATCAGCTGTTTAGATAAGATACAGGGGACACTCGATTTGGCGGACAACAGTTCTGTTTGTTCGTCTTGAACTGTTACTGTGAAATACTGAGAAAACTGTGTTTTCTAAATATTATTGTAAAACTACAAGTCCGGAACAACTAGCGTCCGGAAGTGTCCTTTTGATTTATACAATAGGCCAGGATGCAAAACTTTATCAAAGGCTTGTCCAATATCGAGAAATTCTACAGAGCAATAATTTATATCTTCTAGTGCTTGTCTAATTACAGAGGTGATTCTATCTATGCACTTAATATGCATTACATGTTTGCATTCTCCGTTGTCGTATGTTCTTCAAATTGATGGCTGGTTATGAGCTGTTTTGCATCTAGTAGAAGTTCAGTATTTCCAGAAACAGTTTATTAAATATTTTACACAGGATTGGGGGCAAAGCTTGTCAGTAGTATGATTTTGGTAAGTATCACTATAATTTGGGCTACTGCGATTCGGACAACGGATAGGTGCGTCTGGTTAACGCGGGGGCTTGAACGTTGGTCGTGACGTCGGCTTCCTAGACTCTTCCTGGCTCCCTACCTCTCTCTCTCTCTCTCACCCCTTCATTTCTTGTTCGTGGATGCGTCGCAGTCGAATCTGTGATGTGCCTCCTATGGGAATTTTCGATGTACGTCTATGGATACTTCGGTGTAGTCTGATGCTACCGGGATGCGTAAAGATGCGGGTCTCGCTGTGGTTTGGTCTCTCTCGGGAGAACAATGCGGAAACCCTCCTATAGCTTTCTTGTCCCTGCGTTGAATTGGAACTGGCCTCCGGTTCGCTTAGAATGCTTGCTGACTGCACAGCTATTCGAAACGATTGGCTGCTGTTCGGAGAAGCGGCTGGCTTCTCAGACTAATAGTGGCTGGCTTGTCGGTTACGTGGGTGGTAGCGGTTTTTGATTACTTTTCAATGGCTTGGAAGTGTTTATTTCTGGTTGCTTTAGCTTTTGAGTGGCTCTCCAAATTATATATTCAGTGCTTTCTGTGAAAGATAGTTTCTATATGTAGTTTCGTGGCGAGTTATTCTTGTTTTTATCTAGTAGTTGTTTCTTGTCGACTGTGTTGAATTTGGTTTTGTCTGAGGGTGATTGTGGTTTCCCACTGTGTCTTTATAGATCTAGTGTATCTTGTGATTTTAGTTTTGGAATAGATTTTCGGGCTGCTTGTTGTATGGTGGTATTGAAATATTGTACCGCGGCATCTTTCTCTGCGGGTGTTTTTAAGCGAGTTCTTACATTTAGGTGGAAGGTCAGTATATAGACTGGCCCGATGTTATAGGTTATTTATATGTTATAGCCTGCATACTTTTGAATAGTTCTCTGCCTTATATAACAAGCCCATTGCTTATATTTAGCATTATTGTCGCTACCTGCTATAAATCTTGGCCCAAAAGTATTAAAGAAGTGTCTATTTTAAAGGTAGCTTTCGATGGATCATAGTTCTCCTCCAGTCAATATTCTAATATTCCCCATCCTATGGTTAGGAGACCAGTCTTGTCCTGCAGTGTGATATTAGTAGCTTGAATCTATTTTTCTCTATATTGGTCGTGTTGGTGATGTTTCATGATATCTTTGATAAAGATCGCAGTCCCTCCGTGTGATTTATGATCAGGATGTTAAGTACTCTGGAAAGCGTACTTTGGGATTTTTAGAACATTTTTATTAGCGAAGTGCGCTTCTGATATTAGCAATATATCTACGTCGAGTGTATTGATAAACATCTTTATTTCTTGGCTACGTTTAGCTACTCTAATAGTTAATAATTAATATCCAGTAATAATTTTAGAGTATACGTGAAATATTGAGTGAGTTAAAAACGAATTATTATGGGTGAATACAAGCTGATGCCACATTATTAATAATAAAATATACGAGGAGATAATAGTATCTATACTTAATTGGGGCAATATACCCAGCATTACCCAGCCCAGTATATGGTAATAACTACTATGACTACTTACACTGGACAATTAATTTAATTCTCTTGCTTACAGAAGGCGGTATGCCGTTAGAGGCTATACAAAGATATGGTCCCATTTGATCTCTTTTAATGTTAGAAATATTGAGGATAGGTCCATCAACGCCCAGTACTGAAAAAATAAAATAAGAATAATAATTGTTAAATAAACCATGAGTTGAAGTTATATATATATATATATATATATATATATATATATATATATATATATATATATATATATATATATATATATATATATATATATGAGCCGAGGGTGAGCCACGGTGGATGGAGTATTAAAAGTATATGGAGAACGAATCTACCGATTGCTTTGAAATTTTCATTACCAAAATAGTCGAGTATGATCTATGCAACTAAAATATTTTCGAAAGTACGGTGTTGCCACTTATACGTAAAACCGGCAACATCTTCGTTATTTTAAATAGAATACCCTGTATATTTTTGCATTTTTTGGATTGTCGTCTCTTACTGAGTAACTTTTGTTAATATTTCCCTATATCTATCTCAAGCCGTTATCGAGATAATAATTCTTTTCTGAATTTATTGCCAAAAATTTTACTTTCAGTAAATCGTGTTTTCTCCTACCTACGCAGCAATTGAAAAATAATATTTCAATTGTGGCTAGGCAACGCCTGGGTGTATCTTCTTCATTAATCAAATGTTTCCAATATCATACAGGGTGAGTTAGAGAATGCTTTCTATAAGTGACTTAGAGAAATGCACGAAAGTCAATTTTTTTAAATGGAATGCCGAGTATATTATTACCAATTCGGAAAGGTGATACATTTACCTATTTAAAAATGCTAAGTCCCCTATACCTAATGTGCACAGTTTTCCATTTATAGGCACTTTTCTGTGACCCTTCCAAATATATTATATCTTTTGGTATGTTGTCATAACGAGTGGGCCATGAAATTTTTATTTTATCATTTTGTAATGACAACAGACATGCAATTTTTCTAAATACATTTGACATTAGTAATATTTGCACTTAATTTGGATAGATGTAGCACAAATATGGCAGAAAGTAATTATACAAACACAGTTTTAATGGATTTGTTTATTATTCATGGACAGTGTAATAAGATTATGAACAGAACTTGTGGAATATTTAATGAGAAATATCCGAATTTGCCGCAGATGAACAACAGAAAGTTTCTACGAATTTAGAGGAATTTTATAAATTTTAGTTAGTCATTAAGCATCAATAGGGAAAATGTAGGAAAACCTATATTGAGAGAGGAATTTGAGATAGCACTAAGGGGGCTAAAGAACAATAAAGCGCCGAGTGTAGATAAAATACAGGCATAAATATTGAAATGTGCAGGACAGAAAGTAGTAAATAGGATGTTTGAACTGGTAAAATACATATACGAAGCGGGCGAGATGCAGGAGGATTATAAGAGAAACATTATCGTTACTATACCGAAAAAGAGAGGAGCCTACAAATGCGAGAACTTTAAAACGATTAGCCTAAATTAGTCAACAATCTTAACCAGAATAGTGCAGAAGAGGATGGGAAAATAGAGCGGAGGAAATACTGGGAGAAGACCAATTGGGGTTTAGGCGAAATAGGGGAACTCGCGAAGCTATTCTGGCGCTAAGAGTAATGTTAGAGAAAACAATAGAAAAAGGAAAGAACACTTATATAGGATTTGTAGATTTAGAAAAAGCTTTTGACAATGCAAGATGGGAAAAAAATGTTCGAGATACTAAAGAGCGCGGGAATGAAGTATAGAGATAGGAGAGTAGTACACAATCTATACAAAGAGCAAACTGCTGTTATAGAAGTAGAAGGGGAAAGAAGGGAAGTAGGTATTAGGAAAGGAGTAAGACAAGGATGTACGCTATCACCACTAATTTTTAATCTGTACATCGAAGAGGTGATTAATGTGGTAAAAGATAGAGTGGATTTCGGGATTAAAGTACAGGGACAGAAACTAAAAATGCTGAGATTCGCGGATGATATAGCAGTATTAGCATTAAGCAAGCAGGAATTAGAATCAGCGCTGAACGAAATGGAGGCAGTGTTGACAGAGGAATACGGAATGAGGCTGAATAAAAACAAAACTAAAGTGTCACCGTGCAGAGGGCACGAGAGCAGAGCAAAAGCAAAAGTACAAATTAATATTGAAAACTTGGAGGAAGTTAAAGACTTCACTTATTTAGGAAGTAAAATAAATTGGGATGGAAGAAACTATAAAGATATAAAACAAAGAATAGCGCAGGGTCGAGTAGTTTTTAACAAAAAGAAAGCACTTTTATGCTCGGGGTAATAAATTTAGAATTTAGACCACTTGCTGAGACGTGGGGGAATAGTCCGCGATATTTTGGAGGCAAAAATAGGAGTGAAGAAAGGCAGAGGTAGGCCTAGATTAGACCACTGCTCGCAAATATTAAGGGATGTAGGTTGTAGCACAATTAGCGAAATTGCGTAGATTAGCACAAGATAGGAGAAGCTGGAGGTTAGCGTTCAACCAGTCTTAGGACTGATGACCTCATGATGATGATTATACGCATACTTCTCTGAATTGTATATATATATATATATATATATATATATATATATATAGCAAACCGGGTCTGTAGGAAATGTGAAAACACCTGTGCATGCTCGCCCAGTTCGTTCTGCGGAAAACATTGCTGTTGTAATAGTGTAGCAGATGAACCGTCAACCTCGATTGGTCGTCGTGCCCAACAATTGAACATCTCACGAACATCACTGATGCGAATTCTGAATAAGGATTTGAATTTACACCCTTACAATGTTCAACTGACTCAAGAGCTGAAGCCTACTGACCATTTCAAGCGTCATCAATACGCCGAATGGTTGGTTGAACAAACAGAAGTGAATGGTGACTTTACAAAGAAAATCATCTTCAGCGACGAGGTACACTTTCACCTCAGTGGATTCGTTAACAAGCAGAATTGCCGCATTTGGGCAAATGAGAATCCATGAATTATTGTTGAAAAGCCGATGCATCCACAAAGAGTGACTGTTTGGTGCGGTTTATGGGCTGGCGGCGTCATCGGGCCGTACTTCTTCAAAAATGAGGTCGGCCAAGCAATTACCGTGAATGGTGTTCGCTATCGCGAGATGATAACGGACTTCTTGTGGCCAGAAATTGAGGATATGGACCTGGACGATATGTGGTTCCAACAAGATGGTGCCACTTGCCACACAGCCAACGAAACAATGGCACTTTTGCGCGAGAAATTCAATGGCCGTGTTATCTCACGTCGTGGCGATGTTAATTGGCCGCCACGATCATGTGATTTGACACCGTTGGACTTCTTTCTTTGGAGATATTTAAAAGAAAAAGTGTACGTCAACAAGCCAAGAACAATTCAAGAGCTAAATGATGAGATAATTCGGCACATTAACGACATTGAACCTCAATTATGTCTCAGAGTCATTGAAAATATGGACCATCGGAGAGGTATGCCATATTTTGGCCGATATTTTGTTTCACACATAATTGTCATAGATCCTTCTATCATAATAAAAAATATTAAGATAATTCTCTGAAAACTTTTTGTTTTATTTACAATTAACATCGTGCGTTTTGGTTGGACCACCTTTTATATATATATATATATATATATATATATATATATATATATATATATATATATATATATATATATATATATATATACCTGTCAAGCCGACAGTAAATGTCGACAAACCTCAAGTCTTCGGGATTAGCACGGTCCGCTCCTCGACAACCCAATAAGGAATTTGCTGCTCCCCATTTAGCCAGGTGTTAAAAATTCTGGCTAAATGATGATGAGTACTAGATAATTTCTTCCACCAGAAGTTATTTATCTCGTCAGGACCTGGAGCAGCAAAGTTCTTAGAACGCGCAAGAGCTCTTCGAACCTATTCAGGGGTTATTGGGTGGCACACTTGTTCTGGTCGCTGAAGACCTTCGCAAAGGTCTTCAAAGTGTGCCAGGCCTGCAGTGTCTCTTTGGACTGGGAGCTTCTGCTCATACAGCGCCTTCCACAAGTTTTCCACCTGATTTACAGTGGACAGATTTTCAACAACAGATTGAGGCGGTTCTAATAGACGCGAGAGTTTTTGGGGGAACAAATTATTTTCCGCCAGTCTTCGCGCCAGCCTTCGCGATAGATATGGTCCTCACAATTGTCGGGGAAGAACAAGGTGTCTGCAACAAACATGTTTGCCGTTCCCATTTTTGCCTACTCCTTTGGAGTAGTCAAATGGACACAAGAGGAGCTGCGACGACTCGACGTAGTAACCCGAAAAAGGATGCATGTCAGTAGGAGGTTGCATCGCAGATCGTCCGTTCCACGGTTATATCTCCCACGACATCGCGGAGGTCGTGGACTCTTGAGATTGGAGTTTCTCCATAACAGGATGGTTCTGGACGGAGCTTGTAAAGCTATCAGGAGCTCGTATCCCCTTCTCTGCATGGTCCGAGATCACGATCATGTAGGGGTAGGAGAATTTTTATAGCAGCACGTAGAGCAGCCGATGATCCCCGTCTCGTCTTCGACACAGAACGGGCCAATCACAACTCTCTCACCGAGTTGGAACCCATTCGGTTAAAAGCCCAAATAAAAGCTGCAGAGCATTTAAGAGCTCTGGAGCTTCACAAGGAAAAGCCCATGCACGGGGTCTTCTATAGGAATATGGAATCCTTGGGCTTAACCTAAAGGCTGACCTTTGATTTCTTAAGGTCAGCCGGGCTAAATTCAGAGAAAATCCGAGGGATTCATCATGACTTGCCAAGATGGTGTATTTAACACGCTCGTCTATTGGAGTCGTGTCAAGGACATGGAGGTCCATGATGTCAGCTGCAGGGTCTGCCGCAGGGCGCCGGAGACATTGATGCATTACTGTCGGCTTGCCAGGTATATGCAGTCTCCGCCTATATCCATAGACAGAACGCAGCGTTACGGGTGCTTTATTATCATTTAAGGCACTCGTATCAGATAGACGAGGCATCAGTGCTGCCTTACACTCTGGGGGATATTGAGTACATTGTGGGAAACGAGAAATGCCGAATATATTGGAACTATTCGTTTCCCACCGTCAGGCAAATACAAGCAAACAAGCCTGACGTAGTCCTTCTCGACCACCAACTCAGGATAATGTTCATCATCGAGTTCTCAGCACCCGGTGATGGTAACATTGTTTTGAAAGAGGAGGAGAAACGAACAAAATATCGAGACTTAATCTTCGAACTCCGCAGACTCTATCCAGACCATTCTGTTAAACTTAAGGTACTAATTGTAGGATCCCTTGGTGGAGCGAGAGTTACACTGCTTTTAGAATTAAAAAGCATACCGGCATGCCGGAACTCGGCAGAAATCTTAGCTGATCGCATGCAGAAGGCCGTAATTCTCTGTTCGCTTCGTCTACTCAGGGCACACGACTCGGCCCAGTAATCACTAACCGAACGGACGAGTCGAAGCCACAGAAAGGATTGACTAGTTTTTAGAAAAAAGAATTAAAAAAAAAAAGAAAATATATATATATATATATATATATATATATATATATATATATATATATATATATATATATATATATATATATATATATATATATATATATATATATATATCTCCTTAGGGGCCTTACCGGACCGTCTCAGTGACAACAACCAAGGCAACAAGCAAGGAAATGGACGCTTTAGGTGGACGAGGGAACTAAGGGATTCTGCTTACTTGTTACGAAAGCAGCAGTCCTGGCCGCAGGGGATACATGGCGAGATTGCACGCAGCTTGGAGTGAAATACACCCCGAGCTCAGATTTTGTTTAGAGAAGGCACGATTTCTCTAAACAAAATCTGAGAAACCAGGTATTCTATCTGCGAAGGTCAGGATATGTGAGGCAGTCCCGTCAGCCCGATATACTATTTGCTCCACCTCTGCCGCAGCAAGGAGTTGACGGGGATAATCCATGAGAGTATGCCGAGCCCTAAATAAGGATAAGACGTAAATATCAGGGTGAACCTAAAGCCACTAGACCTGGCAAAAATGGATGCTAGAATCGATGAGGAACTTCAAGAATGCAGACATCTGGCAAGTCAATTGTGCCGTCTACAACGCCGCTAAGGAGCTCATTCCACATGAGAGGTCAAACTATTTCAACAGGAACGAGAAACCCAATCGACGTGTAGAGCAGATCGTAGAACTGTAATTATCCTCAAAAAAGGAAATTTATCCAATCCGAAAAATTATAGGCCGATTACGTGCCTCAACTCCTGCTACAAAGAGACACTCCAGCTCTGGCACACTTTGAAGACTTTTGCGAAGGTCTTCAGCGACCAGAATAAGTGTGCCACCCAAATAACCCCTGAAGAGGTTCAAAGAGCTCTTGCAGGCTCTAAGAAGTTTGCTGCTTCAGGTTTCGATGGGATAAATGACTTCCGGTGGAAAAAATTATCTAGTACCCACCACCATTTAGCCAGAATTTTTACCACCTGACTAAATGGGGAGCAGCAAATTCCTTCTTGGGTTGTCGAGGGGCGGACCGTGCTAATCCCGAAGACCGGAGATATATCCAACCCAAAGAACGACCGAGAACCTGCTTAAACGCATGTTACAAGGTGTTTACACGTATCTTGTATACATGAGTTCTCCTAGCAGTTCAGCCGGTTTTTGAGGGGATATACGAATAACGAGGGTCTAAGACAGGTGTCGCTGGCTCAAAGGAGAATCTGTTGATTGACAAATGTATCACGCAGGACTCCGTGCAGTACAATGGAAACCTTTCCATTGCCTGGATCGGCTACTGCAAGGCATTCGATATGACATCGTATGAGCTAACAATTCACTTGCTCCAATGCCTTGTGGTGCCCGGTCCTGTCGTGAGATGTATTCAAGAACTGATGCCGATCTGGAGGACTCGGCTTACCATAACATCGGGTGATACTAGAGTCCGAACAGAGCCGGTGTCGTTCAGAAGGGGCGTGTTTCAGGGAGACCCCTTAGCCGCCTTCTGTTTTGCATTTAACTGCTGCCGTTGTCCGTGTCCCTCAGTAAAACCCGTGGCTATAACTGTGTAACCCCCGGCGATCGGAGACATAAGGTCACCCATCTATTTTACATGGATGACCTAAAACTTTATGCCTCCGGAGAAAGGGAATTTACTCAATATCTCCGGGAGCGTGAGGTAGCAGTGGTGTTTTGTACACCCTATACGAGTGTCTTATGTAGTAATATAGCACACATAATGCCGCGTTATGCCCTCCTGCTATCTGCTGCTGCTATGATATATATATATATATATATATATATATATATATATATATATATATATATATATATATATATATATGTATATATATATATATATATATATATATATATATATATATATATATATATATATATATATATATATCATATATATATTATGAGGAGGGGTGGAAATCTTACATAGGACCCCGAGTTAGGAGTGTCAGATTCTTATCAACTAAAATTACTCCTCCTCCATTTCGCTCCTCACATCGGAAACCGCTCTAGCATTACTTCAGTGTCAGGGGCTGTCTATCTACTTTCGTACATTATTTATCCTTCATACGAGCGCCTTATGTATTAATATAGTACAAGTAATGCCGCGTTATGCCGATTAATGTAGGCCGAATTCACATATACAGGGCACGCCGATAGCCAGTGCATCAGCGATTCCGACGCCTGGTGGCAGGCCCCGCAGTTGATTACCACCACACCCATTACTCGGCTGCGGTAGACCAAGGTGTTTATAACACCACCCTGGCAGGCCGCTATAAAGCCTTCAGTCTCCGATCTGAGCCCGACTGACCTCAAGTAAGCGAAGATCATAGCCGTCGATAAACCCTGTGCTTCAATGTTGTTATAGAAAACTCCATATAGGGGCTTATCGACATGCTCCCTAAACAGATTTCTCCGTTCGGCAGCTTTTATTTGGGCTCTCAGACGATTCGCCTCCAGTTCAGCGATTGACTGTATGTCATCACCTTGCCAGCCTCTTCGTCTGTGACTTCACGATCTCTCACTAGTCGCATGAGTGGATCCGAGCTGTGGACGACGTTACATTCTATACCCAGGACTAATTTGTCATGTACATATTCCAGGTTCAAGAGTCCTCGGCCTCCCCATTGTCTCGGGAGGTACAGAAGAGGAGCAGACGATCTTGGATGAATACTTCTATGTAAGTGCATCATCTTCCAGGTTTCCCTGTTTAACCTACGCAGGTCATCGACAACCTACGTCACTACTCCGAATGAGTGGAGTAGTACCGAAATGGCGAGCATATTTATTGCAGGCACCCTGATTTTCCCCGATAAATCTGATGACCAAACCTTTCGGAGTCGGTGCCTGTATTTGCCATGGAGAGCGTCCTTCACGCGTTGCGTATCATGGATATAGTTTTGATTTACACCCAGGTACACGTACATTTCTCCGGCATCCAAATGTTTTAGGATGCTTCTTTCTGCTATCTGCGCATCTTCAGGGATCCCCGTAGATTGCCCTCTCTTGAGATGGAAGACTACACACTTATCCAATCCGAATTAGATACCAATAGCCCACGTGTACTTTTGCACCACCCTGGGGGCGTTTGGCAAGCCTTGCTCTCCAGAGACATATATCTTGAGGTCATTCATGTAAAACAAATGGGTACCTTATGCCTCCGATTATTGGGTGGCCCGCAATTGTGCCCGCGATTTTGACGAAGTTCAACTGACAGGGGTAATAGCGAGATACAAAATAGGAGAGGGCTTAGGGAGTCCCCCTGGAACACTCCTTTCCTAAACACTACCAGCTCCGTAGTTACTCGCCGTTCACCGGATGTTATGGTGAAGCGGGTCTTCCAGAGCGGTAGTGGGTGTTGTATGCATCGCGCTATTGGTGCTAGTACCGCAAGACATTCGAGCAAGTGAATCAACAGCTCGTGGGATGTTGAATGAAATGCCTTGCGGTAGTCTATCCAGGCGGTCATCGATAGATTCAGCTTGTATTGTACAGAGTCCTGCGTAATACAGCAGAATATCAACAGATATTCTTTGCAACCTGCCTGGCTCTTCTTTGCACCGCGTTGCTCCTTATCTCTTGAAGGACCGGCTTCACGTGCTCCAACGTCCTGGCATCCAGTATGTGTGTAAACAACTTGTAGTATGTATAAACCAGGAATTAAAGCACGTAATCGGCCTATAATTTTTCGGATCGGACAAATTCCCTTTCTTGGGGATAAGTACAGTTCGTCCCTCGACAAGCCAATCCGGAATCTGCTGCCCCTCGCTCAACCATGAGTTGAAAACTCGGGCCAGACGGTGGTGTGTCGACGGAAACCAGTTCCACCACTATATATTCAATCCGTCTTGGCCTGGGGCAGCGACGTTCTTAGTTCCAACAAGTGCTTGTTGAACTTCATCCAGACTTCCTCCGGGGCGCGGAAACTGGTAGTACCAGCCTATCCTGGGATAGGCTGGTACTACCAGTTTTACCAGTGAGTTGGTACGGATCGAGTCGGCATGGCCCATTGGAGTTGCCATTCGCGAACTCCTGGAGCCCACGCCCTCGTCGAGGAGGACCTCGCGGCAAAGCGCCGTCCCACTTCGCGCTCCCGCGCTGGGGGTGAACGCTTCTCTCCTCATCGCATTTATCGAGGCCTCCCATATCCTTGATTGGGCTGTTCGGGCCCTGGCTGGTAGGAGGACCCGCTGGCTGGGGTTTTTCTCCGTTATCGGCGTCGAGGTAGACGCCATCGTCGGTTGAACGTCGGGGGCTTCTGCCACCCGACCGCTCCTGATTCGTATGCTACCGTGCATGCTGGTTGGGGGTTCACGTGTGGCGTTACTGGCGTTACACACTGTAGCGACCGGCAAAGTGCAGACGATGTTCGTAGTTGTTCGCGGATGAGAATTCTGATCTACACTAATTATCTGACGCCCCTCGTAAGAGCGCAAAGAAAGAATATGCAATAACTACGCCAAGAACCACGGGGCATTAATTATACCTTAATTATAAAAGCACAATACATGCAGTATGACGATATTCTAATTAAAAAAGAAAAAACAACTACAATGAAATGCCTATACATGAAATACAAATATATATGCAATACAATAGAATGACTCACCGAGCGTCCATAGAATTATGGTAACTCCTAGGGGTATACCTCAATACCACTCTCCTGCGATGCGGAGAGACACTGGTACCCCTGGGGGCTGGCTGCGGTGTGCTCTAGGCAGCGTAGCGTGGGTGAAGACACGTGGCGTGGCGGGGGTTGGACTACGTGGCAAACGCTGCTGAAATTGAGCCAGGAGTCACTCCGTCGAGGATGCTGCTGGGCCCGTAGTTGATCTCGTCGCACTGATAACACTATTTAGCGTAACACTCTTACCACTTAATATCTCATGATTACCGTGAGTCATGGACGAGACATTAAGATTGTATATCGAATTCTTTTTCTAAATAATTTATGTGTGGAGCACGACCACCATAAATTCTGCAGAAAAATCTAGTCGTAAACTATCACACCGATGATTAATTCACACTAAAATGAAGTTAAGAACGCCTAAACGCTTAACACCAAAATTAAAAATGGTCGAAGCGAAAGGACCGGGATGCGCAAGCGACCACATGTAAGACAACGAGGCAGACAGGAGACTGAGGGCGAGAGAACGGGCTTCTCTCTCATCTTCCCAAGTTCAGGCGAGAGTATCCGGGTTCCGGCCTGGTCAGATTCGTTCGGAAGACTACTCTGAGTAGCTCCGTTAGTTGTATTGCACGACATGATGGAGAAAGCCGCGATGCACCTCTTCCCAGTGCATAAATCAGTGAACTTTGGTTGCGATAATAACGTGATATTTACAAACTTTACGTTACAAGAACTGCACGCCACATGTCAAAAATCGGACAATAAAAAAACCACCGGACCGGGAAATGTGCCACCTGAAATTATAAGTGAAGTTGTATCCAACGAACCGGACTACGTGCTATTGCTATACGACGAACTGGCAAGCAACACAAACTTCCCGCCAGAGTGGAAGCAAGCAAGACTGGTCTTGCTAAAAAAGGGAAATAAACTATTAGGAAAGGGGGACAACCCGGCAGCGTATAGAACGATCTGTCTTCTAGATGTAGAAGGCAAGCTGTACGAACATCTGATTCTGAACAGACTGAACAATGAATTGGAACGAATGGGACGCCTATCAATGATGCCTCACTGATAGGCTTCCCATTCGTTCAGGCAAGGAAGACGAAGGAATACGGCTTCAGGCAAGGAAGACACAGTAGACGCTACTAATGAGATCATAAGGATCACTAGGGAAGCAGAAGCCTGCACCGCAGCGCACAAAAGACTTTGCAGTAATAACACCAGATGTTAGCAATGCATTTAACAGCGCATCGTTGCAGAAAATACCTGGCAGAATTAAGGAAAAGGAAAACGGATTAAAGCCTGATAAAACTAATAGTGTCTTATTTATTTTAGAGAGAATTCTGGAAACGGACCAAAAGATCAAGATGAGACAAGTAAATAGTGGCGTCCCTCAGGAATCCATGCTGAGCCGAACTCTTTAGTTGGGTTAGGTCCATCTCCTAGAGATGGAATAACCCGATAGGGCAATACTGATAGGCGTCGCCGACGATGTGGCCTTGGTCGTTGTGGCAAGAACCGAGGAGGTTCTCATGAACATGGCAAACACTGCTTTTCAGCGAGTTACAAATTGGATAAAAGAACGACAGCTCCAATTAGCACCTGAAAAAACGGAAGCAGTCCTTCTCACAAAGAAAAGAAAGATGATGTCAGACAATTTCGTCATCGAGAATACAATAGTCACCCCAAATAAAGCACTAAAATATCTAGTAGTGTGGCTAGATACAAAACTTACCTTTGCCGAACACGTAGACCGAACCGTACAAAAAACAGAAAGAACTACAACAGCTCTATCGCGCTTAATGACAAATATAGGAGGACCCAAGGCATCTAAAAGAAAACTGTTGGCCAGCGTGGTTCAGTCGCAAATATAGTATGCTGCCCCGGTGTGGCATCGGGTAACGCAAAATAAAAAGATCACGCAAAAACTAGCGAGAATACATTGTGTCTATACGGATATGCAGTGCCTATAAAACAATATCAACAGTAGGGGTGGGGTCATAGCAGGTATCCCTCCCATAGACCTTATGATCCAGGAAAGGGTGGAAATATTCAAGGTAGAACAGAGGAACACCGCTAAAATAAATCTCACGTCTAGGTGGCAGGAAAAGTGGATAAATATCCAAATATGGATTGACAGGCCATACGATGAAGTTAACTATTTTCTTACCTAAGCACTGTCCGGACACGGATGCTTTAGGAAATACCTGTGCGACCGAGAGAAAATAGAATCTGAAGCGTATATCCACTGTGGAGACATAGATGACGCCGAGCATACACTTTTTGCATGTCCTAGGTGGGAGGATATAAGAAATAACTTCTTTGCAGAAACAGAAAAACCCTCCAACGCTGCTAAATGATGAAAAACTCGACAGCATCCGAGGACACCGGGAAGATAACATATAAGGGAATGCGGGACATAATAGAAACCAAAGAGAGGGAAAGGCGATAGCTGAAAGATAAACAGAATGAAGGAGAAATAAATAAAGGAAAAAAGTAGATAGACAGCTCCTGACTATCTATAATGCTATCTGTAATGCTAGAGCGGTTTCCGATGTGAGGAGCGAAACGGAGGAGGAGTAGTTTTAGTCACTAACTCAGGGTCCTATGTAAGATTTCCACCACTTCTTATAGTATATATATATATATATATATATATATATATATATATATATATATATATATATATATATATATATATATATATATATATATATATATATATATATATATATATATATATATATATATATATATATATATCATCATGGGGTCATCAGTCCTAAGACTGGTTGGACGCTAACCTCCAGCTTCTCCTATCTTGTGCTAACCTACGCATTTCGCTAATTGTGCTACAACCTACATCCCTTACTATTTGCGAGCAGTAGTCTAATCTAGGCCTACCTCTGCCTTTCTTCACTCCTATTTCTGCCTCCAAAATATAGCGGACTATTCCCCCACGTCTCAGCAAGTGGCCTACCATTCTATCTCTTCTCTTCTTTATGTTTTTCCACATACTTCTTTTCTCGCCGACTTTCTCCAATACTTCTTCGTTTCTAACCCTATCAGTCCATTGTATTTTCATCATTCTTCGGTAACACCACATCTCAAAAGCTTCTAATTTCTTCTTACTTGCTTCCCCTACCGTCCAGGTTTCGCAACCGTATAGTGCCCTACTCCATACATACGTTTTCAAAAATCTCTTCCTTGTTTCTAAGTTTATTACCCCCGAGCATAAAAGTGCTTTCTTTTTGTTAAAATCTACTCGACCCTGCGCTATTCTTTGTTTTATGTCTTTATCGCTTCTTCCATCCCAATTTATTTTACTTCCTAAATAAGTGAAGTCTTTAATTTTCTCCAATCTTTCATTATTAATTTGTACTTTCGTTTTTGCTCTGCTCTTGCACCCTCTGCACACTAACACTTTATTAACGACGTTTTTATTCAACCTCATTCCGTATTCCTCTGTCAACACTGCCTCCATTTCGTTCAATGCTGATTCTAATTCCTCCTTATTAGATGCTAATACTGCTATATCATCCGCGAATCTCAGCATCTTTAGTTTCTGTCCCTATACTTTAATTCCGAAATCCACTCTATCTTTTACCACATTAATCGCCTCTTCGATGTATAGATTAAAAATTAGTGGTGATAGCGTACATCTTTGTCTTACTGCTTTCCTAATACCTAATTCCCTTTTTTCCCCTTCTACTTCTATAACAGCAGTTTGCTCTTTGTATAGATTGTGTACTACTCTCCTATCCCTATACTTCACTCCCGCGCTCTTTAGTATCTCGAACATTTTTTCCCATCTTACGTTATCAAAATCTTTTTCTGAATCTACAAATCTTATATAAGAGTCTTATAAGGGTTCTTTCCTTTTTTTAATCTTATAATTTAATCTTATAAGGATTCTTTCCTTTTTCTATTGTTTTCTCTAACATTACTCTTAGCGCTAGAATAGCTTCGCGAGTTGCCCTATTTCGCCTAAACCTGAATTGGTCTTCTCCTAGTATTTCCTCCGCTCTATTTTCCATCCTCTTCTGCACTATTCTGGTTAAGATTTTTGACGCATGGGAGGTTAGGCTAATTGTTCTAAAGTTCTCGCATTTGTCGGCTCCTCTCTTTTTCGGTATAGTAACGATAATGTTCCTTTTATAATCCTCCGGCATCTCGCCCGTTTCGTATATGTATTTTACCAGTTCAAACATCCTATTTACTACTTTCTGTTCCGCATATTTCAAAATTTCCGCCCGCATTTTATCTACACCCGGCGCTCTATTGTTCTTTAGCCCCCTTAGTGCTATTTCAAATTCCTCTCTCAATATAGGTTTTCCTACATCTTCCCTATCGATGCTAGATTCTTCCTCTAATATCTCTCCTAATTCCTGACCCTGTATAAATGTCCTAAGTACTGCTTCCATCTATCCGCTTTCTCCTCTCTTCCGATCAGTATGTCCCCCGGTTGACTCCTAACGTTTTTACTTATTGTTCCTATATCCCTGAAGTTCCTCTTAATTATTTTGTAAGCCTCATCGGTCTTACCTACTTGCAGCTTATCTTCTACTTCTTTGCATTTATCCTCTATCCATTGTTCTTTCGCTTTTCTACATTTTCTAATGATTTCTCACTTTATTGCCTTATAAGTTTTCAGTCCTTCCTCGTCTCGTCTGTTTTTGTAGCCTCGTCTCTTTTGCATTAAGTTTAAGATTTCGTCTGTTATCCAGGGCTTCCTAACTTCCCTTTTCTCGTGTCCTAAAACGTCCGTAGCCGCGGAATCTAGACTATTCTTGATACCCTCCCATATATATATATATATATATATATATATATATATATATATATATATATATATATATATATATATATATATATGGATGGAGTATTAAAAGTATATGGAGAACGGATCTACCGATTGCTTTGAAATTTTGATCACCGAAATAGTCGAGTACCATCTATGCAACTAAAATATCTTCGAAAGTGCGGTGCTGCCACGTATACGTAAAACCGGCAACATCTTCGTTATTTTGAATAGAATACCCTGCATATTTTTGCATTTTTTGGATTGTCGTCTCTTTCTGAGTAACTTCTGTTAATATTTCGCTATATCTATTTCAAGCCGTTATCGAGATAATAATTCTTTCCTGAATTTATTGCCAAAAATTTTACTTTCAGTAAATCGTGTTTTCTTCTACCTACGCAGCAATTAAAAGATAATTTTTTTGTTGTGGCTAGGCAAGGCCTGGGGGCATCTTCTTCATTAATCAAATGTTTTCAATATCATACAGGGTGAGTTAGAGAATGCTTTCTATAAGTGACTTAGAGAAATGCACGAAAGTCAATTTTGTTAAATGGAATGCCCAGTATATTATTACTAATTCGGAAAGGTGATACATTTACCTATTTAAAAATGTTAATATCCCCTATACGTAATGCGCACCGTTTTCGATTTAGAGGCACTTTTCTGTAACCCTTCCAAGAATATTATATCTTTTGGTATGTTGTCATAACGAGTGGGCCATGAAATTTTTATTTTATCATTTTGCAATGACAACAGCCCCCCCTAGGGGCTGTAAGACCTTGCAGTTGGTGGGGGGGCCTTGTGGGCTGGGGGGCGCTCTAAGGGTGCATACCTGTATGAATGATGGCACCCCTTTAAGTAGGGGTTGCCCAAGCGAATGGGACTATGAATGAGGCGGCGCTGGTAAAGGGCCAGTCCATGCGAATGAAGGGATGTGGCTTGGCAGCATCCCGAGTATGAACCCTTCTTGATTTTACTCAAGGGGGGGCGACAAACCCGGTTCACAATTAAGAAACAGCCCCCCATTCAGCCTGGTGAAACTGGATGGGTATGACACACCCCCCTAATCCGATGGTGTGAGATACCGAGCCTATCGGACTGGTTGGCTCTCAGGGGATACTGAGAGTCGCAATCGGTGCCTCAGGAGCATCTGGCAACTCCTGAGTATTTAAGTCGCCATACCCCCGCATGCGGGGCTCTGCGGGGGTGGACCTTTATTTCCCTAGCTACTCGTGGGACCAAAATGGAACCAGTCCACAAAGGAAAAAGCTTGGAGGATAAGGAGGTCGAAAGGGGGCCTTCGCGGACGCCTTCATCCTCCCTGTCAAGCAGTTGCTCCATCGCCGATACCCAGGCCACACTGGGGACCTTACCTTTGATCTCTATTGAGGGAAGGGTCGAGGGAAAACTGAGTAAACCGGTGGACGATAGTGGGGTAGCTGCTAGAAAACGAATGAGCGGAAACCAGCGAAGGAAGCTGACTAAAGCTATACGTGCGGAAGTAGCTCCTAGGAGTGTTGGCGACCTCAATGATGATGATGATGTTCCTAGCCCGTCTAAAATGGGACCACAAATGGAACCATCAATCCATGAAAGAACCTCGGAGGATAAGGAGGTCGAAAGCGGGCCTATACCATGGACGCCTCCATCCTCCCAGACAAGCAGTTGCTCCACCGCCGATACCCAGGCCACACTCGGGACCTTGACCTTGACCTCTATTGAGGCAGAGGGCGAGGGGAATCTGAGCAAACCAGACACCAGAGGTGAAGGAACTTGTGGACTTCTGTCAAAAAGCCGACCTGCCTTTGCTGATGGGATGTGATCCGAACTCACACCATATGGTCTGGGGTAGCACGAACACTAATAGCAGAGGTATGGAGCTCATGGAATATCTGGTAAGTACAGAGCTAGATATTTTAAATGTGGAAAACACACCCACTTTTCATAACGCTATAAGGGAGGAGGTAATTGACATTACCTTGGGCTCCAGACACCTGGCGGGATACCTGCGGAACTGGAGAGTCTCGGATGAACCCACACTCTCGGATCACTCTGCCACTAAGTTTGATTTGGGAGTGGGGGAGCATGAGGAGACGAAATGGGTCCTTAACCCCAGATTCACAAACTGGGAACAGTTTAAATCGGATCTTCTAGTAACAGTTCGGGGGATCCCGTCCAGAATTAGTGAGAGGGAAGTACTGGAGACGGTAGCCTCCCGACTGAGTAGAGAATTGATAGAAGCCTATGAAGGGAATTGTACACCTAAACGAGCTAGGCCGAAAGGCCAGGTAAGATGGTGGAACAATAAGCTGGAAAACCTTAGATGTAAGGTAAGGAACCTTCTCAAGGGAGCCAGAAAACGTAACAGCCGTACAACCTGGGAGGACTATAGGACTTCCAGAGATCAGTATAGGGCTGAGGTTAGGGAAGCCTAAAGAATTAGTTGGGTTTATTTCTGTAATGAGATAAATAAGGGAGCTGAGACAGCACGGCTGAACAAGATCCTAGCCCGCAACCCGAAAGCGGTAAATCGAGAGGGGGACGACAGGGAACTTGTGAAGGAGATAGTCACACCGGCTAAGATGAGGTGGGCCTTGAGGTCCTTTGATCCATATAAATCGCCGGGACCGGACGGCATTTATCCGGTACTTCTGCAGGAAGCAGAAGAGATAATCCTCGGTCCACTCATAAGGATCACCAGGGCCAGCTTGGCACTGAAGACGGTCCCGAAAGTGTGGCTAGGCACAAGGGTTGTTTTTATACCTAAACCGGGCAAAGTCGGATACACGTCCCCTAAGGACTTTCGGCCAATTAGCCTTACTTCATTTTTACTAAAGACGGCCAAACGATTAGTTGACAGGTACCTTCGGGATACTGTCCTAATAGAGAGGCCGCTTCAAAGGAGCCAGCATGCTTATCAAGCTGGTAAATCAACAGAAACAGCTCTGGATAAGGTTGTGTCATCGATACGGTCACCTTCCTTGATATTGAAGGAGCCTTCAATTTTACATCCAGGGAGGTGATTAGCGGAGCACTAGGCAGATGCTACACCCCCAGAATAATCGCTGAATAGATAGACCATATGTTGGGAAACAGACAGCTTACTGCCAATAAAGGTAAGACTACCATCGAGGGCCGGGTCGACTCGGGCTGTCCTCAGAGAGGTGTATTGTCCTCCCTTCTGTGGTGCCTAGTAGTAGATGAGCTGCTTGAAAGGTTAAAGGATTACCAAGTAATTGGCTATGCCGATGACTTAGTAATAATAACGAAGGGCCCTTTCCTGGAGCCGATTCTCGATATAATGCAGGGAGCTTTAAACAAGGTTGGGAATTGGTGCAGGGAGAGGGGACTCTCGGTCAATCCCTCTAAAACTGAGGTGATGGTGTTCACCAAGAAATATAAGTGGAACAAAATATGTCCGCTGAAACTTGGTGGCCAAGAACTAAGCTATAATAGCGAAGTGAAATACTTAGGAGTAATCCTGGACGGGAAACTGTCATGGGGAAAACATCTAAGTCACAGATGTTCCAAGATCACAGCAACACTTTGGCAATTGAGAAAAGCCATTGGTAATAGCTGGGGCTTGAAACCGGAAACCATGAAATGGATGTATGAGGCAATTCTCAAACCCAGACTGACGTATGCAGCACTGGTCTGGTGGGAGAGAGCCTGTTTAAAATCGGAAGCCAACCGACTTAACAAGTTAAGAGGATTGATTCTTAGAAGTATAACCGGAGCCCCAAGATCAACACCGATCGAGGCGATGGGGATACTGACGAGGATATCACCTCTTGATGTCATCCTGAAAGCGGAAGCTGTAAAGGCAATGCACAAGGTGGGAAACATGAATAGGAAGGTAAGGGACCTGAATAGACTCTCAAGAGAGCTAGCTGAGGAGGGACTCCTATGGATGCCCTCTGACAGTACGGGTGTCCACTTCCTGTTTGACAAGAAATATAAGATCACCCTCACCAGTAAGACCGAGCTGAATTGTCGCTCAATGGAGACATCTGGTACACGGATGGAGCCAAGAGTGGGAACAGAGCGGATGCGGGGGTGTATAGGCGACGCGACGGGATACGTAAAACCTTCCCCTTGGGAAAATACACTACCGCACTCCAGGCCGAGCTAGTTGGAATTACATACGGTGTTCTGGGGGCCGACCAAAATCGGACCCAGGAGAAGGTATGTATCTGCTCGGATAGCAGGGCGGCGTTGGCAACCCTGAATTCAGCAACGACAAAGTCGAAGCTGGTCTATAATTGCTATGAAGCATTGAACCACTTGGCAGAGAAGGGACCGGTGGAACTCTTATGGATACCTGGGCATAATGGCATTAAGGGAAATCTAATTGCAGATGACCTTGCCAGACTAGGGACCAGGGAAAACCTCTATGGACCAGAACCTGCAGTGGGAATAAGTCGGAGTCTGATCAGAGACCGCATCAATGGCTGGGCAAGAGACCAGCACAATAAAAGATGGAGAGGAGTAACGGGTTGTCGAATAACCAAACTCTTCATCGAATATTCAGAGATTGAGAAGGGAATCATAACGGGCCACCATAGTAGCCTGAATGCATATAAGCACAAGCTGAGGCTGACTTATAGCCCGGCCTGCAGATATTGTAAAGAAGACGAAGAAACCTCGATTCATCTTCTTTACACCTGCCCCGCACTGGAGGAGAAGAGGTATCTTATATTAGGGACCCCTGTTATCCTAGAGGAGGCTAGGCTTAAGGCGGTGGACGTGCCTAAATTGCTCCTTTTATGGGATAGCACTTTTGGATAATGACTCGGATAAGAGAGTATCACCAAGGGACTACCCATGCGATCAGTGGCTGATGAAGCCCAAACCTATATAATATAATAATAATAATGACAACAGACATGCTATTTCTCTAAATAAATTTGACATTAGTAATATGTGCACTTAATTTGAATAGATGTAGCACAAATATGACAGAAAATAATTATACAAACACAGTTTTAATGGATTTGTTTATTATTCATGGACAGTGCAATAACATTATCAACAGAATTTGTAGAATATTTAATGAGAAATATCCGAATTTGCCGCAGATGAACAACAGAAAGTTTTTACGAATTCAGAGGAATTTCATAAATTTTGGTTCGTCATTAAGAGAACAATAACAACAGTGTCAATATTAAGAAAAACAATACCTAAGCAGCAATAACAGTAATAAAGGCTATAAGTAGCAATAACAAATAATACCAATAACTAATAAAATGTATAAAAATCTTAAAACTATTGTAATAATTGTTCTAAATGTTGACCGTTAACTTATAAACACTTTTGTATACGACGATGGACAGCGTTTGTTGTAGCAGCTCTTATATCAGCGGGGTCCAAGTTTTCAATCTCTTGAATCACTCGACGTTCTAATTCTTCCCTGTTGTGGACTGGAGTTTTATAAACTCTATCTTTAAGAATACCCCAAAGATAAAAATCTAACGGGGTAAGGTCAGGGAACCTCGGAGGCCAATTCTGCGGCCCAAAACGTCTAATCCAACGGTCATCGAAAATGCGGTCCAACTCCATACTAATTTCGTATGTACAATGTGGAGGAGCTTCGTCGAGCTGATACCAACAAGTTCTATATTTTTCAAGTGACAGATTATCAACGAAGTCTTCCACAATTGTTCTAATTACTTTTAAATATTTTCTGAAATTCAATTTTTTGTCGTATATGTAATATTTTATTTTATCATCCATTAACATACAAAAAACATTAAAACTAAATTTAACTTGAAAACTCTCTAGTAATGTGGGGGTTGTCTGTGGCCAAGTGGTGACGATTTCGTGTGATACAAATCCCTTCCCTAGAAAATTTTGATTCATCAGTCCATATACATTTCTTTAAAAAATTGGGATCCTCTTGTATACGTACTAGCAACATTTCACAAAATTCTATTCTCCGTAGATAATCCTGAGGCATGCGAAATTGGACTCTTGTAAATTTATAATTATGCATTTTATGGTTTGCTAGTATTCTTCGAATGGATGAATATGGCAATCCTAAATCCTGTTCAGAATAACGTATGGAATACTGGGGATTTACATGAAAATATACTAGCACATTGATTTCATTTACTTCGTCAGATGTCACAGGTTTCGGTAAATTTCTTGGTTCTCTTAATGACGAACCAGAATTTATAAAATTTCTTTGACTTCGTAAAAACTTTCTGTTGTTCATTTGCGGCAAATTCGGATACTTCTCATAAAATATTCTACAAGTTCTGTTGATAATCTTATTGCAGTGTCCATGAATAATAAACAAATCCATTAAAATTGCGTTTGTATAATTATTTTCTGCTATATTTGTGCTACAACTATTCAAATTAAGTGCAAATATTACTAATGTCAAATTTATTTACAAAAATAGCATATCTGTTGTCATTACAAAATGATAAAATAAAAATTTCATGGCCCACCTGTTATGACAACATACCAAAAGATATAATATTCTTGGAAGGGTTACAGAAAAGTGCCTATATACCGAAAACGGTGCACATTAGGTATAGGGTACATTAACATTTTTAAATAGGTAAATGTATCACCCTTCCGAATTAATAATAATATACTGGGCATTCCTTTAAAAAAAATTGACTTTCGTGCATTTCTCTAAGTCACTTATAGAAAGCATTCTCTAACTCACCTTGTATGATATTGGAAACATTTGATTAATGAAGAAGATGCTCCCAGGTATTGCCCAGGCACAACTGAAAAATTATCTTTCAATTGCTGCGTAGACAGGAGAAAACACGATTTACTGAAAGTAAAATTTTTGGCAATAAATTCAGAAAAGAATTATTATCTCGATAACGGCTTGAAATAGATATAAGGAATTAACAAAAGTTACTCAGAAAGAGACGACAATCCAAAAAATGTAAAAATATGCAGGGTATTATATTTAAAATAACGAAGATATTGCTGGTTTTACGTATAAGTGACAACACCGCACTTTCGAGAATATTTTAGTTGCATAGATCATACTCGACTATTTTGGTAACCAAAATTTCAAAGCAATCGGTAGATCCGTTCTCCATATACTTTTAATACTCCATCCACCGTGGCTCACCCTGTATATATATATATATATATATATATATATATATATATATATATATATATATATACAGGGTAATTCAGCTAACCCGTTCATTAAAAGTTTATGAACTTCCCATTGGAATTCATTTTTTAAAATTTGGAATCAGGGGTTAGCGAGGACGATCTATTCAAGTAAATTATTTTTGCTTTTCTGACACTTCCGATTATACCGGAAGTAGCTATCAATATCCTTATTTTAAATAGAACACCCAGTATATTATTACATTTTTGAATTACCCTACTAATTTTAAGTGAACTTTCTTAACAATTCCCTATACCTATCTTCGGCAGTGTTTGAGATATTTTAATTTCTTTGAAAAAATTTTGTAGTATCCCATTGGAATGCTCGTCACTTATTCAAAACAAAAGTTATAGTAGCAAATTTTGGGCTGTAATTAGGCGGACTATTGAGATTTCAGGTGATATGTAGTTTGATATTTTATTATTTACAGGGTGTCCAAAAAATTAAGTTCATTCTGACAAACTTCAACTACTCAAAAGTCAATTTTCTTAAATGAAACACCCTGTATTTTTTAACTTTCTGTGATTGAGAATTAAGTTATATTTCAATCTGTATTAGGATTCCCTATACCTATCTGCTACCGTTTTCTTGCTATCGAGGTATGTTTTATTCGATACCATAGTTTTCCATTTTATTAATTTACTTCTGACCAGCGGGCCATGAAAATTAAAACAACGTAACATTTATATTAATTTCTTATCATAAACAATGGTGCAAAATTATTGAACAAAAAAAATCATCATGAATAAAAGCATATTTTAAACGATTTGGAACTTACATTAGCCTAAACAATGAAACATAATAACAATAATAACTAAATGTTAACAATTGGATCTTATTGGTGTAACAACTGTTCTATGTGCCGTCCGTTGTATTCTAAGCACAATAAAACTCGTTTATTAATCTCAACGGTCGTAGATTTCAATACCATTCCTTCATCTAGTTCGGCGAAGGCAGTTCTAACTCGATGTAATAAGTCATCTCTGGTATTGACGGGCGTTGAGTAGACTTTACTCTTGATATGGCCCCATAAAAAAATCAAGGGGTGTTAGATCGGGTGATCTGGGAGGCCATAGAGCCGGACCATTACGCCCAAACCAGCGATCTTCAAACATATTCGTTAACTCATGGTAAACTTAATGGGTTGAGTGGGCTGGAGCGCCATCCATTTGGTACCAACACGTATGTAGAATATTCAGTGGCAAATTTTCCAAAAAATTTGAAACCACCGTTCTAAGAATTTCTAGGTATTTACGAGAATTTAAATTTTCATCATACACTTCAAAACACACGCGATTATCCATCATCAAACAAAAAACATTAAAACTAAATGTATTTTGAAAGTTACCTTCACGCACCATTCGTGGATTGTGTTCTGCTCAAACATGCCAATTCCTACTATTTATTATCCCTTCTCTGTTAACTTTTGACTCGTCGGTGTAAATAATTTTGTTCAAAAAATGTGGGTCTTCTTGCGTTTTTAATAAAATGCTTTCGCAGAATACCACACGTCGTACCTCGTCACCTTGGTGGAGAACTTGCAGTTTTAAAATGGAAAAAGCATGCACTTTATGTTATTCTTTGTATTGACGAGTAAGATAGTCCCAAATCTTGTGACGCAGCTCTAATCGACGTATGTGGATTTGCATTGAAATATGCCAAGACATTTACTTGGTTGCCTTCATCACCAGTAACATCTTTGGGGCGTGTTCTAGTAACTTCAGTTCCAAATTGTTTAAAATATGCTTTTTATTCATGATGATTTTTTTTTGTTCAATAATTTTGCACCATTGTTTATGATAAAAACATATGATATAATCGGAAGTGTCAAGAAAGAAAAAATACTTTAGATGAATAGATCGTCCTCGCTAACGCCTGATTCCAAATTTTAAAAAATGAATTCCAATGGGAAGTTCATAAACTTTTAATGAACGGGTTAGCTGAATCACCCTGTATATATATATATATATATGTGTATATATATATATATATATATATATATATATATATATATATATATATATATATATATATATATATATATATATATATATATATATATTTATATATATATATATATATATATATATATATATATATATATATATATTTATATATATATATATATATATATATATATATATATATATATATATATATATATATATATATATGTATATTATGAGATGGGGTGGAAATCTTACATAGGACCTCGAGTTAGGAGTGTCGGATTCTTATCCACTAAACCTACTTCTCCTCCGTTTTGCTCCCCACATCGGAAACCTCTCTAGCATTACTTCAGTGTCAGGGGCTGTCTATTTACTTTCTTCCTTTATTTATTTCTCCTTCATTCTGTTTATCGTTCAGCTATCGCCTTTCCCTCTCTTTGGTTTCTATTATGTCCCGTATTCCCTTATATGCTATCTTCCCAGTTTCCTCGGATGCTGTCAAGTTTTTCATCGTTTAGCAGCGTTGAAGGGATTTTCTGTTTCCGCAAAGAAGTAATTTCTTATATCCTCCCACCTAGGACATGCAAAAAGTGTATGATCGGCGTCATCTATGTCTCCACAGTGGATATACGCTTCAGACCCCACCCCTACTGTTGATATTGTTTTATAGGCACTGTATATCCGTATAGACACAAGCCGCTGTATTCTGGCTAGTTTTTGCGTGATCTTTTTATATTGCGTTACCCTATGTCACACCGGGGCAGCATACTATATTTGCGACTGAGCCACGCTGGCCAACAGTTTTCTTTTAGATGCCTCGGGTCCTCCTATATTTGTCATAAGGCGCGATAGGGCTGTTGTAGTTCTTTCTGTTTTTTGTACGGTTCGGTCTACGTGTTCGGCAAAGGTAAGTTTTGCATTTAGCCACACTCCTAGATATTTCAGTGCTTTATTTGGGGTGACTATTGTATTCTCGATGACGAAATTGTCTGGCATCATCTTTCTTTTCTTTGTGAGAAGGACTGCTTCCATTTTTTCAGGTGCCAACTGGAGCTGTCGTTCTTTTATCCAATTTGTAACTCGCTGAAAAGCAGTGTTTGCCATGTTCATGAGAACCTCCTCGGTTCTTGCCAGAACGACCAAGGCCACATCGTCGGCGAAGCCTATTGCCCCATCGGGTTATTCCATCTCTAGGAGATGGAACCTAACCCAACTAAAGAGTTCGGCCCAGCATGGATCCCTGGGGGACGCCACTATTTACCTGTCTCATCTTGATATTTTGGTCCGTTTCTAGAATTATATCTCTCTGAGATAAATAAGACACTATTAGTTTTATCAGACTTTAATCCGCTTTCCTTTTCCTTAATTCTGCCAAGTATTTTCTGCAACGATGCGCTGTTAAATGAATTTTTAACATCTAATGTTATTACTGCAAAGTCTTCTGTGCGCTGCGGTGCAGGCTTCTGCTTCCCTAGTGATCCTTATGATTTCATTAGTAGCCTCTACTGTTTGTCTTCCTTGCCTGAACGAATGGGAATACCTATCAGTGAGGCATCATTGATAGGCCTCCCATTCGTTCCAATTCGTTGTTCAGTCTGTTCAGAATCAATGTTCGTACAGCTTGCCTTCTACATCTAGAAGACAGATCGGTCTAACCGCTGCCGGGTTGTCCCCCTTTCCTAATAGTTTATTTCCCTTTTTTATCAAGACCAGTCTTGCTTGCTTCCACTCTAGCGGGAAGTTTGTGTTGCTTGCCAGTTGGTCGTATACCAATAGCACGTAGTCCGGTTCGTTGGATACAACTTCACTTATAATTTCATATGGTGTGCAGTTCTTGTAACGTAAAGTTTGTAAATATCACGTTATTATCGCAACCAAAGTTCACTGACTTATGCACTGGGAAGAGGTGTATCGCGACTTCCTCCATCATGTCGTGTCATACAACTAACGGAGCTACTCAGAGTAGTCTTCCGAACGAATCTGACCAGGCCGGAATCCGGATACTCTCGCCTGAACTAGGGAAGATGAGAGAGAAGCCCGTTCTCTCGCCTTTAGTCGCTTGTCTACCTCGTTGTCTTACACGTGGTCGCTAACGCACCTCGGTCTTTTCGCTTCAGCCATTTTTAATTTTGGTGTTAAGCATTTAGGCGTTCTTAACTTCATTCTAGAGTGAAAATAATCATCGGTATGATAGTTTACGACTATATTTTTTTGCAGAATTTATAGTGGCCGTGCTCCACATATAAATTATTTAGAAAAATAATTCGATATACAATCTTAATGTATCGTCCACGACTCACGGTAATCGTGAGATATTAAGTGGTAAGAGTGCTACGCTAAATAGTGATATCAGTGCGACGAGATTAACTACGGGTCCAGCAGCATCCTCGACGGAGTGATTCCTGGCTCAATTTTAGCAGCGTTTGCCACGTGATCCAACTCCCGCCACGCCACGTGTCACCACGCTACGCCGCCGAGAGCACACCGCAGCCAGCCCCCAGGGGTACCAGTGTCTCTCCGCCGCCGAGAGCCGTCCAGTGCTCGACATTTGGATCACCGCATCGCAGGAGAGTGGTATTAAGGTATATCCCCAGGAGTTCCCATAATTCTGTGGACGCTCGATGAGTCATGCTATTGTATTGCATATATATTTGTATTTCATATATAGGCATTTCATTGTAGGTTTTCTTTTTCTTTTTTAATTAGAATATATAATTAAGTCTCGTGGTTCTTGGCGTAGTTATTGCATATTCTTTCTTTGCGCTCTTACGAGGGGCGTCATATAATTAGTGTAGATCAGAATTCTCATCCACGAACAACTGTGAACTTGGTCTGTACTTTTCCGGTCGCTACAATGTGCGTCTACGCAGTAACGCCACACATGAACCCCCAACCAGCATCCACGGTGGCATACGAATGAGGAGCGGTCGGGTGGCAGGAGCCCCCGACGTTCAACCGACGATGGCGTGCCGACTCCAATGGGCCGTGCCGACTCAATCCGTGCCCAGGATAGGCTGGTACTACCAATTTCCGCGCCCCGCGGGAATGAGGGAGATGAGAATCGTCGACAATCATTTCCATAACGATCTTATACCATCCCCCCAAATACTAGAGTCAACAGCTTCGCATACGTGCTTCCAACTCTTCCTTTTAACAGCTTTAATGCTCTTTCTCAGCGTTTTTTTGTTTTCCTTGTACTCATCCCATAAAAGTTAGTTATATATATATATATATATATATATATATATATATATATATATATATATATATATATATATATATATCTATATATATATATATATATATATATATATATATATATATATATATATATATATATATATATATATATATATATAGGGATGATCTGCTTACTTATTATGAAAGCAGCAGTCCTAATCGCAGGGGATACATGGCAAGATTACACGCAGCTTGGGGTAAAATGTACCCCGAGCATCGCGCCTCCTCTAAAAAAAATCTGAGAAACCAAGTATTCTATCTGCGAAGGCCAGGATATGTGGGGCAGCCTCGTCAACCTGATATACTACTTGCTGCACTTCTACCGCAGCAAAGAGTTGACGGAGAAAATCGACGAGAGTATGCCGAGCCCTCCATAAGGACAAGAGGTAGCCTTAATATCAGGGTTAACTTAAAGCCGCAAGACCTGGCAAGAATGGATGCTAGTATCGATAAGGAACTTCCAGAAGATGCAGACATCTGGCAAGTCAATTCTGCCGTCTACAATGCTGCTAAGAAACTCGTTCCATGTGAGAGGTCAAACTCTTTCAATAGGAACGAGAAAACCAAGCGGCGAATAGAGCAGATCAAAGGCAAAATACAGTCAGCCAGATAGCATGCCTCTCGATTCCAGAGTGTGGTGGAATATATAAGAAGCAATACGCCGGACATTAGGTGTAAACACACCTAAAGTCCGGCGTATTATCGCCGGACTCAGACGAAAACACCACACTCTAAATCAGACGGTGCTCTCAGCTACCAAGCAGCACTGTTTAGATAGGATTCGAGCACTTATGGCAATTAAGAAAGCTTTGAATAGGCGGATAAGGAGCATGGAACAAAACAAATTATTCCGTACAAATCCCTCCCGCCTTATTCAAAAGCAGCAACGTGCTGTCGAAGATCCGCCGGCTGTAGAGGATGTCGAACAGTTTTGGAAGGAAATCTATGAGACGACGCGTTCATTCAATAACACTCCAGTGATTGCATGCTTCTAGGCTCTTTGCGACACTCTCATTGAAGAGCCACAGGAAGCGTGCCAGGCAATTAGTTTGGAGGAAGTTCAACAGGCACTTGTTGGAACTAAGAACTTCGCTGCCCCAGGCCCAGGTGGATTGAATATATGGTCGTGGAAAAGGTTTCCGTCGACCCACCGCCGGCCCATATTCCGAATTGGTTTGTCGAGAGAAGATCTGTACTTATCCCCAAGAAAGGGAATTTGTCCGATCCAAAAAATTATAGGCCGATTACGTGCCTCAACTCCTGCTACAAGTTGTTTACACGCATATTGTATGTTAGGGCGTCGGAGCACGTAAAACCAGTCCTTCAAGAGATAGGGTACCAACGCGGTGCAAAAGAGGGCCAGGTAGGCTGCAAAGAAAACCTGTTGATAGACCGCTGTATTACGCAGGACTCTGTACAATACAAGCGGAATCTATCGATGGCCTGGATAGACTACCGCAAGGCATTTGATTCAACATCCCACGAGCTGTTGATTCGTTTGCTCGGATGTCTTGCGGTACCAGCACCAATAGTGAGATGCATACAACACCTACTACCGCTCTGGAAAACCTGCTGCTGTTCATAACATCCGGTGAACGGCGGGTAACCACGAAGCCGGTAGTGTTTAGGAAAGGAGTGTTTCAGGGGGATTCCCTAAGCCCTCTCCTATTTTGTATCTCGCTATTACTCCTGTTACTTGAACTTCGTCAAACTCGCGGGTATAATTGCGGACCACCCAATAATCGGAGGCATAAGGTCACCCATTTGTTTTACATGGATGACCTCAAGATCTATGCCTCTGGAGAGCAAGGTTTGCAAAATGCCCTTAAGGTGGTGAAAGAGTACACGTGGGCAATTGGCATGGAATTTGGATTGGACAAGTGTGCAGTCTTTCATCTCAAGAGACTGCGATCTACGGGAATCCCTGAAGATGCGCAGATTGCAGACGGAAGCATCCTAAAATATTTGGATGTCGGGGAGACGTACGCGTACCTGGGTATAAATCAGAACTATATCCAGGATACGCAGCGCGTAAAGGACGCTCTCCGTGGCAAGTACAGACATCGACTCCGAAAGATTTGGTCATCAAATCTATCGGGGAAAAACAAGTTATCTGCAACGAATATGCTCGCCATCCCAGTACTGCTTTACTCCTTCGGAGTAGTGAAGTGGACTGCCGATGACCTGCATAGGTTGGACAGGGAAACCCGAAAGATGATGCACACACATAGAAGCATTCATCCAAGATCGTCTGTTTCTCGGCTATATCTCCCGAGACAACGGGGAGGCCGAGGACTCTTGAACCTGGAGTATATGCATGACAGTCCTGGGGATAGCATGTAACGTCATCCGTAGCTTGGGTCCACTTATGCGGCTAGTGAGAGATCATCAAGTCGCGGAGGTGAGAGCGGGTCTATTTAAGGCAGCACAAAAAGCCCCAGAACGATTCGGTCTCAGATTCGACCATAGACGAAGAGGCAGGCAAGGTGATAACGTACAGTCAATCAATGAACTGGAGCCGAATCGTCTGAAAGCCCAAATCAAAGTTGCTGAACAGAGAAATCTGCTTAGGGAGCATGTCGATAACGCCCTACATTGAGTTTTCTATAACAACATTGAAGCACAAGGTTTATCGACGGCGATGACCTTCGCTTATTTGAGGTCAGCCGGGCTCAGATCTGAGACCGAAGGCTTTATAGCGGCCTGCCAGGATGGTGTTATAAACACCTTGGTCTATGGAAGCCGAGTGATGGGTGTGGAGGTACCTGATATCAACTGTAGGGCTTGCCACTAGGCACCGGAATCGCTGATGCACCTGCTATCGGCGTGCCCTGTATATGCGACGTCGGCCTACATCCATCGACATAACGCTGCATTACGTGTGCTATATTACTACCTAAGGCACTCGTATCGGGTGGACAAAACACAGGTGCTGCCTTACACTCCCAGAGATATTGAGTCCGTTGTCGGGAATGAGAAGTGCGGTATATATTGGAAATACTCGTTCCCGACCATTAGGCGAATACAAGCTAATAAGCCTGATGATGGTCCTCCTGGACCATCAAACCAAGGTGATGTATGTCATCGAGTTCTCGGCTCCTGCCGGGAAAAACATTACCTTGAAGGAGGAGGAGAAACGGACCAAATACGTAGATCTCTGAGGTGAGTTGCGGACACTATACCCAGGCTACTCTGTCAAGATGGTGTTTCTGGTTATCGGTGTTCTCGGAGGGATGAAGCCTACGGTGCTGTCAGAACTGAAGATCATTCCGGCTTGCTAAAAATCTGTAGAGTGGTTGGCAGGTTAAATGCAGAAGGCAGTCATCTTGGGTTCTCTGCGTTTACTTAGGGCACATGATTGCGGATCCACGGTAACTAACTTCATAGGCTAGTGGGAAATTGTTGTGGATAATACACCGGCACTTTTCTTACGAGTATCGGAGCCGTGGGAGAACTGTCTGGCATCCAGACTCGGAATTTATATATATATATATATATATATATATATATATATATATATATATATATATATATATATATATATATATATATATATATATATATAGAAAAGAGGAACTAAAGATCGAAGAAACGGCGAAACGGCGATAAGAAAAGAGAACTAGAGTTTCTGCTGCAAACCTATTAAATACTTGAATTATTTTCTGAGCTTTATGATATGATTTATTGTCTAAATTTACGCAAATACGGGATAGGAAACGAAAATATCGCTAGCTTTATTCTAAGAAAAATATTATAAGAGGTATTGTACGACTTTGACAATTATGTAGAATATCCATCTTTAAATCTTCAAGAGGAATAGAGAGAGACAAGCTGGTATGACTAACGAAAAAAAAAAATTAAGAGATTGAAGGTTAGATCCTACATTATCAGAAAATGAATCATCGTTCAATCATAAATTATGTCAACGATAAAATGACATAAGTTGTAATTCCGTGGCAAATGTTTGTGTCTAAATATATTAATATTGCTTTTATGCGGCAGACTCGTATTTATTTTTTGTCTGCAATTTTAGTTAATCATTGAACAGCGGTACAGAGTGGACACATATATTATTTGTATACATAGATCAAATAATGTAGTTGAAGAAACTACCTTTGCCCTTGATCCAACTAACAATTCGCTTATTAGGTTTGCAACAGAAGGCCAATAGAGTTGTGTACTTAAAAATATTGGACTGGCCGTGTTAAACACTTTTTAAATCAGAGTTGAACTGTGGAACAATTTTTATAGAAAGAATTGTGCTGTACTATTAACTAATTGTCGAGATTAACTGTTGTTATATTTTCAAGGACAGTTTCAACCCATGCATTCCTTATCAAGTCAACCAAAATATATGAGTTAGTTGTCTCGACGAAGACTCGTCGATAAGATGCTCAGATAAAACCTCAGATAACACCAATTAACCTAATCTCGATTAACAGTTATTATTTTACATTTCTTAAACCCCCGACACATCACATTGATAATTTTAAATAGACTATCCAAATCAAGATCATCTTTATAACGCCATATAAAAATTTATACATATTTGCTCGTGAAATATATTATATAGTTATTAATACCTTCAGACCCATTTTGAAGACGTATAATCTCTCCACCCTCTCTTTTCCAAGTTATTGAAGGTTCAGGTGAACCATTTGCAATGCATTGTAAGCTAACATCAGAGCCTTCGTCTAATACCATGTCAGCACTTGTTGGATAATCCAAAATATCCGGTGGAACTGAAAAGGAAGTTTATCTTTGCCACGTATAAATAAAATCTTAACATTAAATATAAAATGCCAACAATTGTCTTACAATGTATCTGAAGTAAGTATATATGTTTTAGTATTTTCTATTAAATGTTCTATGTATTTTTGAACTAGCTTGGCATAAATACGGTTATACTAATAAAAGAATTGCATGAAAAGTATGACAATACCTGTGAATGCCTGAAAACATCTGAGCAGTGGCGGATCGTGCGTTTTACAATTGAGAGGGCAATAAATAAATATTAATTAATGGAACCTACATGGTTACACCATGGTTACATTATTAGGTACATATATCGCAGTGTTTTAAGCCAGGCTTTAAATATCAAAATAAAAATTATTAAATTAGGTACATACCTATTTCTTTAATTAATTTTTTTGAAAACAAAATCCATACGTCTTTCTTTGTGTTGGGCTAAATGGTCGATAACAAGTTCATTGAAGTCTGTGGTAGACGTTATTAGTTGTTATTATATTGAAGACACTGCTAATGCATATATTCTACTTTCTTTCATGGTATTTCTTGAAAATGTTTTAATTCTTTTTAAAATAGAAAAACATCACTCACTCTCGGCTGTCGTCATTGGCATGGTACACAATATTTTTGTATTTCCGCAAAAGGCGTATATATTGCGTTTATTGAAGTGAATACTTCTTTGGCGGCGTTCTGATATTTGACGAGAATGGAGAGTGAATTGAAAAAAATATAACGTTTGCAGATTTCGTTACACGAGAGAGAAAAAAGATATAACGTAGAGAGAAGGAGAAAGAGACCTATACATTTGGTATACCTAAAACACAGGCTTCGTTACAAGACAGAGTACACAGATATATAAGATAGAAAGAGAAAGAGTGGTATACATAATATATATCAGTTTATTATTATATATTTATTATTCGCGTCTCCCTTTTGTGCGGTCCTTCATCTTTCACACCCAGTCATACGCTAAGTCCAAGGTCTAAGTTGCTTGAAGGGGGAATAGTTTAGGAAGCATCGTACGAGCAATAGAGAGATTCTTTGACATTGATTAACTTTCTTCGAGAAATATTTGGTCTGCTTATAAATAACAATCCCAAAGAATCAACAACAAAATCCGGAACAACAATAGATGCAATTTATACACGTTATCTAGAAAATATCGAATCACGAACATATATTTCATATTTTAGTTATCATAAACCAATCATATCAATATTACCAATTGAACCACCAGCCGATGATAGTGTAGATAATGAATACACCGAATATTTTTTACACTAATTTTATATTGTTATATTTCTTTTGAAATTATCCCTCTCCCTTTTTCTCTCTCTCTCTTTGAATTCCTCACTCTTAATCTCTCTCATTCTCTATTCTAAAGAAGTATTCACTTCTATCACGTGTACTGTGCTGCACATGATATTTTTTTTATTTCATCCAGTATTAAATTACAGCAAACATCGTAAATATAATCCAATAATTCATTTTGTATAGTCTTTGATAAACCTATAAACACCCTATTATTAGATTTTTTGATATGCTCCTTCAGCGTACCGTCGATTCCCGCAAGCAAATTTACTAATCCACGAAAAATTCCGGGGTTTGCACTGCCTTTCTTTCTCATCGTGATTCATAGTGCTATTTCAAATATTCCACAAAATTTAATACAATCAATTAACTTGCTGAGAATATGTCGATTCTTAGCTATTTGTTCATTTTGTTGCATAATATTTAATCGATATGCACTATTTAATTGACACATGATATTCACTTTTCCTAAAATCGAATATTCAATCGCATTATTTAAATGTTTTTCACTAATTTTATGCCTTTTAATTTTTTCACTGAGGTGTTTCAAGTCACAAATTCTCTTAGTGGTCCAAGAAGGATAGCTTTATCGAGCATTTCGAATTAAACAAACGGAACAAAAACATCCATTTCGAACACTACATCCACACAACCAATTTGCTAAATCGTACATACTTTTATTAAATTTTCTCGTACAACTTTTGGCTTCTGATATATTCTGGAAAATTGTCATATTCGGCCGATGACGTCTCAAATTTTTAAACCTTTATCTCGTACGTGAACTTATTGTTATCTATTAATTTTAAAATATTGTCTACTGTATTATTCATCATGAATAAATAGTCCCGTAAACTCGTACACAGCAATAATTGAAACTAGGTAGGTTTAAGAATGTATCCAGCGTGACATACGACCGCCACGACACACTCTCTGAAATCCACTTGGCTTGGGGAATCTTCATCTTAGCCCAAATTATGACGTAATTCGACGGACTTTAACTGCATGCGCTACGCTTTTCACCTCCGACCATCCCGGGGTGACGCGGGACTACTTTGTATGTCACCCCACTGTAACCAGTAGTACTCCCTCATTCACAAATTGCGCGGTTCCAACAAAGCGGCCAATTAAAATTAAATTTCAATTAAAATAATTATAAAAAAATAGAACTTCAATTGACATAATGATGAAGTTTACGCAGAACTTGAATTAATTTATTAATAAAATATAGAGGGGGGAGATTAGTTGAGGGGGGGGCACTGCCCCATGCCCCATGCCCCATGCCCCATTGCCCTCTCTACACCAGCCGCCACTGCACCTGAAATTATACCTGTGTATCTGTGAACCTATGTATCTATGTGACTGTATCCTGTGTGCTTATATGCCTGTGCCCTGTGTATATGTGTGCCCTGTGTATCTGTTTATCTGTATACCCATATACCCATCCATATACTCATAAACCCATGTGTATGTACACGTTATCTTGCCCTGTTTCTCAATCCTATTAACTTACCCACAACTTTAAGATAGCCTAACTGACTCTTCATTGGATCGGTATTAATCTGGCACATATACCATCCCTGATCGGAAACCTTCACATCTTTTATATGTAAATTCCAAATATTAGATTCACTATGGGAAACTCCTATCCTACTGTTTTTGGTAATAACATGGTTATGAATAGTAAGAATTGTTTGTGTTTCTACTTTTAGCCAAGCGACCTGAAAATATATTTACATTTTACCAATATTTATTTCACCAACTTAAAATTTATATTTATTTTTGAAATACCAAAAATAAATTAATTAATTTTTCTTATTGTTATTATTAATATAAATATATTTTTGTTTATAGATGTACTATTTTTATTACAAATGAGTTGTTGTTTATTATTTTATTGTGAATTTTCATAAATAAGGAAAATAGCAAATGATTTTAGAAATAAGAAAGAAAGAAACATCATTTTCAGTTACAATGGAACAAAATATTGTTAATTTCTCACATTTAAAGTAAAAACATTTTCGACCATTAAAAATGAAAACATTAAGAAAATAAAACAGTAAATAGAAGAGTTATGCAAATACAAACTCATAGATACACCTCATCAGGTGAAAATTTAAGTGCCTTCATTTCACATTACTTTATCATCTTCATTGTTTTACATCACATCATCACGTATATCATACACATTATTATCACAAATACAATTGGATGGTCTAGTCACAACAGCGTCAATGATTCCTATCTCAATAATAATTCGACGCAAATTGTACTCTTAAAATTGCCTAAATTGATCTCTTGTACAACTCGAAAATTTTCTTCATAAATACGATTATTCTTCTCGTAGGTACTCGTACTAAGATTTTTTGCAGTTTTGCAGAAATTGAAGTAAATATGGTCGCAATACGTGTTCAGACAAGGCAAAAGGCCAACAATGACGTATTTGAAGAACTTTCGATGGATTGAGGCCTTAGGGATTGAGCCTATTTTACAGCTTATTAGAAAAAGAAGCTTAGAAAAAGAAGGGTTCTTGAATATTGCGGAATCACTAGATTTCCCATACGCACCATAAGTAAACTTGTAATTTGCGACACATATTGCATGTAAAACGATTGAAACGTATGCTTTATAATTATAAAACATCAAACCACAGTTCGAAGGCTGTATGATCCTAATATGCCACCAATGGCACCAATCTACCGTAGAAAGTTAGCGAATTATTCAAATGAAGCTGCTATTTCCAACCATCTTCTCTCTGAAAAATCCGGTATTTCGGAGGGTATCAAGTACCTCCATACTGCCTGGCATACGCTCTTCAATATGGCACTAACAGAAGACTTTCCTACGCGAAATGCAAAGTGCTAGTCACCTAGTGAACATCTCGAAGCTAAATATCTGAACCAAAGTTATAATTTTTTGTAGGTTTTGTTCAGCCGTTTGGTTCTTGATTGGGTAACTAACTAACTAATGTGAAGTTAAATAAAAGCTTGTAAAAAAGGAGTATTATGAAAATGCTAAAATAAGTCATTATCAATTATACAAATATATTATCATTTACAAAATTATTTGACGCATTTACAATTGTATTTAAATCGTTTACAAATGTATTTAAACTATTTACAATTGTATTTCAACCATTTACAATTTTATTTCAAATACATTTTATACCGTGTGTAACAGGATCATTGTATACCCCCCTTTTCTCCTTTAGTTTTGAAGATAATTGATTGAAATTTGGGATATCCTATACACATAATAAGCGGCACTTTTTGACATACAACTGATTTTTCTTTCACTTCCGGTTTCGCCGGAAGACACAAACTTTCGATTTTTAAATGAAATACCTTGTATATTATTGCATTTTTGAATTCGGCATAATTTTATAGATACCAAATAAGTGACATTTCAAAAGTCAACATTTTTTATAATCTAATTTTTAGTTTTCCATTTAAGTGTGCCATGACGGTTCCGATTTATTCTAAATGACCCGTGTAATGCTACAAAACGTACGAAATACCGTCAAAAATACTAAATTACGTGATTTATGAACAAATAAAGTTCATCAAAACGGTTTTTGGGGAAAAACTCAATTTTTTCAAATGGAACCATATTGGTACCGTGGTACCATTTATTAGTACTGTTAATAAGAAATTTATTCATATGTCGTATTAAAATGTGTAATAAATACATACAAAATTACAGCTAAAAGAAAATAAGAAAATACTAAAATTTTCTTTTAGCTTTTAGCTTTAGCTAAAATTAGGACTATATGGAGGAATGAAATTCCACGATATATTGTGACGTGAGGCATGTTCAATACATTGTTGATTCATTGGTAGAAATTCTCCCATTGCTTTTAATTCATTGTGTGCATCTCGAAATGTGCTTCCGTTATCGGAATATATGTGATATGGCATACCGCTTCTTGAGGTGAATCGTCGCAAATAAGCAAAAAGGTATCAGTGTTGAGACTGGTTGTAAGTTCTATATGTACAGTCTTTGTGCTGAAACACACAAACATGCAGATATAGCACTTTGTAATTTTAGCCCCTCTGCCCTTGCGATCTCCCATTGAATAAGGCCCGGCAAAATCCACGCCTGTAACTTGAAAAGGCAAGGATTGCGAGAGACGACATTCAGGCAAGTTTCCCATGGGTATATTTGCTACTGTAGGTTTAAATTTGAAACAGACAATGCAGTCTCGTACGGTAGACTTTGATAGATTTCTCCCATCCATGAGCCAAGATCTGATGAACCGTAGCCAGCAATAACTGAGGACCTGCATGGAGTAGTCGACAGTGTTCGTAATTGAAAATTAGCCTTGTTAAATTATGTTTAGATGATAATAATATAGGATGCTTCACATTCGACTCTAGAGAAGATAATTTAAGACGACCCCCAACACACAGTAACTCATCTTTGTTAATAAATGGTGTTAAAGATGATAACTTATGTTTCTTGTGCAGAAGAGATGGCCTTTGTAATGTAGATATTTCATCATGAAAAGTTTCTAATTGACAAAGTTTTAGAAGTCGCACCCACGCAAAACTTAATTCATGAATGGTTAATGGACCATTTTGATGATTTATGGATTTTGTTTTGCAATTGTGATAGAATCGAAAGTTTTTTTTTGTTGTGTTTCGGACCCAGGATTATAGAGAAATTCTGGACCTGTCCACCAAATCTTAGATGACAACAATGTACCTGGTAGTATTCCACGTGATGCTAGGTCAGCTTAGTATTGACATAGTACCAGTTGTGCATATTTGTGAGGGCTTGAATTTTGGATACCCAATTTGCCACGAAAATTTGAAACATACTTGGTTTAGTATGAATCCACCATAGAGCTACTTGTGAATATGTCCAGTAAAAGTATGGAGCTCGAAAGCTTTAATAGTTTGATGCATTAATTGAGCACCTAATAAAGCTGCGCATAACCCTAGGTGGGGTACAGAAATTGATTTTAACGGTGCAACCTTTGTTTTTGCGCATAGTAATTGAGCCTGAATTTCCCCAGATACCCTTGTGCTACGCAGGTAAATACAATTAGCATACGCATCTTGAGACGAATCACAGAAACAGTGTATCTCTCCAACATTTGGTACTCTTTGCAAATTACATGTCTTGATACTTGTAAGCAATTTAAGTGATGTAAACCTGATCTGAATTGGAACCATTGTTTAGATAAGTCTGTGGGAATGTTCGTATCCCAATCAAGTTTTAAAGCCCATAGACGTTGTATGACTATTTTTACCAGTATAATGCATGGACTTAGAAGTCCTAGTGGCTCATAGATTTGGGCAATATCGGATAGAATTGTACGTTTGAAAATGTTATCGCTTTCTTGATAAACTTGCGTAATGTAAAACCACCAGATTGCAAAATTGAATTGATTTATATTTTATTTAGTTCTTTTACATCGTCACCGCCAGTCAACAGATCATCGACATAGAAATCGTTTAATATTACGTCAGATGCTATTGGAAATTGATCTTTATTTTCGAATGCAAGTTGATTCAAGCACATAATTGCAAGGAAGGGAGCAGCGGTGATGCCATAAATGACCATATTTAATTGAAAAAATAGAAACTTCATCGTCGGAATTTTCTCTCCAAACTATCTTTTGTAATGGTCTATCATCTAGATGAATGAGTATTTGTCGGTACATTTTGGAAATGTCTACGGATACTATATATGCATACTTACGAAATCGTAATCACGCCATGGTGTGGTAAATAGAAAGAAATTGTATCTGTGGCGGCCCTGCATAATTCTAATTTCGACACACTGATTGATACTCATTCAAAAATTGGTGATAATTTGTCCTCAGCGTTTGACAATAATTTACCCTCTAATGATGAAAGCTGTTTAATTGCTGTGGTTTTTGAATCACCCAGTAAATCGATGGGATATTTCAATGGAAAACGCACAATGAATCTACCAGTGCTGTCTCTGGTAGTAGTTTTTTGGAAGAATGACTCACATTGTATATCGTCATCTGACATGAGCGGAGACGAAGACACTTCTTCAAATTCCCAGAATTTCTTTAATTGATCATCTTCACACAAAAGTGTTTTAGAGAAATTGCAAAATGAAGAATTGATATGTACTGGAATTGGCCCAGAAATAATCCATCCCACCTTCGTGTTTTGGATCACAGGTTTACCTTTGCCTAAACTTACTTTACCATCAATAAGTACATCCCAAAATAAACTAGCACCGATGAGCATGTCGATCTCACTTGGTTCATGAAAGTTAGGATCAGTCAACTGGATATTTTGAGGAATTTTCCAGTTTGAAATATTGACTACCTGATTTGGTAATTCACTTGATATAACTGGAATTATGAAACATGGAAGAGACGTGGTAAAATTGTTATAATTAGATGTAATCGTACCCTTACATTTCTTGTTAATTTTCGAAGTTCTTTGGTTTATGCCGATAATCGATATATTTGTGGCCATTGTAGATAAACTTAATTTGTTGTAGAATCGCTCTGTCAGAAAATTACATTGAGCGCCATTATCTAAAAGTGCTCTGCAACCATGAAAATTGCCATGAATATCTTTTACTTGTATAATTGCAATGGACAATATGACTTGTGTATTAGATGAAGCAAAATTTGAACACATGTTAATTTGGGCAGTGCTATCTGAAATCTGAGAAGTAACTACAGTGGCTCGTTGTTGGTGCAGCAGGGTGTTATGCTTGCCCTTGCATTTTCTACATGTGCCAGAACGACATGTTTCTTCATTGTGGCCTGTTTTTAAACAATTGGCACAAAGATTTAACCTATTTGCATTTTCAAGTCTAGTAGGTATGTCCAACCTAAGAAAATTTGCACAATCGTAAATTAGGTGATTTGCTCCACAAAAAGTGCATTTGATATTGCTAACCGATAAATTAACTTGATGATTATTTTTGTGAAATGTAAATTTTGAATTGTGCAATTGTGATGACCAATTTGTAAGGTTTCTAACAAATCTGCCTTTGACCTTAAGAATCCGAATAATTCGTTTAAAGTTGGCAATTGGTGTCAACAAGTTTATATTCCTCCCAGTCTCTGAGTGCAGGTTTATCAAGTCTACTGGTAATTATATAAATAATAAGTGTGTCCCATTCATCTGTAGGCTGATTTAAAAGTTTTTAGGGCTCGTAAATGTTTTGAAACATTGTCAATTAGTTGGCGTAATTGGATAGATGATTCTTTGTGAATTGATTATAGGTTAAAATAACTTTTACATGGTTATGAGTTAGAAGTCTAGTATTATCATATCGTTGACACAAAAGTTCCCATGCAGTTTTATAATTGGTTTCAAATAATTCTAATGACTGAATGACTAGCTGCTGTACCTTCGAGTGATGCTCGGAGATACTGAAATTTTTGTATTTTACTTATAGACTCGTTTGTATGGATAAGCGAGTTAACCGTGTCTTTGAACTCCAACCAGTGATCATAGGAACCTTTAAATGTTGGTAAAGTAATCGTAGGTAATTTAACATTTTTTAATTGATTAATCGATTGTATTTGTTGCGAACTATCAAGAATGTGATCAGTGGGAGAACTGTCACTATGTAAATATTCTTTAAAGAAGGACATGGCATTGTAAGAACGTTCTTCAAATGAACTTCTTTCATTGTAGTGTTCTTCAAGTTGTTCAGTATTACAGATCGTCTCAATTTTTATTTGTATATCATTAAATTCCCTTATTATTTCTACATACCCAGAATATCTAACTTCTATTTCCGATTTTTTTGGTTTAATTTAATTAATAATTGTCGTTCTAATTAACTCAACATATTTCTCACAATTGGTTAATTTTTGTTTTATTGACCCACTAACACGTATGAGATTTTTTAGACTTTCCGACATTGTAATTAATATGTGTAAGTAAATAACAACAGATTACTTAAGAACAATATGTTTTGATAATTGATTGCAACACGTATTTATGTAGGTATAATAGAAAGTACGTCTTTGCTAAAGTAGTACTCCTTAAATTGATAATATTGAATTATATTGTTAAATTGAATATTCACATAGGCAAGGATAGATCAAATAGGAATATTTAGTAGATTGGACTTGTTTACCCGTCGTACATAAAGCTTAAAGAGTAAAAGACTGGTGTGAGCGATAACGGCGGTGGCCTGCTTCGCTTCTCTCGCTTTCTCTCACGGCTCTTTATGGCTGCTTAGTGGTACGGGTTCACGTGTGGTTTCTGCTTTGTTCGGTGTGAATCGGCCGGCGGACGTCCCTAATGGCGTTGCACTTGAACCGAAACTTCGCAAAGAACTATGTTTTTGATTCCTGTTACTCCTCTGAAGTGAAATATGGCTCGAACTGACCAATTTTTGTTTGTGAGCTGGTTCTGGACTTTTAGTTTGTAATTGATGAATAAAATAGATTACTGTACTAGTGAACTGTATTTGATATTTGAGTACATCCGTACCTTACAAAAGCTCGTACATTACTAGAAAAAGCCAGGCTAGGCCTAATGTTGTTGCCAACGCTAAGTAAATAAAACTAGAATTTTTACACTAACACACCCTTTCCTATTATATTTTTCTCTAATGCATCGGATGGTTTCATTTATTCAGCGATGGAGATGAGCTTTACCAGTGTAATACTGGTCGATAATGATTGGAATTTGTTTGTCACTAGGCGTCCTAGTAACATCTTCGCAAACTTTGGGTTTTACATCTTTTTTGGGTAAGAGAAATGATAATATTTCGAGAATAGGGGGGTCAATGTTGTTTTCAATACACTACATTTCAGAGTCCTTAAATTCTTACGACCATTATATAGCATGCCAAACAGATGTTGAATGACGGTATCGAGATCACATGGTAGATCTACGATAAAATAGTTTCTATGTTGCACTGACTTACTGGATATTTTATTTAATTTTAAACTCTGAAAGTTAGCGTTTTCTTCGAACAAGTCGTCAAGGATTTTATAATGAAATTTTTTGGAAAAAGGTCACAATGCTTTTGTTGGTTTTGTCTAGGAGTTGTCCGTTTGAAAAATTCTATTTTCGATTAATCGATAAGTGATTTTATTTCGATAAGGTTTTGAATTTTTTTACGGCGTCATTTTCGTTCATCGTATTTCTGTCGTGTTATTCTGGTTATCCGAATCGTGTTCTTTTGAAGTCAAGGGTCTTTGTATAGGGTACGCTGATAGTTTGAATTTTACTTGAAAGTTAGAATAGTCCTGAAGGTGATGTCCCTTTATACGAGAAAGAGCATCTGCATTTTTGTTAATGCGACCGGGTATATACCGGGTACTCTTCGAGTTTTAGTCAGTACTCGAGTTTTACCAGCATGCTAGGGGGTTACCGGGATCTTTTATGGAGAAGAGCCACGTTAGGGGTCTATGGTCGGTTATTAGCTTGAATTTGCGACCAAATATACAGGGACGGAAATGTTTCATACATAATATTTTCGAATTTCGAATACATGATATTTTGTCGGTGCTCGGTTCAACTCCTTTTTTAGATATAAGGTGGTCCAGATACACGATTTCTTTACGGAGAAACTTCATCGCACTATCTGGTTGGATCTTTAGATTCGCATCGCGAAGACGTTTGAGTACTTCTGTGAAACGAGAGAGGTGTTCGTGTACAGTTGGGAAATATATAATGATGTCATCCATATATACGAGACATATTTCATTCTGGATGCCTAAAAGGATATTGTCCATCACCCTTTTAAAGGTGGAAGAAGCATTCTTAAGTCCGAAGAGCATACGAACGAATTCATAGTGTCTGTTCTCCATACTGAAAGCATTTTTCGAGATATCTTTTGGGTCTATTTCTATCTGGTAAAACCCAGATGCCAAGTCCAGTGTCGTAAAATATCGACACTTGCCTAGCTAATATAGGAGATCTGAAATATTTTGTAAGGGGTACTTGTCTCCTACAGTTAACTCATTAAGTTTTCTGTAGTCTACAACCACACGCTATTTCTGCTTACCGGAAACATCGACCTCCTTAGGGACAACCCATAGGAGAACCAAGGGGAATTTAAATGATGAATAATATTTTGCTCTAACATTTTAGACACCTGCGTTTTAACTTCCTCCTTGTATATTTGGGGCTACCGATACAATTTTGCGAATATCGGTTTCGCGTCGTTAATATCTATTGCGTGTTTAATTTCATTGGTAAACGTTATTTGATCGCCTTCAAGATATAATATATCCGAAAACTCTAAACAAAGTTGAGTGATTAGTTTACATTTTTCTCCATTCAGATGATCTAGGTGAACTTGGGATTTTATTTCATGATGTCTGTCCACGTGAGTTTGAGAATTTCCTTCGTTGATATTGTTTAGAACGAGATTTTGTATTAGTTCTAATTTTATGTCCGAATAGTTGATGGTTTTGGGTATAGCGTTTGAATTTATTATGGATGTAATAAATTCACCTTTACCATTTACTTGAACTATCGGATTGGGGAGTCTCACATTGTCTATTTCTGTAACTAGCAGTATAAGCAATATAAGCTTGGGTTTATAATAGTGTCATGTTGGATTCTATCGATTTTTGAGGTTGTGGTTCCGACTGAGTAGGTGGGCCTGTTCGAAAATCGTGATTGTTTGTAGGGGTCGTATCGAAAGTAGGTGTATTAAAATAATTTTCAGAGGAACTATTACCAGTATAATAGTCTATATTGAAACCGTCGTATTCCGAAGTATTAACAGTTTAATAGTTCGGATCTGTGGAAGCATTATTATCTGTATAATACTTAGAGTTAGCATTTTCATAAAAATTATGTTTTTGTTAAGGATTTTCTAGTTCGATATTTTGGTTGATATGTAGAATTTTTCTGTTGAGATTTGGTTTGTAATAATTCGGTTAAATCGCAGGAGATCTTGAACTGTTGAAGTTCGGGCTAGGTGTGATAACAGGTGGTCTTTGTTGCTGGATTTTGTGTGTAATAATTGGGTCTAGAAAAATTTTGAGGGATGCCGAAAGTAGGGATCGAGAACTTTGTTGTCTCTCACGGCATTCACTGGCGATGTATCCAGTGCGTTTACAAAATGAAAATTGCTTTGCAGACAAAAATAAATTTGGGTTGCGTATATTGTTATTATTACGATTTAATTTTTGATTCTTGAAATAATTTAGTTGGAATTCCCTCCGAACTGTCGTGATTGCCGTTAGCATATATGCTGAATCGCTTGCCCTAACCACATGTGCAATTTTGGGTTCTAACCCTGTGAGTAGGGTATTTAAAACTAAACCTTGGACTAATTGAATTTGAGCTTGTTCTTGAGCTAGTTTTAATTGTTGTTTATGCACAGAAGCGTGCATTTTTGCTTCATGCGTTTGTAGACGTGCAATAAATGTGTGGGGAGATTCACCAGGAAGCTGTAGCATCCTTTGTAAATTTTGAAAGAAGTTATTAAAGAAGTTAAATCTCGGCTGTCACCGAAGTTATTTTATAATAAAATTTATATTTCATCCCACATAGCTGGGTTTCTGGAGTTGACTAGTTCAGCTGCACGACCTTTCAATTTAGTTTTTTATACGAAAGTTAGAAGTACCTTTTGGTTACCAATTGACATATCATACCCAGTTTTACAAGAATTTATAAATGTGTTTAAATTAATTTGACTACACTTATATTCAGGGATGATAGAAAAAATTAAAGTAATTATATTTCAAAATATGGTTTTAACCTATCGAAATTGATTTTGGTTTTTAGCTTAGTTATTGGGTTAATTAGAGTAGCTGAATATTTATAGAAATTTGAAACGGGTCGTTTAACTTGTTTCGTAATTTATCGGCGATTTGGGATTCTTTTCAATAAACCTTTGACCAATTTGGTATTCGGGAGGTACTACTGAGCATCAAATCGAGCTTTCGCTTTTTGTTCCTGTGCTTCAGTTTTTGTACTGCGACTTTATAATAGTAGGAGAGGCGATTATTCAGATCCCTGACGTATTTCGTGACTAGTCATTTTTTAATATAACGTCTCGGCGGTCTGCTGGACGTGTGTCCGAAAACCAACTCATAGGGTGTAAACCCATAAGCTTTGTTAACGGAATTGTTATTACATATTACTGTATCAGATAATATATTGAAGGGGTGTTCATCGGGATGTTCCGTAATACGTATTTTCATCATTTCTAATAGAGTGGAGTGAAACCTCTCTAAGAAACCGTTCGATTGGAGATGTCCTACAATAGAGTATGTTAACTTGATGTCATAGAGAAATCACAAATCTCTTAAGATGGCAATGTCGAACTCTCGGCCGTAGTCGCACTTTGCCGATTTGTCTATAATAGGATATGCTTGACTAAATCTTCTAGGATAGAGACTTCTAGGATGTCAATGTTTACACGTTCGAAAAGGACTTTTGGGGTTTCTGTGATTACTAAAGGTGTATCTAAATTTTTGCGACAGGTTTTTGTTTTTTAACAAATTTGCTTTAACAAAGTTTTTATATAATTGTCAACGCCTTTTGTCAACCCTTTCCAATTATATTGTTCTCTAATGCGTTGGATGGTCTCATTGATTCCGCGATGAAAATACCGTGCCTTATCAGCATAATACTGGTCGATAATGATCGGAATTTGGCGGTGACTGGGCGTCCTAGTACGTCTTTACTACGTCTTTTTCTAATAAGAGAAATGACAAAATTTAGAGACCAGGGAGGTCAATGTTACTTTCAATACAGTAGGATTTAGAGTCCTTAAATGCTTCACGACCTTTGTATAGCGTGGCAAACAGGTGTTGAATGACGGTATCAGGGTCCTATGGTAGAGCTGCGATAAAATAGTTTCTATGTCGCACTGACTTACTGGATAATTTATTTAAATTTTGAGATTGTTTTGCTGGAAAAAAGTTACAATGTTTTGTTGGTTTTGTCTAGGAGCTGTCCGTTTGAAAATTCGATTTTAGAGTAGTCAATTTGTTCCGTACAAATTTATAAAGGTTTCGAATTCTTTTACGGCGTCATATTCGTTCGTTTCTGTCGTGTTACTTTGGTTATCAGAATCGGATTCTTTTGAAGTCGATGGTCTTTGAAAGGGGTACGCTGATAGTTTGAATTTTGTTTGAAAGTTAGAATAGTCCTGAAGGCGATGTATACGAGATTTATAAGAGAAAAAGTATCCGCATTTTTGTTAATGTGACCAGATTTATATTCCATTTAGAATTCGTACTCTTCCAGTTTCAATTGTCAGCGTACTATGCGGCTACTGGGAACTTTTATGGTGAAGAGCTATGTTAGGTGTCATTAGCTTGAATTTTCCACCAAATATGTAAGGATGGATATGTTTCACGGCCCAAACAATGGCTAGGAGTTGACGCTCTATGGTTGAGTATTTGGTTTCGTCTTTACAGGATGTCCTTGAAAATAAATCGATTGGTAATCGATTGGTAAGCATGCTATCTATACCCATTAGTAAATAGAAGAAGCGTAATGTCATTGAAAAACAAAAATATCCTGTATTAAACGATATTCCGACCTGTCCTGACATACGCTTGTCTAATACGGCACGGTATATCACGAACCCAATATGGACGACTGCAGACAACTCAAAACAAATTACTGGGACTACCGACGAACAGTGACAGATACACAAACCTACAGACACTACATGAAGACGCAGACGTAAAATTTATCAAAGAACACATAAAAGCCATCGCTACAATATTTTATGAGAATCGAATATACACAGCGCTAATATCGGCGTACCTAAAAGATATAAAAAATGAACAGCATACACACGCCTACTTGCATGAAGGACTTCACAGGTAAGGCCATAACAAGACAGAAAACATTAATAATTAAAAGTAGGTAACTAAAACTAAAATATAATTAAAATAACCAAAATATAATTTAAAATGAGAATTTAAATAATAACAAAAGACAATTTATCAATAAAAACAATCACTATAATAGGAGAATAGAACGGGCAACCAAGGTTACCCGCTTGATCTAGTATTAAAATCATTTTTAGAACAATAGAATAATAACAAATAAATACATATATCGGGAAACATACTATGTTTAGAATATTCGATGTATATATGTAGTATTATAATATATATGTCTATGGATCTATACGTTGACGTACTCAATAAGTCACAATAAATAGAACTCAAAGTGAAATCACATAAATATACTTAGTAAAATTAATAAAAGCAGGGTTTTTTATCGTTCTAAACTGTTCTCTGTATAATAAACGTAAAACTCAAAAAAAAAAAACAAAATCAAAGGAAAATAATTATCGAGGCGAAAACGAAATATCATAAAATAATCTAATAAACTACGGGAAATACCAGGTTATTAGGAAATTGGCCAAACTAACAAGAATAACAAAGAAAGCTAAATAATGAGGAGGTCTGAACAGCGACTGGGCGTCTCACCGTGGTCAGCAAGGGATTCACAAGAGATGCTTGTTAAATAAATTATATATATTTAGTAATACATAAATTATATAACATCTAAAATGCCATGTTTCCTCATAGCGGCAAGAAGTAATCCTTGCTGGCGGCGAGATGATAATTAAGTAACTCAAATATATTAGCTGTAAATACTGTAAAAATACAAGACACAATATATATATATATATATATATATATATATATATATATATATATATATATATATATATATATATATATATATATATATATATATATATATATATATATATATATATATATATATATATATATATATTTTAAAGTAAGGTAATCTTTACCAATTGGACCTTGTGAGAGCACAGCTCCGATGTTAAAAGCACTTGCGTCAGTGGTGAGTAGAAAAGTTTCGTCGAAATTCGGATAGATGAGAACTGGGGTCGAAATGAGGGATTGTTTCAATTCTTCAAAGAATTTTTTACATTCGAAATCGAAAACAAAAGGGACATCTTTTTGTAATAATTTGGTAAGAGGTTTAGATAGATTAACGAAATTTCTGATGAATCTTCGATAATAGCCTGCTAGACCTAGACAGGATTTGAACTCCTTTTGGTTAGTTGGCTGGAGAAAACTTTGAATACACGAGATTTTCTCGGGGCTCGGCTTAACTGCTTCTTTAGTAATAAGGTGGTCCAGATACGCGACTTCTTTACGGAGAAACTTGCACTTATCTGATTGGATCTGTAGATTTGCATTGCGAAGACGATTGAATACTTCCGTGAGACGAAAGAGATGTTCATGTACGGGTAGGGAACATTCCATGTATAGAGGACATCTTTCATTCTGGATGCCTATTACCATTTGAAAGGTGGAAGGAGCGTTCCTAAGTCCGAAGGGCATACGAACGAATTCATAATGTCCGTTCTCCACACTGAAAGCACTTTTCGAGATATCTGTTGAGCCTATTTCGATTTGGTGGAATCCAGATGACAAGTCCAGTATCGTAAAATATTGATACTGGCCTAGCTGATTTAGGAGATCTGAGATACTTGGTAAGAGATACTTGTCTCCTACAGTTAACTCATTGAGTTTTCTGTAGTTTACAATCACACGTCATTTACACTTACCGGAAGCATCGAGCTTCTTAGAGATAACCCATATTGGGTTAATATAATTGGGTTGGATAATTGGTCGCCTTCAAGATAAGTGCTTAGTTCACTTTCTTCTTGGTTCAGATGATCTAGGTGGAGTTGGGATTTTATTTCGTGATATCTGCTCATGTCAGTTTGAGAATTTCCTTTGTTGATATTGTTTACTGAGAAATTTTATATTGGTTCTAATTTTATGTCCGAAAAGTTGATGGTTTTACGAATTGCGTTTGCATTTATTATAAATTCATCCTTATCATTTATTTGAACTATCGCGTTGGGGCGTCTTACCTTGTCTATTTCGTAGCTAGCAGTATAGCTTCAGTGTTAGTTAAGTAGCATTTCACTTTCGAAAGCAGTTCTATTGAAATTATCTTTGAAATGCCACGAGTATTATTAAGAGCGTCTGGATTTGGATAATTTTGTATATCTGTATAATAATTTTGTAATTTTGTATCATGACTATAGATCGAAATCGTTTTAATTGGTTATGTTTTTTATTTTTTATATCCACTATACAATTATAGTGTTCTAAAAAGTCAGAACCAAGAATTCCATCGAATTCTGTCGGGACACAAATATAAATTTAAATAGGTCTTTGTCGTCAAACAGGATATAAGCAGTTTCATTAATAATTATTTTTTGATCGGTTACATCTTCAATTGTTACATTTTCAGGACATCTGATACTATAATTTTGACAAATATTAGGTTTAAATATAGACAGACCTGCGCCTATGTTGATTAGTAGTCTATGTGTGTTGGTAGCGTTATAAGTGTAGTATAAATTTTTGGATTTAACCCTTCGCCAGGAACAACCAATCTGTGAGATCCATTATATTTTCATTTTAACCATTTATATCCGCAAAACGGTTTTTTAGTTCTACTATATACTGCTGGCGCTGGGATCGTTTGTAAATTACATACTTGCTGTGCGATGTTCCCTCCACCATTCAAGTAGTATTTTATTATTTAACTAGTATTTAAGAGCAACAGAAAGCATTTTTTTTACAAATATAGAAGATTTTACTTTATTGTAAGAATGGTTAGGCGCATATTGTCCAAAATTATGTTTAATCACCATTTGTCGACTATATATCCGCTGGACATTTAAATTTTAAATAAGCGCTGTTGTTGAATTTAAGTTTTTATTTATTTCGACTGCTAAGTATAGTTTCTGTTACTTTCGAATCTGCCTAGAATTAAGTAAACACTTTTATTTACATTTTAAAGAAATTTAAATATGTCCAGACATATAGAAACATGAGACGTTCATTTTGCATTTTATTTTAACTTTTGCTTCACTTTTTAAGAAGTATTCTGAGTAAAAAAATTCTTGCCGTTTCACAAGATTAATTACAATATTTTTTAGGGTTAATTTTAATCATTTTATTGTTTGTATAAAAAAAATAAAGGATATGTGTATTTTATAATATACTACTTTTAGCGGTCGGTTGTACTAATACGTTTGTATACTTAATATTTTACCTAGCCAGAAACTTAATGAGGGTTTTTATGATATAATATTTTTTAAAACATTGATTGTAAAATATTAAAAAAAAAGATTTTTTATAAGATTATTATATGATATTTTCTGTAGCAGATATTATCTGTGTTCTGTCTTTATATCTAATTATATGTAAGCACTGGTATTGTTAAAATATTAGGTAATGGTAACCCTTTTAAAATGGTAACCCTCTTTATTAAGTAGCAACACCATGATAGGTGGAAACGATTCGGAAGCGATTCGGTTTTGGAAGTGGGACGTTTAAACTTTGTGTGTAAGGTGCCTTGATGTAATTGTAGTTTAACTTTGTGTTTAAGGTGCCTTGGAGCTTGGAGTAATTGTAGAGTTATTTGTGAGCGTGAGACACGCGCGGTCGTGTCGTCTGCTGTTTAGTAAAGTTTTTGAAGAGCACAAGTCACTTGTTTTACGTGTTTATTTGAGTTGTTTGTTATAATTAAAAATGGATAAATTCCTGAAAAGATATCAGAACCATCAACTTCTAGCGGGAGTAGTGAAATAAAGAAAAAACGGCTTTATGACGACAATTATTTGAAATTTGGGTTTACTGTGATTGAGAATAAACCGCAGTGCGTAATTTGCTTTGAAACTTTGTCAAGAGAAAGCATGAAGAAATCGAACTTGGTACGCCACCTAAACACAAAACATCCTAATGAAAAAAATAAACCCGTGGAATTTTTTGAGCGAAAATTAAAAGCTCTTGAACATGAAAAAAGTGCTATAGTACAAATGTCCAACCTAAATGAGAAAGCGTTGCTCGCTAGTTATCGAGTAGCTTTTCGTGTGGCTAAAGCAGAAAAACCTCACACTATTGCCGAAAATTTGATTTTACTAGCAACTTTAGATATAGCAGATATTATGTTTGGCAAACAAGAGGTCGAAAAGCTCAAAAGTATACCTCTCTTTGACAATACCATTCAACGCAGGATAAGCGATATGGCGACTAACTTTCGTGATCAAGTCATAGAAAAAATATAGAAAAGTTCTTTTGTATCCTTGCAATTGGATGAATCAACGGATATTGCGGATTGTGCGCAGTTTGTAGTTTTTGTGTGTTTTCAATCCAATGAAAAATTAATGGAAGTAATACTATTTTGCAAGGCACTTCCTACACACAAATACTACAGGTCAGTGCTTGTATGACAAGTTCCTTGAAGCTACGCAAGATATGAATATCGATTGGGCACAAAAATGCATTGCTATTTGTAGTGACGGAGCAAAAGCCATGACTGGTGCGAAGAGTGGATTTATTGGTAGACTGAAAGAACAGATTCCAACGCTTGTTGGATGCATTCCTTTCTCCATCGCCAAGCTCTTGCAGCCAAAACCTTGCCACAAGGATACAGTCAAGTTCTAAATATTATTATTAAAATTGTAAATTCGATTAAAGGATAAGCGTTGCAGACTCGATTGTTTCGAACCATTTGTGAAGATATGGGGGCACTCCGTCGAAATTTTACTTTACCATACAGAGGTAAGGTGGTTATCAAAAGACAAAGTACTGACTAGAGTTATGGAACTTCGCGCTGAACTTTTAGTATATTTACAGCAAGCCAAATCAGATTACTCGGAATTCATTTCTGACCCGGAATTCCTTTTGAAATTAGCTTTTCTTTCTGACTTATTTGAGCATTTGAATAACTTCAATAAAAGTTTTCAAGGGCCGGATGAAAATGTCATCGCAGTAAAAGACAAACTCCATGGCTTTACAAAAAAATTGAATTGTGGTCATCGTCTATAAATCAAAACAACTTTGATTCATTTTTGTCGACACAGTCTTTCATTGAAGAAGTCGGAAGTGAGATAAACATCAATTCATATATATCTGGTATGAAAATGTTTGAAGAAAGAATTGTGTCATTACTTCTCAGTGCAAGAGATATCATCGGATAACACTGGGCAAAGATGGATCTTAAATCCGTTTTTAAATGCAGCTATGAATGAGGCAAATTTAGCAACTAAGCTCAAAGAGAATCTGCTGGAATTATCTGCCGATGGAATGTTGAACTTGGAATTCAAGTCTGAAAATTTTGATACCTTTTGGTTAAAAAGAAAAACAGAATACCCGGAATTAACAACTGAGGCTTTGAAGTGTTTGATTCCATTTGCTACCTCGTACTTGTGCGAGTTGACATTTTCATCAATGGCCCAAATAAAAAGTAAACAAAGAAATCGCTTAAATTTTGAAAACGATTTAATACTTAATGTTGCAAAAACGGATCCACGATGGGAGAAATTGATTGAACAAAAACAAGCGCAACCTTCACATTAAAATGAACGAGTAGTCGAAGATTTTATTTTTTGTTAATTTGTTTGTATGAATAACATTACGAGTATCCTTTTGTTAACTATTTCTTAATATATCTATCTTCTTAAAATTTATTGATTTTTTTACTGAAGTACCTAGTTCTCTCGACCTCTCGCGACCCCCCATTGGGTCGCGACCCACAGGTTGAAAAACACTGCTCTAATAGATATTGAAGTCAACTAATATAAATGTTATATAAAATATATTGTATTCCATTCATTATTCAAAGTAGCTCCCACACTTCTATAATTTTATTATCAGGTAACATAAAACCTTCAGTATGTTATCTGAAAGCCAGACGTAACTCAATAATGCTACGTGTCTTATCATATAACTATATACATTGTAACCAACGTTTATGATGATTTGCTTTTTCACAAATATTAATTTATGTGTGTATTTTTTAGATAAAATCATCACCCCTCTACAAGAAGCGAAGAAACAGCTCTCATTAGAGGAAGTAGTTCTAAAAGAAAAGAAGTGGGACACCAACAATTTCAATTCGAAAAAATTTTATAAACTCTTTGGAGAAATGATTGCACTTCAAAATTTACCGTTTTACTTTGTGGAGGGGCCGGGTTTTCGCAGAATGATGCAAGAATTAGCACCACGATATAATTTTAGAGGGCGCAATTTTTTCACTGATTTTGTGTGCAAGGAACCATATGGCAGAGTTGCTGAAAAAGTTAAAGAATTGATCGAAAAATTTAATTACATATCGTTTACATCTGACATTTGGTCAGACCCAAGCTCAAATGCCTCTTTACTTAGCATGACTTGCCATGGAATTGCAAAAAACTTTAATAGATCATCGATTATATTGAAATCCGAGATATTCGACACTGGTGACATAATTTCCGAAAAATTTAACACCATGCTTTCTGAATGAAATATTAAAAAAGACCAAGTCCATTGCCTAATTCGAGACGAAGAATCTAATATGAAAAAAGCTGTGCGATTAGCAGCATTGAATAACATAGATTGTACAGTTCACAAGATACAACTTGCTATTCGCAGTTGTTTAGATTCGCAAGAAAACATAAGAATAGTCAAACAAAAATGTAAGAAAATTTTGACTCATTTCAATCATTCTACTATCGCTCAGAAGCAACTGCAAGCAATTCAGGAGAGACTAAATCAACCTCATCTCAAAGTGTTCCAAGACTGTATAACGCGATGGAACGGTACATTTTACATGTTCGAGCGTTTTTTAAAGGTAAAGGATGCCCTAAGTATTTACATCAATAACAGTGAGATAACCCTATGTTGCCAGAAGAGTGGAAAATCATCGAAAGTTGTATTGAGTTATTGAAACCTTTTGACGAAGCCACATGGGAACTAAGCAGCTCTCATGTCCTTACTTCATTTGCAATTCCAATAATTCAAATGCTTGAAAAAAAAGTTGATGACTATTTAACAAGATCACCCTATTTTTATACAATTCGACAGGCCGTCACGACTCTGAGTGATCTTTCGACAAAGTTTTCCAACTTAATGGAGAACAATTTATATGTCATCGCCACCTACTTAGACCCTCGCTATAAGCACAAGTTTTTTACACCAGTGACTGAGGAAAAGATTAAAGAAGACATTTTGACTTTGATGATGAGAAATTCTGAGAATGACATTACCGGTTCTCTTAATTCCGAAGGGGCTAAAAGAATGAAAATGACACATTCCTCGGAAAAAGATACGGAACAACTAGGACCAGGGACGTCCGGTTTGGTCAGAGAGCCATGCTTAAAAAACGATCTTGCTATGATGTTGGATTCGTCAAGTGAAGATGAGAGCCAAGAAACGCCAGAAAATGGTAGCGCTGAAGCTGTACGCAAAAAGCAATTGCTTTCTTACCGCAATAAAAAGAGGGTCAATGTAAATGAAAATCCTTTTAAATAGTGGACCGTTCATCGAGAAGAATTGAAACTATTATTACCAATAGCACGCAGATTTTTATCGACACCACCAGCCAGTGTTCCTAGCTAACAATTATTCAGTAGCGCGGGTTTAACTTACGAACCTCTGCGCAACAGACTTGACCCCGAAAAAGCGGCAATATTACTTTTTATTAAATATAATGCTCCAATTTTTAACTTTTCATACTAAACATTTAATAAAAATATTAAAAATTACTCTTATTATTTTATTTCTGCACCAATAGTTTCTTTTTTTTATGAAAGATCTTCAGATCTGCATCCGCATCCGCGGATGTGAGCCTCCAAAAATCCGCATCCGCATTCGCGGATGTGAAAAAATCTGCATCCGCAACATCCCTGATTCAAAGTATGAAAGTTGAAGCTCTCGTTTAATCCTGGATATTGCTTGATGCATATCCATAGGTTTACTTGCCCTTATTATAGATCCTAATTTTGGATTTAATCCTGTCAATAGAGTGTTTAGCGTCATTGTTTTAATTAGATTCGATTCTGCGGTTTTTTGTTCCGCGGTTAAGTGCTGGTTTTGAATGGCTGCATGCATATTTGCATTATGCGTTTGCAAGCGAGACTAAATTTAAAGCAGTTTGATTATTGACTAATTCTTTGAAGATCTTAAATGAGAGACGTAAGGTCTCCAGAGTCTCCAAAATGAGTCTCTAATAAATACTTAATTTCCTCCCAGGTTGACGGGTTCCTGGAATTAACTAATTCGGCAGCTTTACCACGTAATTTATTTTTCACATGGAGAGTTAAAAGTATCTTTTGATTATCGACTGCCATGTTGAAAGCGCATTTTATAGCATTTAAAAATGTTTGCAAGAAAATTTGATTTCCGTTGTATTCCGGAACAATTGAAAAACTTTCAGATAATTTATATGGTTCTAAAATACCTTCGTTTGCCATTTTTATATGTTAATTTAATTATTAAGTTTCAAAAATGTTTTAAATAGTTATTTAATTTGACAAAATAATATATATATATATATATATATATATATATATATATATATATATATATATATATATATATATATGTTATATAAAATATTTAATTGTATACATTTTAGACTTAGAATACTTAGAATAATTTCAGTTAGGTACCATTTACATTGTATCATATCTCAAGTAACACAATCTTTGCTTTTTCTTATCAGTTGTTTCTCATAGTTACTTAATACTATTCGTGACTTATCTTATTCTCAAAAACAAAGACTTGCTTATGGTCAGCAACTCACGTCTAACTTCTAAGAATACTCATGGCTAAAGCCATTCCCATGCAGAGTCAGCAAATGACAGTTTATATAGGCGAAAGCGTGCGACCAGAAGTTAGTATCCGGCAGAGCGGCATAGTATCCGGCAGAGCGGCATAGTATCCGGCAGACCGGCATAGTATCCGGCAAACTAGCCTAACTCATTTCAAACCTCCGGTACTCACTTAATATTATTGTAATTTTAAATCCTTTATAACAAAACGTTCAATTGTGTATTTCAAAAATAAATTGTTTTTAAAAATTGATTTTTATCGACCACGATATAAAAATCTGGCGCAGCCGGTAGGATTTTCACACGTCGTTAGAACACGGACTTTCCTCACTATCGTCGTGGAATTCCAATTCCTTAGTGACTACAAAGAACCTCAAGAAAGAAAACAATTTTTACGAAGAACGCAAGAAAACCCCAAGAAGAAAATCGCTCCAGAACACGGAATCGCCTAACTGGTCCGAACCTCTTGAAGCCCGGAAGATCAGTTGTTCCCAGGTGACCCAGTTAAAACACGGAAATTGCCTCATTAACTGCGATATCCAGGCCAGCGTCCGGATGAATTTGATTTGGTAAGTGCATTCATATAGAATTGTCACGCCTTATCTCAAACTTCTCAAAGTGTATATTACATTATACGATTATACTGTCAATCGTCACATTTTAATTACGCGATTATACCGCTAATCGCATCACTTACATTTTATCTACATCTAAAAATAAAGTGGTATAGTCCAGTCGCTATTGCTCCTATATTCACCTTACTCCCTAATTTTACATTTAACGTGAAAAAATATATAAACCTATTTTTTATTATTTTATTTAAATTTTTCTAACCGATTTATTAAAAATGGCAACTGCCAACGTAAATAATCAAATTGAAGACCAGGTAGAAGCTTATAAACTTTCAGAAGTATTTTCTATTGTACCCGAATATGATGGAAATCAGATCTTCTTACAAACATTTTTAAACGCTGTTCGTTGTGCCTTCCAAATGGCTGTAGGCAACCAGAAAACATTATTGACCCTCCATGTCAAAAATAAGCTTAAAGGTAAAGCCGCTGAATTAATTAATTCTCGCAATCCTGCAACATGGGACGAGATTAAAATATTATTAGAAACTCATTTCGGAGATTCTAGGGATCTCACATCTCTCATTCAAGACCTTCAACGCATTTCACAAAATCAGAATGAATCCGCTTTAAATTTTATTTCGAGACTTCAGTCACATAATGCGAAAATGCACGCTTGTGTTCAGAAACAACCATTGACACCAGAGCAAAAATTAGCACAATCTACTTTAATAGAGACGATAACATTAAATATTCTTTTAACAGGGCTAGATCCTAAACTTGGCTCAATAATTCGTGCTGGCAATCCTTGTAATATGCTAGAAGCAATATCTCGAATTAAAAGAGAGCTACAGCTTTCGTATTTTGAAAACCAAAAATTTTCTCGTTCAGTAAATACATCTCAAATTAAGAAACCCCAAATTAGTGTACAAAAAGTCTGCTCGTACTGCAAACGAAACGGACACACTATAAACGAATGTCGCACTAGACAAGCTACCCACCAATTTAATAATAATAATTCTACGAATTTTTCTAATAACACTTTTAGGCCAAATTTTCATCAACCAGGTCAACAAACTTTTCCAAGACCTACATTTACCCAAAATCAACCTAGGCCGATGTCTACAAATCAGCCAAATAATAATTTTCAACAAAACAAATTTATGCAAAATAGACCACCAATTTTTAGACAAAACCCAAATTTTCAGAGACCCTCCGTGATAAGATCAAACCCAAATTTTAATCAACAACGTACGCATCATTTAAATGAAACTGTGGATGATACTGCTCATCCGTACTATGAAACATATTTTACAAATGATACTGCTCATTTGTACGAAAATGAACAATACGGAATGACGAATACTCCTGATTATTCAAATTCAACTCAATATTTTCAGCCCAATTATCAAATTGATAATTACGAATATAATCATACTGCTCAAAATCAAGACTCATACGACGCTACTTTTAACGATAATACTCAAAATTTCGATACTACTCAATATCCTGAAAATTCAAATACCCAAAATTTTCAATTAGACCCCCAATCTTACGAAGACCCGCCGAATCAATCAACCGCCTTAGAACAAATTCAAGCTCAATTTCAAACGATGAACTTAAATCAAAATCAAAACAGCCAAGAACAGAAATTCATGTAAATAGGCCTTTACTCACCGTAAATCCTCACAACCTATATTATATAAAGGACATAACTAACACTTTTAAAATATTAATAGATACAGGAGCAGGTATTTCAATTTTTAAGCCAAAAACATGTCTAAATTATAAAAGAAGGTCCCCTGAAAACGTTGTTATACAGGGTATAACCGATCAAAAACTTCTAATTACTGAATCAACATTAATTCCATTCGCTGACAACGATCCACATAAAGTATATATCTACAATCTTGATATTACTTTCGATGGTTTACTAGGCTCTGACTTCCTAGAGCATTATAATTGTGTAATTGATTTTAATAATAGACAACTCGTAACGAACTTTAAAACAGTACCTCTATTTAAGGTCGAAGACCCTTCTCAAGATTTTGATTTGCCGCCCTCCATTCCAAATCAGACTAAAGAAATGACTCATCCTCTTCCAAAAATTTCTAAATTCGATCAAAAACTGACTACAGTTGAAAACAAAAATTTTATTTTTCCAAATTATAATCAGACATCTCCAAAAGTAATCCAAAAACCTTCCAAAATTCAAAATAAAATTTGTATAGGTCCTCGAACTGAACAAATTTTCAAATTTAAATGTAATCTTTTTAATACTGACGCAATAATATGTAATCAAGAAATAGAAAAAGTTCGTATACCGAATGCCCTTGTGAAAATTAACAACCAAGGTGAATTTTTAACAACAGTTATCAATGCTAACGCTATAGCAAAAACTATTGACTTCTCTAAATTTGAAATAGAACCTATTCAAAATTTTTCAGCATTTAATTTAAATGACCAAATTCAAAATTCAGGTCAATTTATTGATAGAAATTTTGAAATAAGAAATCAGTTAAGACTTGAACATCTAAATAAAGAAGAGAAAGAGTTATTAACGGAACTCTGCCTCAACTTTTCAGACATATTTTATCTTGAAGGAGATAACCTCACTTTCACTAACGAGATTAAACATTCAATTGATACCGGAAATTCGAAACCCATTTTCACCAAATCTTATAGATACCCGCACATCCACAAGGATGAAGTAAAAGATCAAGTATCTAAAATGTTGAATCAAGGTATAATTAGGCCATCAGTTTCGCCATGGTCCTCCCCTGTTTGGGTTGTCCCAAAAAAAATGGAGGCCTCTAGTATACAAAAATGGCGTGTTGTGGTGGATTACCGTAAATTAAATGAAGCCACAGTAGGTGATAAATACCCTTTGCCCAATATTTCGGATATATTAGATCAACTCGGTAAGTGCGAATACTTTACGACTTTAGATCTCGCCTCTGGATTTCACCAGATAGAAATTAATCCCGAAGATATTTCCAAAACTGCTTTTTCTGTCGATAATGGTCACTATGAATTTGTTGGAATGCCCTTTGGATTACGAAACGCCCCTAGCACATTTCAACGTGTTATGGACAATATATTATTAGGAATTCAAAATGAGCGATGTCTCGTCTATATGGACGACGTTATCATTTATTCACCCACTATTCAGGAACACATGTCAAGACGTATTTAAGAGACTACGAAACGCGAACCTCAAAATTCAACCTGACAAATGCGAATTTCTCCGGAAAGAAGTCGCATATCTTGGACACATAATAACCCCTGACGGTGTAAAACCAAACCCCGACAAAATTAATTGTGTTGCAAACTTTCCGCAACCTAAAAATCAAAAAGATATTAAATCGTTTCTCGGACTCGCAGGTTATTACCGCCGATTTATTCCAAATTTTGCAAAATTATCCAAACCAATGACAAATTACTTCAAAAAGATGTTCCATTCTTTTTTGACAGTGACTGTATTACTGCATTCGAACAATTGAAAGAAGCTTTAACCACTACCCCTATACTAAATTATCCAAATTTCGATGAGCCATTTGTACTGACAACGGATGCTAGTGCATTCGCAATTGGCGCAGTGTTATCTCAAGGTCCTATCGGTAAAGACCTCCCCATTGCATATGCTTCAAGGACATTATGTCAAACAGAAACTAAATACAGCACCATTGAACGTGAATTATTAGCTATTGTTTGGAGTGTAAAACACTTTAGACCGTACCTCTTTGGCAGAAAATTTAAACTCGTCACAGACCATAGACCTCTTACATGGCTTTTTTCGATTAAAGATCCAGGCAGCCGCCTTGCGCGCTGGCGTTTAAAATTAGAGGAATACTCCTACGAAATTGAGTATAAACCAGGTAAGATAGATAAAAACGCGGACGCACTATCGCTAATAAAAATTAATTATTTCAGAAATTGTGCAAAATTACAAACAAAAGTTTTAAATTCAAATTCTGACAATGACGATAACGAATCTATCAGTACTGACGAATCCCCTGAGACAATTGTAGAAGAACTCCAAAATTTCGTAAACTTGTATAAAACTCAATCCCTAATAGATTACAACAAAATCCAATTTACTAATAATCAGTTATTAGATAAAAAACATAAAGATATTGTTACATTCTTTCAAAAAGATAAATTAGCAGATTTACACTATAAAATTATCGAGGATATACTCGAAGAGCAACCCGATTTTATGAATAACAAAATTAACATAGTCTCTAGTAAATCCGTTAAGAATCGTAAATACTATATAATTCTTTTACCATTTGAACCTGATAGTATAATAGAAACGCTTTTTATCACATTATTCAAAGGACAAGACAATTTTGAAGAAACAAAAAATTATTATATTGAAAATAATTTAGACCTACCAACTTTAAAAATGTTTTCCTATATTTATTCAGGTAAAGACATAAAACTTACTATTTGTCAAAATTTAGTCAAACGACCTGACGATGACCAAATACCAATTATAATTGATCAACATCATTCAGGAAAATCTAACCTTCATCGAGGAATCAATGAAACCATTAGACGAATCAAAGAAAAATATAATTGGCCCGGTTTACTAAAAGATGTCGAAAAATACATTCAAAATTGCGAAACATGTCAAAGAACAAAAATTTTGAGAAAAAATTTAAGTAGTCCTCTAGTAATTACGGAAACCCCGAAAACACCGTTTGAACGAGTTAACATTGACATTCTAGAAGTCCCCACTCGGAATTATGTTTTGACCATCAGAGACGAATTAACTAAATTTACTCAAGCATACCCGCTTGAAGACAAAACCGCACGATCGACAGTAAATACTTTACTTGTTTACTTCCAACACTTTGGCACACCCCTTCGCATTCACTGCGACTATGGAAAGGAATTCGACAACACCCTGCATAGAGATCTTTGTGCCCTCTATGGCATTAAACTGACGTATTCCAGTGTTAATCATCCGCAATCCAACGGATCGGTTGAACGTTTCCACGCAACCTTATTAGAGATGATTAGAATAAATAAAACAGAAAACCCTCACGAACACCCTCTAACAGTACTCCCATATGCTGTAATATGCTACAACAATTCTGTCAATAAAACCCATGGATTCTCCCCATACGAATTAATTTTCGGTCATACTTCCAGCCGACCTCCAGAAAAATTATATAATGAAAACCAGTTAATTTCAAAATATATCAGAGACCTCAATAACAGAATTTCTCACTACTACAAAATTGCCCGTGAAAAAACCATACTGTCTAAGCAGAAATCAAAAACTAGGTTTGACAAAAATGTCCCCGAAAATCAATACAAATTTAAAGTCGGAGACAAGGTCTACGTGAAAGAGTCACAGATCAAAAATAAACTTAGCAATAAATTCAACGGTCCCTTCGAAATTCAAGAAATACTAAAAAATTCTGCAATCCTATTAAACTCTGAAACAAATCAAACAACTAAAGTAAATTTTGACCGAATGAAACCCTATTTTTGAAAACATGAATTTATTTCGAGGTGAAGTAAAGATCCACATCAGTTTATTAACGCAAATTTCTGGTAATATTAAAGAAAAATTAAATGAAATTAATTATGATACAAAACGCTATAAACGCGGTATTTTAAATGCTATTGGTTCTGTATTTAAAGCAATCACAGGAAATCTAGACGCAGAAGATGGCGAATATTACACAAACAGTATTAACAAATTAATTACAGACGAACATCAAATTGAAAATTTATTAAAAAATCAAATATCCGTAACAACATCGGTAATAAAGAATTTCAACACAACTATTCAAAAATTACAACTAGACGAAGAAACATTTAACAGAGACATTAAATTAATATCTGACACAATTTACAGAACTAAAGAGAAACTCAAAATTTTCGAAGTAAAATTAAGATTCCTAGAAAAATGCGAAATATTAATAGAAAACTACTTGTACATTGAGGATCAATTAAATGACATATTAAATTCAATTACATTCGCGCGTCTAAAAATCATTCATACTTCTATTATAAATCCTAGAGATCTGATATCCGCATTACAGGAGATATCTCAAAACTTGCATCAAAATAATTTACCACTTCCAATAAAATTATCTGATGTTGGTAGATATCTAGATATCATAGAACTATCAGCATTTCAAACCGATTCAGATTTAATATTTGTTCTAAAAATTCCTCTTATTGATCAACAAAGATTTTCCTTATTCCAATTATTCCCAATGCCTATCCTCAATAATAGGACTGGTTTATATCATGTTTTGTCAACCAATCAAAAATATGTTGCGCGAGACGACGATTCTATAATGTACATTCCTATGTCAAATCTCGACGGATGCAAACCACTCGTCTTTGGACAAAAACTGTGTTCAAATTTGTTCGCCTACCCTATTGATGACAACGCCATATGCGAAGCCAAAATTCTGAAGAACACCAGGACCCTTCCGGAAAATTGCCAGACATCTTTAATATTTGCAGAAGGATACAAAGTCCAAGCAAACTCTAGAGACACTACTGTAACTCATGATGATTCTCACCCTATTCTAATCCCTTACAACTGTTGTGACAACATTCCTAACGATCTGCAAATTCCAAAATTAAAGCCTTTAAAATTAAATAATCTCAACGTTGAAGACCTTGAAGTTGCAAAGCACAAATTAGATGAATATTCCAAAACCCTTGATGATTTAATCAACGAACCTTTTGTCACGAAACACATTTCTTGGTTTACCTATTTCATAATTACTGCCATAATTCTACTCGTCATCCTATACTTCACATGCAAATGCAGAAGAAGAAGAAGACTTGCTATTTCCCTAACGTCAAATTTACCTCCACCGCCTCCTGGACAATCAAAACCCGTTGGACGACTCACCAACTTTATTTCAAGAAGAAGACCCGCTATCAGACCAACAGACAGTTCCCCAGAAGATACTGAACTAAATTGAGACTTTATAGTGATTTTGGAACTTTAACATTTTATATTTTGTGACTAGTGTTCAAGTGAACTGGACTTATGTGATTATTATTATTTTATTTTGTTCACTTGATTTTATTACAATTTTACTTTATATTATTATATTGCTTATTGCATTTATGTTGCACTTAATAGCAACTTTCATATTTTTGGAACTTTCTGCTTATCCAAAAGTTGCTGTATACCACCAACTTTTCTATAAGGGGGAAGTTGTTATATAAAATATTTAATTGTATACATTTTAGACTTAGAATACTTAGAATAATTTCAGTTAGGTACCATTTACATTGTATCATATCTCAAGTAACACAATCTTTGCTTTTTCTTATCAGTTGTTTCTCATAGTTACTTGATACTATTCGTGACTTATCTTATTCTCAAAAACAAAGACTTGCTTATGGTCAGCAACTCACGCCTAACTTCTAAGAATACTCATGGCTAAAGCCATTCCCATGCAGAGTCAGCAAATGACAGTTTATATAGGCGAAAGCGTGCGACCAGAAGTTAGTATCCGGCAGAGCGGCATAGTATCCGGCAGAGCGGCATAGTATCCGGCAGACCGGCATAGTATCCGGCAAACTAGCCTAACTCATTTCAAACCTCCGGTACTCACTTAATATTATTGTAATTTTAAATCCTTTATAACAAAACGTTCAATTGTGTATTTCAAAAATAAATTGTTTTTAAAAATTGATTTTTATCGACCACGATATAAAATATATATATATATATATATATATATATATATATATATATATATATATATATATATATATATATATATATATATATATATATATATCGTATCGGTTTACTTCTGATGAACTGTTTGCAACTTCTTCCATAGTATTTCACCATAGTTTCATCATAACATAGTTCTTGTTTGGGTTGGCAATGTTCTAAACATCTGTTCGGGATTGATTGAATTGAAACACTGAATTGATAGTACATTACATTTCAACATACTCATATATACATAGATACAAGTACAAATCGAAAATAAATACATAGATATGATTGAAACATAAACATAAATCCAAAAATATGATACATGTTAGGTTAGGTTAACAATATAATACATATAACAAGACAAGTTCATAGACAAAATAGGGAAATAATCAAACATTGTCTTTTTTATTGTCATTTTCAAATGGAAAAACGCAAACCTTACGCACTGAACGCTTTACTACGTGCCCGTTCACTAAAACACTTATCACTCTGATAACTCCATCTTGTCCAGGGTGGACTTCTGTGATACGTCCCATGTGCCAGGACAAAGGGGGGGCGTTGTCCTCCTTTAGTAGAACAATAGCGCCTACATTGACATAATTCTTGGAATTTGACTTCCATCGAACTCTTGACTGCAATTCTGACAAATATTCCTTGTGCCATCTAGCCCAAAAATGCTGAACTAATTTTTCTAATCGCTGGTAAAGTTTTAATTTGTTCTCTGGTGTCTCCAGTAGATTCTGCTCAGGTAGAGCTGTGAGGCTTCTGCCGATTAAAAAATGAGCCGGGGTGAGGGGGTTTAATTGATTAAGGAAGATAAAGGACATAATGGTCTGGAGTTTAAAATTGATTCAATTTGGATTAATATGGTAGATAGTCCTTCGTAGGTTAAATGAGTATTAGCCAATACACGTTTTAAATGATACTTGATACTTTTTACACCGGCTTCCCAAATCCCACCAAAGTTGGGAGCACGCGCTGGAATGAAATGCCAGTTTATATTGTCATTCGCTAGAGAACCCTTGATATTGTCTGACTCAGAATTGAAAAAAATTGATAATCCAGTTAATTTTCTACTAGCACCAACATATGTCTTACCATTGTCGGAATAGATATTGTTAGGTTTGCCTCTCCGGCTAACAAAACGTTTTAAACAAGCTAAAAAACAATCCGTGGTTAAATCAGATACAATTTCAATGTGGATGGCCTTGGTCGCCATACAAACCAAATAGACATACATAACTCTTAATCAATTTAGCACCTCTAGTGCTTCTATCCTTCATTAGAAAGGGACCTGCAAAATCTGTACCAGTATTTTGAAAAGGTAAGTATTGATTGACTCGATAATCAGGTAAATTACCCATAAGGTATTCATTAGAAATAGGATTGCATTTGAAACATGCAAATTTACATAAATTGCGACCTGAAATTGGCCAGTATCTCTCTCTAGCCGCAGAAAGTAACATAGTTGGACCACAGTGCAATAGTCTAATATGTTCTTGTTGCAATATTAACATTGTGATTTTATGATTCTTGGGCAAATGGACTACTTGATTTTTGAATTCTACCACCAACTCGAATTAATTGATTCTCACCTAGAATGGGATTTAATGATGACAAATTGCTTTTATTTTTCAAAGGTATATTTTCTTTTAAATTCTTGTAATCGTCTGAAAATGACTTCTGTTGAGCTATTCTAATTAAAGTATACAAAGAAAATTGTAATCCTTGCTTGTTAATGGACCTTGATTTTTAAATTCAGAATTTTTTATATTATTGATGAATCTCAAAGCATATGCAAAAACTCTTTGTAATTTCAGTAATGTAGAAAATTTATTGAACAAGTCAAACTTGTTAATTAATTTCACAACACAGGAAATAGTTTTCATTTCTGGAACATTGTCTAAATTATAATCATCATTAACTTGAATATTTAAATTATTGTTAGAATTAAGGAAGTTCGGTCCTGACCACCAAAAATTGGAAATTAATAATGCTGGGGCACTGACACCTCGTGATATTAAGTCTACCGGGTTATCTTGTAACTTGATATGATACCAATTGTTAACATTTGTTAATCGTTGTATTTCACTTACCCTATTTGCTACGAATGTTTTCCATTTAATAGGGTCTGCCTTAATCCAGAAAAGCGTTATAGTTGAATTGGAATAGAGATAATAATTATTGAAATCTATTTTAATTGCTTTGATGGTTTTGTCCATTAACTGAGCCAATAAAACTGCGCTACATAGCTCTAAACGTGGTAATGTCTGTTGTTTGATTGATGCAACTCTAGATTTTGCACATAATAATTTACAAGAATATAGACCTGATGATACATCTGATATAAATGCAGCAGCCATAGGCTCGTTCGTTTGCATCTGCAAAGCCGTGAATTTCTATAACTATATAATCTGACAACGTGGCATGTCTTGGGATATAAATGTTATTAATAATAGCCTTTAAATCGGTAAGAAATTGTTTCCAAATTGATCGTAAATTTTGTGGTATGGGTTCATCCTAATCAAGCCTTTCTTGCCATAAACCTTGTAATAATAGTTTTGCAACAACGATAATAGGTCCTAGTAAACCCAAAGGGTCGAAAATTTGTGAAATAACTGATAGAATTGTACGTTTACTTATAATTTTATTGTCAGAAATTGAAATTGCATATTGTATACTATCGTGATTGGCATTCCATAAAATACCTAATGTTTTATTGTTTTCATTATTGCCTAATTGTAAAATGTTAGAATCTATCTCATTATTGATATTGAATGAATTGGGAAACTCTGAATAATTGGAAAGCCATTTACGCAATTCGAATCCTCCTTCTGATAAGATACGCGATACATCGTTTTGTATTGTTATTAATTTGGAAATTGAATTACTGCCTGTCAACAAATCGTCAACATAAAAGTCATTTTTAATTGTACTACTAGCCAAAGGATAGATTTTTTCATTGTCTAAAGCTAATTGATGAAGGCACCGTGTGGCTAAATAAGGCGCTGACGCCATTCCATACGTCACAGTTGATAATTCAAAACATTTTATGTCTTGCGAAATGTCATTCCTCCAAAAAATACGTTGAAACCGTCCTTGCTCGGGATTTATTAAAATTATGCGATACATTTTAGAAATGTCCGCTGTCATAACATAGTTGTGTTTTCTAAAACGAAGAATAATACAAAATAAATCATCCTGTACAGGAAAGCCACTGTATTGTACATCGTTTATTGATACGCCACTGTCCGTTTTCATAGAACCGTCAAAAACGACACGAACCTTAGTTGTAGAACTTGATTCCTTTACAACTGAATGGTGTGGCAAATAATAGTTAGAATCGTCATTTAATGCTGTCTCTTAAATTTCACGCATGTGTCCTAATTGTATGTACTCAGTCATAAATTTTTTGTACTCATCGTATAAATGTGTATTTTTTATTAATCGTTTTTCTTGTGTCAAAAATCGTTGCAAAGCTAAATCTCTTAATTGTCCTAATAATTGTTTAAAATTCGGTTTAAAAGGCATAGACACAACAAATCTACCATTATTGTCACGTGCGAATGTATTCAAAAAATGATTTTCAACAAATTGATCTGTTTCTGACAAACTTGATTTAAATTGAACTTCTTCTAACTCCCAGAATTTAGAAATATTATTGTCAATAGCATTGTTAGTTAACTCTCTAGTAAAACAGCTGATTGTATTAATAGAACATTGCGAATGATTTAAATTATTGAGTGTACCTGCTATTATCCATCCCAGCTTCGTTTTCCTTAACGTCAATCGAGAATTGGTTAATTGAAATTGACCCACACATAACAACTCCCAAAATATATTGGCACCCAAAAGCAACTCTACACTAGCTATTTCATTGAATGCTGGGTCCGCTAATTGAATATTGTCTGGTATGTTTAAGTAAGCCTTATCGAATGAAATTGTGGGAAGATTATCAGCTATGCATGGTAAGACTAGACAAGAAATTGTAGTATTGAATGAATTATAATTTGAAAATATTTTGACATTGCTTGTATAATTGACTGTTGTTTGAATTGCTTGCCCTACGCCAGTAATAGAATGATTGGCAACCCTTAATTGAATATTCAATATTTTACATAATCGTTCTGTTATAAAATTACTTTGAGACCCGCAGTCTAATAATGCGCGACATTTATGGAAATTTCCGCGCGAATCTTGAATGCGTACGATTTGGGTTGATAATAGAACATGTGCCGGTAAAACATCACTGTGTTTAACCGCGTGGCCGGCGAGGCCAACGATTGCAGGCGGGCCTTCAGCTGGTAAATTGTGTCCTTGTTTCTCATCACTTGTAGATGGGCTCGTATTCGAATCGGGGTTATCCTTAATCAGTTTTTCTAGATGCAACAGAGAATTGTGTTTTTTATGGCAGATTCGACACTTTGACGACGTACAGTCTTGCACGCTATGACTTGGTCGCAACAATTGAGACATAAATTACGCTTCTTTATTTCTGAATTCCGCATAGAGGGTGAATGTTTTAGGAATGACTCACAATTATAAATCAAATGATCCTTTTTACAGTAATAACAAGATTGTCTAGAATTGAATTTTACACTCGTGTTAACAAAAGAATTTGAATGTTTTAATTTATTTTTATTGTAATTGTCTCGGTAATTGTTATTGTTGAATTTATTGTAACTCTCAGATTTATTGCACTCGAGTTCTTCTAATAGATCGCACCGTTGTTTCAGGAATTTTTTAATGTCATCGATTGTGGGTAACTCACTTTCAATTTTGAATGACTCCCACTCGCGTCGCGTAATATTGTCTAGTTTAGATGAAACGAGATAAACTATTAATGTATCCCAGTGTTTTATGGGTTGTCCTAAAACTTCCAATGATCGTAAATGCTTAGAAATATTGTCAGATAGATTTCTCAACGCGGAATGCGATTCTTTTTGTATTGTAGCTAATTCGAAAAGGGATTTAACGTGATTGTGCACAATAAGACGTTTGTTTTCAAACCTGTCCTTTAATAATTGCCACGCAATATTGTAATTCGATTCTGTGACTTGAATGGACTCGATTATTTTACAGGCACCCCCTTCTAATGAGGATCGTAAATAATAAAATTTCTGTATGTCGCTAATAGATTTATTGCTGTGAATAAGAGCATTGAATGCGTCCCTAAATTCCAACCACCGATCGTAGTGACCGTTAAATGATGGTAATTTAATAGTAGGCAGTTTAATTTGTGTTTGTGAAATCGTATTATTTATTGATTGACATACATTTGACGTAGTATGTAAAGCAATTGTCTTTTTAATCATGGCAACTAATCGGTAATAGATGTTTTCAAACTCGTCTCGTTCGTGTTCTTCCGCTTCGGTATCACACACTAATTCTATTTCTGATTGAAGAACATTGAATTCATCGATAACTGGAATTATTTTTTGCAATCGAATATGTAATTCTGAAACTACAACATCGTCAATACCGCTTTCATTCCAGTCTATTGAATCATAAAAGGTATTAAGTCGTGTAATTCTAGATTTTAATTGACCTCGTTGAATCCTTAATTTTGATACATCCGCCATATTAATCACAAATTGTTAATTAGATCGGTACGGAATGATAGAATTGTATATAGACAAAATAAATAGAAAATAGGATAGATAGGATCGACTCACAGTAATCGGTGATTAATAATTGCCTGGGTAAACAGGTGATCCGATGTCGACTTGTTGTTATTGCAGAGCACACGTGCCGGGAAATGGACTCGTCCGGACGTTGACAAATTTAATGTTTCCTTACTTGATTATTGTTTCTTGAAGGGCTGATCCGGGGCGATGTGACCAACAAAATGTTCGGGATTGATTGAATTGAAACACTGAATTGATAGTAGTGGACTGTATTAATTGCATATAGATATATACATTATAAATGTAAGACTCGCGACTACCTCTGCTCGCTAGGCTACGCAAGCTCATTCTCTTTCTTGATGGCGCTGTTGGCAGTTGTCGTAGACGATTAGGGGATTTTTCACATTTAGTCAATTTTTCGCGGTAACAACATCTTTTTTTAATTGTATTCATCATAGGCCTTATTTTCCAAACTTCGTCGGACATATCAGGATTGCTATTATCTGCAAAATTCAGGAATCGTGATATTTGTAGAAAACGATCGCGTCTCATCGAATTGTAGACCAATAAATTCCACATATCATCCTGAGCATCCCAGTAGTAACGCTTTTCTGGATGATTGTAACCGCTCAAAATAAGAATTGCGATAAAACACTTTATCTCTTTCTCAGTTACTTTTGGATCGGCACAATTTTGAAAAAGTGCATGTCTACTTATTTCACTGATGAGAAACGAAATAATTTCCCTGTCAAAATATTTTTCAAACATTTGCGATGGCAGTAAACCTTTGTATTGCTTAAAGTCGGCTGCGGGGAATTTTTGGTAAGGGGTTACGATATCTCCCTGAATCCATTCCATTTCATTGTGGAGAGGTTTTCTAGAAAAACTTGTAGATAGTACACTTTAAATATTTGTACCCCCTATACGAGTTTTGTTTGACAATATGATCTCAGCTCCAGCAGATAGTTGGGATCCAGGAAAATTGTTTAGGGTTGTATCAATATCTTTGGCATACGTAATATTCAACGCTTCTTTTAGTGTAAAACCCCGTCTAAAAAAATCCACTTATAATGACAGCATAAGGGCATAGCGTTACCATATGGTAACTCTGAGGTAAACGTTATATTTATTAAAAATATATATAGCCGAGTCGAACATACCACTTGTGGCAAACCTAACCTCAATATAATCAGTTCTCATTATTTGCAGTATAATTTCTTGTACCTGCAATGTAAAAAAATAATACTAACTCAAAAGTAATCCCCATCGTAATATTTAACACAATTTATTCACACCAATTTCAACAAAATGCGTAGATCTAATGGCGACCACTTCATCCACTGTTGAAATGTATTTTAAATAAGACTGCTTTTCTTAAAACGGGTATACATCGCCATTTATGAATTTGCACACGAAGTTTACAAAATTAGTTTTAACTGGCATAAATGTTCTTGTAATGATTTTGAATAAATTATAACATCGTTCATATATACGAAACAGAATTTGTGAAGATATTTGGTCAGAATAAAGTGCATCATACGTTGGAAGGTGGCTGGAGCATTTTTGAGGCCAAATGGCATATGTACGTATTCCCAATGACCATTTTTTACGGTGAAAGCAGTTTTTTCAATAGAGTTCTCATCAAGTTCGATTTGATGAAAAGCTCGCGCTAAGTCGAGAGTCAAAAAATAAGAAAATTTACCCAGATTTACAAGAATTTCCTCAATACGGGACAGGGAACATTTATCTTCTATAGTTTTTTTCATTTAATTCTCGGAAATCAATTACCATGCGCCATTTATGTTTGCCGGATACGTCTAATTTTTTTGGGACAATCCAAACAGGTGAAGAATGGGGTGAGGTAGAGGGGCGGATTATTTTGTCAACTAATAGACTTTTTACTTGATGTTGAATTGAATTTAATATCGGAAATTTTTTTGACAAACCCGAGTTTCGTCTATAGTACGAATATTATGTTTCACAACTGTACGTTATGTTAACTTCTTAACTTCTTTATACAAAATATTGGTATATCTTTTGACTAGGTTTAGAGTTTAAAATTTTTCTTCGTTATTCATGTGGAAGTTCTGATTAGGTTTTTTACGTCAGATAAATTTTTGTTAATCGTTTGTGAATCGGAATCCGCAAAGACAAAATTATCTAGAGGTGCGACATTTATTGCTTCTAGAATAGAAATCGGTTGATTATATTCGAACGGAATTGTGGCGATATTATCTTCAACATTGCAAATATATTCTGAAACTATTTGATTGTCCAGCATTATCTCTGGAATAACGGCAGTACCTCTTGAAACGTTGACTGGAATTTTCAAAATATTGCTTTGCTCGTTTATTATAGAAAAATTATTAATATCCTCTTCGTAATAAATTAGAGCATTATCGAATTTTAACATTTTATTTTTAAATCTAATTTTGCATTTAAAAGTTGTAGGTCTTTATTTCCAATTAGACAGTTGTAATGTTTGCATGGGATAAATAATCAAGTATTCAATTCCCCTATATTCGTTAAATTCATAAAAATACAAATCTTAAGTAGATGTGTACCTTTTACAGTTTTATGCATTACTGTGATTTCAAATTTATATGGATAAATATAATCGGGAAATTTTGAAATGACAATTTCAGAATTCATAACCGATGAGGATGTACTTGAATCTATTAAAATTTTAAGTTGCAATGATTCTGAAAAAATAAATGGAAGCTTTGGTTATTTGAACAAATTATTTATGTCAATTATATATTGTTTTCCATAGTGGAAGCCGGTATTAAAAAAATTCTAAATCATTTTCGATGTTGTTTGATTTGATTTATTCTACGCATTGCCAAATATTACCTTCGTTATCTTGAATGAGGTTTTCGAAGTTGGAGTTTTCATTTTCGAATAGGTTATTTTAAAAATTTTGATTTCCATGTGTCAATGGATTCTCTTTGGTGATCGTTAAGTCTTCAAGAGCAAATTTAGAACGCGATTGTTGTGGAATTCGCGGAGAATGCCGTGTATTAACTGACATGGGGGTTGGTGTATACTGAGGATACATTAATGTTTTGTCTTGGACCAAAAACTCGTTGGTTAGCGGGGAAATTTTGTCTAGGTGTATTTTGATTTTGTTTGAATATGACCTCTCTTAAAACAATTTGGGTTGTAACTGGTCGTTGTACCTCGTTGAATTTGGCAGAATTGTTTACTGTAGGGAGCCGTGAGGGTTTCTCTTTGCTTCTCATAAAAGAAACGACTTGAGATTGTTGTGTTAAGTTATCATAAACTCTACATCGATTTAAGCAGGACTCTAAGTCAGATGGATTAGTGTAAATAAATATGTCATATATGGTTCCTTAACTCCAGACATCAAAAGACTTAATTTTTATAGCTTTAATTGTTTCAGACTCAGTGTTTATATCAACTATTTTTTTCAACTTTTGGATTTTACTTCTATTTTCGTAATAAAATTGTTCATATGATTAATTGTAAGTTAATGTTGGCGATAGCTCCCTTAATTAAAGCCTTGTGGACTGTAAACACTATTTATTCTAAACTATACATTGTACATTAGATGCCGTAAAAATCAATTTTGACATGTGTACGCTAACGTGTCTAGAGAACAATTTTTCTTATCGTCTCTCTCTCGCTCTCTTGCACATGCATTACTTCACTTCCGCCGCGATATTGTCACCGATGAACGCAGCGAACATTTAAAATTTATGAATTTTAAATGAGAGAAGGTAAGGTTTTGGTCAGATTCAACAGTCGTGCTAAATTAAACAGGCGTAGCCTGTTTAAATTTTGCCACTAATCTCACACTAACCAATTCACCACATAACTCCAATCGTGGAATTGTTAATACCTTCAAAAGAGATACCTTTGCTTTGGAACAAACTAAGGCCACCGTTATTTTCCCATTAAAATTGATACTCTTTAGATAAACACAGGTGTCATACGAATCCATAGAGGCATCAGAAGATGCATGCACCTCAATATCTTTGGGATCGCAGCAAATAACATGTCTTGGAATTTTAAGGCTATTTAAAGGTTCCAACTGCCCTTTCAAGTTATTCTATTCAGTATGTATGGTAGCAGGAAGAACTTTGTCCCAACTAACTTTATGCAACTACAATCTTTGCAAAAGCATTTTAGCAAGAATTACACATGGACCTAGCAATCCCAGTGGATCAAAGATTCCCGAAATGTTTGATAACATAGATCTTTTTGAAATTCTACTGTTATTTGTCGAGAAGTCAATTGTGTACATTAATACATCCTGTTTAAAACACCAAAAAATACCTAGAGTCTTTATTTTATCTTATCACCAAAAATCATTTTATCAAAAGTTTCACGGTCAGAAGATATCTCTTCCAGCACTTGAGGGTCATTAGATAACCATTTCCTTAATTTAAAACAACCTAAATGAATTTTACCTCATGACATAGCTGCACTGCCTCACCTGGTGTAGGAACTCCTGATAACATATCATCCACATAGAAATGATGAAGAATTGTATTTGCAACATTAGGATATTTTTCCATATTCTCCAAAGCAAGTTGATTTAAACACCGTACAACAAGAAAAGATACTGATTTTGTACCATAAGTCACTGTATTTAGAGGGTACTCAGCAATTTCCTCCGCTGGACTAGACCTCCAAAATATTTTCTATAATGACCTTTGACCTTCGTCTATTAACACCATTATATACATCTCTCAAATATTTGCACAAACAACCACATTGTATTCACGAAATCTAATTGTAAGCAGAATGGATATAAAGTCATCTTGTATAGTCGGACCTTTATATTGGATATCCTTAACAGAAACCCCTATATCTGATGGGAAGAAACCATTGAACACAACCCTTAATTTTGTCGTAAGACTATCTTCGTTCAATACTCCATGATGTGGCAAGGAATATTACACATTTTGACTGTCTGAAATTGGAGATACTAACAACACGTGACCCATAGACTTATACTCTTCCATAAACTCAATGTATTTATTTCTCAATTGAGGATTTCTAGCCAACTTCCTTTCCAAAGACAAAAATATAGAAAATGCTAATGATCTAGAATCACCTAACTCAGAAACTGACTCTAACAAAGGAATTTGAACTATAAATCTTCCCTGTTCATTTTTCCTTGTGGTTTGGACAAATAATTGCTCACATTGCTTATCTTCCTCTGACCAGTTGCATTCTAGAGAAGGCGGTTCTTCTATGACCCAAAATTGTTCTAATTGCTGCTGAATGTCCAAATTCATACTAACATAGCAACCAATTACAGAATCACTGCCAGCAGGAACTATCGACCCTGACACAACCCAACCTAACCTTGTCTTTTGAAGAACTGGCTGATTGCCTAAACTGACCTGCCCAATGCAAAGGAGTTCATAAAAAGCCTCTTCTCCCAATAAGATATCAATTTGACCTTTTTCAGAAACCCTAGTATCCGCCAACTTTACATGATCTGGAATTTTTGTGGAACCCACTGATGTGGTTTGATACAACGATTTGATACAACAGATACAACGGAATAAGAAATCCTCTTCTTATACCCATTTTGTAATGAACGGATTGTAATTGAATATTTTTCTGTTAAATCGGACGCAACCTGATTCACACTAATAATTGTAATGACTACCTTCTGTCGAGATAAGTTTAGCCTTTCACACATACCAGCTGTAACCAGATTAGTTTGTGACCCATTATCAAGAAGAGCCCTACAAGTTGCTACTTGACCATTACAATTTTCCACCTATATTAATGCTGTTAAGAGAAGAACCTCACCATTACTACAATACATTGTTTTTACTACAGATGTCCCTTCGGAGCTTCCAGTGCTAGTACTGGGTTCATTTATCTCTTCCTTTCTTTATCCCTTCAGTACTATCATTTACCTGTTCACACCTCCCTACTTGGTCAATTGATATGTGCTTATCATAATGAAATAGAATTCCTACTACATTATATATATATATATATATATATATATATATATATATATATATATATATATATATATATATATATATAAATTAGTACACGAAATTCTTCGCTGAATCCACAACAATCACGTCCTAAATTTGCTGTTGAAGAGTTAACGAACACTAAAGAAAATCCAATGACAAATGAAAATGCGTAGAACAAATCAAATCAAACAACGTTGAGAATGATTTAAAATTTTCTTTAATACCGGATACCTCCACTATGGAAAACAATATATAATTGACATAAATAATCTGTTCAAACAACTAAAACTTTCTTTTATTTTTTCAGAATCATTGTAACTTAAAATTTTAATAGATCCAATTGCATCCTCATGGGTTAAAATGCCTTTCAAAATTTCCCGATTATATTTATCCATATGAATTTGAAATCACAGCAATGCATAAAACTGTAAAAGGTACATATGAACTTAAGATTACTATCTTTTATGAATTTAACAAATATAGGGAAATTGAATTTTTGAGGGTCCCATGCAAACATTATGACTGTCTAATTGGAAATAAAGACCTACAACTTTATGTTCCCACTATAGACGATACTCCGATTATCAAAAACATTTACCATGTCCCTATTTCTTGAAAGAGGAAATTCAACATCAAGTAAAAAAACTATTAGTGTAGACGATATTGAGAGAATGTACATATCGCCGTAGTGAATCACCGTCTTCAACCTCAGCTAAGGGGCACACTGTTTGGATTATTAGATCGTGCCGATAAGTAATTTTAACATAAACATGGACCACGATGATTTTAAACAAAGACACGAGGATTCATTCGATATATAGCTACGCTAGAGTAAATTAGAACTGAAATTATCTTGATTCATTCGTATATTAGTTATGTTACATATTTTTAATCTTTAGTATTTTTGTTGATCTTAATATCTTATACAATAAATTATATAAGATAATATAGCAGCGGTGGGATACAAAACCCTAAAACGTGCTTTAAAACGGTGTAAGTGCTTGACAATAGAAGGGCGTGGTCAACCTGATGTTGGTACCACAGGTCATCTACAGGGTGGTCAGTTGGAGGTACGATCAAACACTCCCCCGTTAACAATGCTGGCACAGTGGCAAGCTGAAAGTCGACAGGAAATTGTGAATACAGGCTCTTTTACAAATGATCCAAATGTTATTAGACCGGCTTGGGCTTTATTTAAAGACGATCGTCTATTAAGTGATCTTGATCCGTCCGATGATGCTTTAGGAATTGATGATTTGTTAAATAAAGTAAATCAACGTGCTAAAATGTATCATTGGGATGAGGTTACCACCGTGTATTTGGCATTGGGAAAGTTAAAGGGTCTTGGTTGTTTGTGGCATGATAGTTTGCAAAGTGCATAGTATAATAAGTGGGCACAATGGGAACAACTATTAAGAAATACCTACATTCCCGCAGAAATTAATTTTTGGCCGTGCATTTCATGATGCAGCTGCATGTAAAGCCCGAATTGATCAGAATCTGCATGAGTATTGTTTTTGAATATTATCAAAACTGAATAAATTACAACTGGATATGACAGATGAAAAATTAATTGATTGTATAATTGAGGTAATCCAAGATAAGCAGGTTCAATTGACCCTGAGAGCGGCCAATTGTAAAACGTTTATTATTTTCATAGCGTATAAAAAAAATATTAGTAGTAGTAGTACTAAGATTTTAAATATAAAACGTACGTTTGAAGGCTCTTACAGACAAACTAGCTATGCGAGCATTCGGTGAGTGTAGTAGTGTTCATTGAAGTTCCGCTATCTGCGACAATTATTTCTTATATCTGTAAGTGCGATAAGTTTTTATTATTGCCTACTGTACTCTATTGTATTTAGATTTTATACCAAAATAAAATAATACCTGCTAAAGAAAAGGTATCTCTAAGATATCTTTAAGATATCATGCACAATGACAACACATCTTGATAGTCAACACTCTAGAAAACGTCTACGTTCCCCAGAACTTAGTGAAACTCAAAAAAAATATGTATTAATCGACAGTGAAGCAATATTATCAAAAAATAAATATTATTTACCATCAGAACTTGAAATATCAATAACAGGTGAAGAAAAAAGTAATATAAATGAACAAAATAAAAAGCAAAAAATCCCACCTATTTACTTACACTATGCGAATAATTACCAAGAAGTTCTAAAAGACATTAAATTAAATATCAGCGGAGAGTTTACAACACAAAATCACACAGATTCCCTTAAAATAAATGTCTATTCAGAAGATGATTATAGAAAATTAACAGCATTTTACGACACACAGCAGGTCCAATACTATACTTATCAAAATCCGGAAAATACAAATATGTCTGTAGTTATTCGTAACATTCCTATTTCGATAACTGAAAAAGAAATTGAGGACGAATTAAAAGTAAAATATAATATCAAGAAAGTTACCAGACTGCTGAACAAGGATAAAAAACCAATTCCAATATGTGCTATCGAAATCACAAAAGACGGAAAGGAATTAGATATTTTTACATTAGAACGTTTATTTTATTCAATAATCGAGGTACAACCCAGAAGGAAATCACCCAATATTCCACAGTGTACTCGTTGTCAGCGATATGGTCATACAAAGAATTATTGTAAACTTGAACCACGTTGTATAAAATGCTTAGAGCCTCATCATTACTCTGAATGTCCTAAAACTCGTAATGAACAACCTTCGTGTGTTAACTGTGGGGGAAATCACACAGCCAACTACAGAGGCTGCTCTTATTATCTCAAAATAAAGAAATTTAGAATTCAAACACAAGAACATAATATCATTTCTACAAATAACTCCGCAAGCCGAACAAATTCAAACCTTATTCAACAAGGAAAATCATATGCAAATGCTGTGCGTAATAATAATAATAATAGTAAATACGAAACTTCTGCCGCAATAAACATACCTCCGAACTTAAACGATTTAACACCAACATTAAGCCAAATTATCAGTAATATAATCTCACCTTTTATTGAACAAATCAAACAATTCTTTTTATCATTATTTTCCTCATTATTTAGCAATGGCAAATAGAAATCGTATTTTACAAAATTTAACAATCGCCAACTGGAATGCGAATGGTCTAAAAAACAAGAGAGCTACATTTATAGCTTTTCTTGCATCACACAATATAGATATAGCATGTGTCACTGAAACTCACTTTATCATCAATGAAAAATTCACTATACCTGGCTATCAAGTTTACCGGCGAGATAGAAACGCACAAATAGCATCCGAAGGAGTAGCAATTATAATTAAAAAAAGCTTAACACATTACGAGAAATACTTACCAGAACTACAAAAAATTGAGGCCACATCTATTGAACTAAAACTTTCTAGTAATAATACAATTACCGTAGCTTCTGCTTACTTACAACCAAACAGACGCCTATGCGATAGGGACATCATTACTCTATTCGACAATAATCAAGGTACATTGGTCCTTGGTGATCTCAACTGTAAAAATATTGCTTGGAATTGTCGCGTAAACAACCCAAATGGAATAAGACTTCATAATATAACAACGAACCATGGAATTCAGGTAACTGCTCCCAATGAACCAACGTACTACCCATATCGCCAAGACCATCAACCAGATGTTCTGGATATTCTGCTTCAAAAAAACTTTCCGAGGCCAGTATATACAAATGTCTACGTTGAACTAGACTCTGATCACCTTCCGACCATTTCAACATTTATAGAATCACCTGTGCTTAACACGCCCACACCACGATTAATCAATGGCTATGTGGAGTGGGAAAAATTTCATCCTGAATTAGACCGACTGCTAAAAGTACCCAACTTAAACTCTCGCAAAGATATAGAAACAGCTGTTGCAGATTTTACAAAAAACATCGTAAAAGCAATAAACATCTCGACAACTAACCATCGAAACTCTTTTCGATGTAACAGTCACCTACATCCACCTGAAAGAATATTACAATTGATTAGACAAAAACATAAACTCAGAAGAATGTGGCAGAGAACAAGATTTCAGAGGTATAAAATTGAACTTAACGCCCTTACGCATCAAGTACAGTGGGAGCTGGATAATCATAGATTTAATTCTTACCAAAAATATCTGGCAAATATAGAACCAGGAGATTCTTCAATATGGAAAGCTACAAGAAGACTATTAAAACAGCCAACGATTATCCCACCGCTGCAAATCAACAACGAAAGGATATGTAGTGATAAAGAAAAGTGCCGCGCGTTTGCCTCACACCTAGAAAATACATTTAACTTGAATGATAACGACAACGAATTTACAAAAACAACCATAGAATTTGTAAATAACGCTCTACCAATACATCCAAATCAAAACAACATATTATTTACAAACCCCCAGGAAATACAAAAGTTTATAAAACTCCTTCCTCTGAAAAAATCTCCCGGACATGACCTAATACCCAATATTGTTCTCAAAAAACTCACGACTAAATCACTCGCCATTCTCTCCTCAATATTCAACCGATGTCTAACGATAGGATACTTTCTCAACAAATGGAAACACGCAGATATAATACTTTTTAACAAACCGGGTAAAGACAAAACTAAACCAGAAAATTATAGACCAATTAGCTTGTTGACAACGTTATCCAAACTCTTTGAGAGGATAATACATTCTAGAATAAATGACTTTCTACAAGAAAACAATGTATTGCCGGACTGCCAATTTGGATTTAGACCCAATCATTCAACCACACAACAAATTTCACACATCTATAAAATTATCGCCTCAGGATTCGAGAATAAAAATCACACAACAGTAGCATTCTTAGACGTAGCGCAAGCATTTGATAAAGTATGGCTAAATGGCTTGTTATTTAAGTTAATCACCATAAACACGCCGGCATATCTCACAAACATTATCGCTTCATTTTTGGCAAACAGAACATTTTCTGTCAGAATAAACAACTGTCTGTCAGATAAAAAACCAATTAAAGCCGGAATACCCCAAGGCTCAATTTTGGGTCCTGTATTGTTTAATATATTCGTTCATGATATACCACTACCACCTACCTCCACAATAGCAATGTACGCAGATGACACTGCAATAATAACTCAAGATCAATACATACATATATCTGCAAATAAACTTCAAATTGCACTTAATATATTACAAGACTGGTTCACAAAATGGCAAATAAAATTAAATCCAACGAAATGCGAGGCAAAAATATTTACGCTAAGAAGACCACAAAACCCCAACAATATTGTTATCAACAATGAACAAATAACGTGGAACCACTCAGATAGTGCAATTAGATATCTGGGCGTATACTTGGACAGACGCCTAACATGGAGTTATCATATTAACAAAAAATTAAACGAAAGTTATGCTCGATTGGGTATGCTTTATCCCGTCATCAACAAAAAATCCAAATTAAGGATTAAGTGTGCGACGCTAGTATACAAATCAATTCTAAGACCTCTTGTAACGTACGGCTGTGTAATATGGGGAACTGCCAGCAAAACCAACATCAGAAAGGTACAAACATTTCAAAACAAGGTGCTACGGATTGCAGTGAATGCTCAGTGGTTTATAAGAAATAATCAAATTCACCGGGAACTTGACGTACCATACATTGAGGACTTTATAAAATTATGTGCAAAAAACTTTTTTTTAAATATAAACGATTGTGCCAGTGCCAGAAATTTAAACCTAAGTGAAAAGACACATAATAATAGACTAAAAAAACGGTTACCACAGGACGTTTTACTTTCCAGTAGTGATTCTGAATAATGTTTACGAATTATTTCTGCTAAGTTAAACCAATGTTTGTTTCCGTCCTTATGTAAATGTTATGTACGATAATACACACTACCATGTATAACATTAATTTGTTGAGCTGGTATTTTAAAATAAAAAAAAACAGACAAACTAAATAAACCAATTAATTCTGAAAAATTACGAAAGTGTTACGCATGTAAAGAATTGGGACACAAGTGTAATAAATGTCCAAATGTTCGTCAAATGACTATCAAATGTAGTTTTTACAATAACAGCAGTCATTCTGAATTTGTCGAAAGAAAAAGTTTATAGAATCAAAGCAGGAGGTACACACATTGATTGATTTATGTTGTCAATGATAAGGATATGTTTATCGATATATTAGTGGGACAGAGTTTTACGGAAAATCAATATGTTTTGGTATTAAAAACAAATAAACAACTAACTTTTTCAAAACTGCTCGATATCCCTAATGAGGAAGAACAACGTACAAGGTGTTTCCATGTTAATCTTCTTCAAGAATATTTAGGACAGCAACTAAATTTTGAAAGTATTCAATATGGTAATGTCAGAGAAAAACAAAAACTATATACAATTTTGCAAAATTATAAATATTGCTTTAGTTTTGACATGCGCAAGTTAGGTTACACTGATGCTGTCGAAATGAAAATCAAGTTATTAGTAAATAAACCCGGAGTCTATAGGCCGTATCGATTATCGCTTTCAGAAAGAAACAGTAAAACGAATGACGGATGTCTTATTCCTATTAGAAGCAGGTATAATACGAGAATATAGATCACCGTATGCTAGCTTAATCATACTAGTAAGCAAAGAAGATGGGGAACGTTTATGCGTTGATTATAGGACTTTAAATAAAATCACTAAGAAGGTGAAGTACCCTTTGCCTTTGATTGACGATTACCTAGATAAGTTAGGCGGTTACAAACATTTTATAACAGTTTATTTAGCCTCCGGATTTTATCAGATTCCTATGCATAAGAATTTAATTGAGAAAACTGCATTTGTTACACCTGACAACCAGTTTGAATTTTTACGCATGCCGTTGGGGCTTTCGAATTGTCCAGGTTATTTTCAACAACTGATGAACTTAATTTTATGAGATTTAAATAATATTGCATTAGTATACATTGATGATATCATTATACTTGCGAAAATATTTAAGAATGGTTTACAAAAATTAAAGTTAGTATTACAACGATTAGAAAAAAATAAGCTCACACTGAAATTATCAAAATGCGAATTTTTCACAAATAAATTTGAATATTTTGGTAGAGAAATTTCTGAATTAGAAATACGTCCTGGTGAAGCGATAATTAGGGCAGTTCAAAATATGCTAACTCTGAAAAATATTAAGCAGGTTAGTTAATTTTCGGATTCGCAGGATTTTTTCGAAAACTTGTCAAAAATTCCGCCAGCATAACTCGTCTGCTTTCTAAACTATTACAAAAATATGTCTAGTGGAGCTGGACAACTGAACAGGATAACGCGGTAAATACGATTAAAGATATTTTAACAACAAGGCCGGTACTTAAATTTTGATCCACAATTATCTACAGAATTACATTCAGACGCTAGTAAAAATGGCCTTGCATGTATGTACATACAAATTGATACGGTTAAAAAAATACGTTGTAGCTTACTGCAGTCGTCAGACAACGACATTAGAAATTTCAATCATACGAATTAGAGACTCTTGCTATCATCGAGTCTTATAGGTATTTTCAGGTATATTTGATGGATATTAAATTTAAATTGATAACGGATTGCAGTGCCACTCGAAGCGCGGCAGAGAAAAACATATTGTACCGCGAATAGGGAGGTGGTGGTTATTACTGCAAGACTACGATTTTGATATTGAATATCCCTCAGGAGTAAAAATGACTCACGTTGATTTTCTAAAAATGCGAAAATTTATTAGAAAATATATGAATTCGTGCTTAAATTGCTTATATTATGAATCACCATCTGGGCGACAACCCGGTGAACTTTATCCCATTGATAAAATAACGGTTCCTTTTCACACACTACACTTAGATCGCTTAGGTCCAATTGTAAAGTCCAACAAAGGTAATACACAACTATTAGTCATAGTAGATGGCTTTACAAATGTTGTATAATTGAGCCTGTACACAATACGAATACAAAATATGTCGATAGAGCCACGAAATCAATTATTGACCTCTTTGGAATTCCAGTAAGAGTTATAACGGATCGGGGGAGTGCCTTCACATCCAACTCATTTAAAACATTTTCTTTGAACCACGGCATAAAGCATATATTAAATGCTGTGGCAACCCCAAGAGTAAATGGTCAATGCTAACGTTTTAATCGTTTGATTTTGAGTTCACTAGCTACACTGACAGGGGGACAAGAAGATGATTATTGAGATCGAAATGTCAAGGTTGTCCAAATAGGGTTAAATACCACAGTGAACTAAACCTTGGGTGTATCACTTTTAGAGGTCTTGCTTGGTTATAAACCTCGTGGTGTCACCAATTCAATATTGTTAAATGAGCTTCAAGGGGAAATGCACCGGTTAAATTATCAATGTTTATGTAGATGTCTTCCTACATGAAAAATCATAGATGTTTGCCTATGAAAACTATCGATGTTTACGTAGATGTTTTGCTACATGAGAAATCATAGATGTCTGCCCATGAGAACTATCGATGTTTACGTAGATGTTTTCCTACATGAGAAATCATAAATGTTTGTCTATGAGAACTATCAATGTTTATGTAGATGTCTTCCTACATGAAAAATCATAGATGTTTGCCTATGAGAACTATCGATGTTTACGTAGATGTTTTCCTACATAAGAAATCATAGATGTTTGCCTATGAGATCTATCGATGTTTACGTAGATGTTTTCCTACATGATAGATCATAGATGTTTGCCTATGAGAACTATCGATGTTTACGTAGATGTTTTCCTACATGAGAAATCATAGATGTTTGCCTATGAAAACCATCGATGTTTACGTAGATGTTTTCCTACATGAGAAATCATAGATGTTTGCCTATGAGAACTATCGATGTTTACGTAGATGTTTTCCTACATGAGAAATCATAGATATTTGCCTATGAAAACCATCGATGTTTACGTAGATGTTTTCCTACATGAGAAATCATAGATGTTTGCCTATGAGAACTATCGATGTTTACGTAGATGTTTTCCTACATGAAAAATCATAGATGTTTGCCTATGAAAACCATCGATGTTTACGTAGATGTTTTCCTACATGAGAAATCATAGATGTTTGCCTATGAGAACTATCGATGTTTACGTAGATGTTTTCCTACATGAGAAATCATAGATATTTGCCTATGAGAACTATCGATATTTACGTAGATGTTTTCCTACATGAGAAATCATAGATGTTTGCCTATGAGATCTATCGATGTTTACGTAGATGTTTTCCTACATGAGAAATCATAGATGTTTGCCTATGAGAACTATCGATGTTTACGTAGATGTTTTCCTACATGAGAAATCATAGATGTTTGCTTATGAGAACTATCGATGTTTACGTAGATGTTTTCCTACATGAGAAATCATAGATGTTTGCCTATGAGATCCATCGATGTTTACGTAGATGTTTTCCTACATGAGAAATCATAGATGTTTGCCTATGAGATCCATAGATGTTTACGTAGATGTTTTCCTACATGAGAAATCATAGATGTTTGCCTATGAGAACTATCGATGTTTACGTAGATGTTTTCCTACATGAGAAATCATAGATGTTTGCTTATGAGAACTATCGATGTTTACGTAGATGTTTCCTACATGAGAAATCATAGATGTTTGCCTATGAGATCTATCGATGTTTACGTAGATGTTTTCCTACATGAGAAATCATAGATGTTTGCCTATGAGAACTATCGATGTTTACGTAGATGTTTTCCTACATGAGAAATCATAGATGTTTGCCTATGAGAACTATCGATGTTTACGTAGATGTTTTCCTACATGAGAAATCATAGATGTTTGCCTATGAAAACCATCGATGTTTACGTAGATGTTTTCCTACATGAGAAATCATAGATGTTTGCCTATGAGAACTATCGATGTTTAAGTAGATGTTTTCCTACATGAGAAATCATAGATGTTTGCCTATGAGATCCATCGATGTTTACGTAGATGTTTTCCTACATGAGAAATCATAGATGTTTGCCTATGAGAACTATCAATGTTTACGTAGATGTTTCCTACATGAGAAATCATAGATGTTTGCCTATGAGATCTATCGATGTTTACGTAGATGTTTTCCTACATGAGAAATCATAGATGTTTGCCTATGAGAACTATCAATGTTTACGTAGATGTTTCCTACATGAGAAATCATAGATGTTTGCCTATGAGAACTATCGATGTTTACGTAGATGTTTTCCTACATGAGAAATCATAGATATTTGCCTATGAGAACTATCGATATTTACGTAGATGTTTTCCTACATGAGAAATCATAGATGTTTGCCTATGAGAACTATCAATGTTTACGTAGATGTTTTCCTACATGAGAAATCATAGATGTTTGCCTATGAGAACTATCGATGTTTACGTAGATGTTTCCTACATGAGAAATCATAGATGTTTGCCTATGAGAACTATCGATGTTTACGTAGATGTTTTCCTACATGAGAAATCATAGATGTTTGCCTATGAAAACCATCGATGTTTACGTAGATGTTTTCCTACATGAGAAATCATAGATGTTTGCCTATGAGAACTATCGATGTTTAAGTAGATGTTTTCCTACATGAGAAATCATAGATGTTTGCCTATGAGAACTATCAATGTTTACGTAGATGTTTTCCTACATGAGAAATCATAGATGTTTGCCTATGAGAACTATCAATGTTTACGTAGATGTTTCCTACATGAGAAATCATAGATGTTTGCCTATGAGAACTATCGATGTTTACGTAGATGTTTTCCTACATGAGAAATCATAGATGTTTGCCTATGAGAACTATCGATGTTTAAGTAGATGTTTTCCTACATGAGAAATCATAGATGTTTGCCTATGAGAACTATCAATGTTTACGTAGATGTTTTCCTACATGAGAAATCATAGATGTTTGCCTATGAGAACTATCAATGTTTAAGTAGATGTTTCCTACATGAGAAATCATAGATGTTTGCCTATGAGAACTATCGATGTTTACGTAGATGTTTTCCTACATGAGAAATCATAGATGTTTGCCTATGAGAACTATCAATGTTTACGTAGATGTTTTCCTACATGAGAAATCATAGATGTTTGCCTATGAGATCCATCGATGTTTACGTAGATGTTTTCCTACATGAGAAATCATAGATGTTTGCCTATGAGAACTATCAATGTTTACGTAGATGTTTCCTACATGAGAAATCATAGATGTTTGCCTATGAGAACTATCGATGTTTACGTAGATGTTTTCCTACATGAGAAATCATAGATGTTTGCCTATGAGAACTATCGATGTTTACGTAGATGTTTTCCTACATGAGAAATTATAGATGTTTGGCTATGAGAACTATCGATGTTTACGTAGATGTTTTCCTACATGAGAAATCATAGATGTTTGCCTATGAGAACTATCAATGTTTATGTAGACGTCTTCCTACATGAAAAGTCATAGATGTTTGCCTATGAGAACTATCGATGTTATGTAGATGTTTTCCTATATGAAAAATCATAGATGTGTACATATGAGAATTAACAATGTCTTGGTAGATGTTTTTCTACATGAAAAATAATAGATGTGTACATATGAGAATTAACAATGTCTTGGTAGATGTTTTTCTACATAAAAAATCATGGATGTGTGCCTGTAAGAATTAACAATGTCTTTGTAGAGGTTTTCCTACATGAAAAATCATAGATGTGTACCTATGAGAATTAACAATGTCTTGGTAGATGTTTTTCTACATGAAAAACCATAGATGTGTGCCTGTGAGAATTATCAATGTTTTTGTAGACATTTTCCTACATAAAGATCCATAGATGTGTGCCTGTGAGAATTATCAATGTTTTTGTAGACGTTTTCCTACAAAGATCCATAGATGTGTGTCTGTACGAAGTGATAATGCTGTTTGAATCATCCTGTAAGAACAGGAAGGTGGATGTTTACACGTTATTTCGTGTGGGAAAAATGAAAAAAAATAATAAATAAGTATTTTACATTTGTCGCATAGACGTTTTCCTATGTGATGATGATAAATATTAAAGCAAAACAGACTACGAGTAGGTTACGACCTGATGTGTCAAATGTTTCAGGACGAGGAATGTTAGGTTGAGGACAACCAGAAATCATCAGGATGGCCGAATGTAGGCGATATTGAGAGAATGTACATATCGCCGTAGTGAATCACCGTCTTCAACCTCAGCTAAGGGGCACACTGTTTGGATTATTAGATCGTGCCGATAAGTACTTTTAACATAAACATGGACCACGATGAGTTTAAACAAAGACACGAGGATTCATTCGATATATAGCTACGCTAGAGTAAATTAGAACTGAAATTATCTTGATTCATTCGTATATTAGTTATGTTACATATTTTTAATCTTTAGTATTTTTGTTGATCTTAATATCTTATACAATAAATTATATAAGATAATATTAGCTAGTTTTAACTTTCGAAATAATCAAAGATTATTTCACAAGTTATTATTAGTAAATCAAAACATCAGCATCTGACCACAATTACAATTTAACTATTCTGCCCAGGATATCTCATTGTTTATATAATATTATAATTTTGCTTTAGCAGCATTTTATTTGTCTACGCTACTATGAATGTAGACTATTACTATGGAGCTACTATTAATATATATTATTATGTTTGCAATCAATGAAAAGATAAACATAAATAATATACAGGGGACATCACTCCTCGATCTCTAAAATGGACTATGGACCCAGGGGACACTATTGGGACATCTGGACTTGAATTATCAGGATCTCTGGATCTTGAAGTTTCTCGCATTTTTTATATTAATTTGGTAATTCGTTTCTTGAAACAAAGGTAGGTTATTGTTAAATCCAAGAGAATTAATGTAGCGATAAAAAGGATCCATAATAAACTAAACTTCTCTTCTGGTAATATTTCTACAGTGTTAATTGGGGATAGTGAGTGACTCACTGAGTGACTGAATAATTTTATTGATGTCTTCGAAGTAGATAGTCTTTAAGGTGAAGTGATGGGAAATAATGTTTGACATGCTCACATCTTTTTTTAGTGGTGGCAATAGAATGCCTATGCCTACGCCTACGGCTGTAGTGGGGTTGGATGACAATAAGAATGGCTCGTTGTCAATCCATAGTTTATAACTTGGGTCAATGATAATTAATGTAGGTTAGATCGTCTTCTTTCTACTCCATTAGTATCCCATTAAAATCTTATACTGGATTCCTTGAATGGTATAAGCAGTTGATTTGGAATATTATAGGTTGCACAATCTTTACATTGGTAAATTGACAATCTGAGGGTTGTTGACCGTGGATGATCGTTAGTCTTCGACCTGTGTATATTCTTCATCTAGGTGCTGTTGATTTTTCTCGTCAAGCATTATTATGGGTTTATAAAGAATAAGGGTAAAATTGGCTTGTGGGATTGGATAGATTTTGTAAAGAAATAAATTTTCACTCGAGAATAAGGTTATAATAAAATTAAAATTTGGATGTTTGAAGAATACATCTTGATACATTAATGTAAAGTAAGATAAATCATTTTCTAAAGATATTAATTCAAAATTACCATAAATTTGAGAAAGTGTCTGTTTCATGAAGGAAACTTCATTGAGAGTAACAATAGGATTGTATACTGTTTTTAATGCAGAGAAAGAGATGGCTATATAGATTTCATCAATTAACGTTAACAGTGAATTTCCGTTGGCAATTATCTGTTGTCCAATGAATCTAATGTTTGATTGTTCAAACTCGTTTTTTGATTAATTTGCTTAATGATCCCTTGTTGATTGTATGATAAGATTGATATTGTTTTATTAAAAACCTTTGAAAGTGATTTCTATGTAAAACATTAAACTGATCAATAATTTCTACTTTATCATCTTCGGTTGAAGTGTCAAAGAGAAACTTTGATATTTTACCAATACCATTTACTAATTCCCTTTTACTTCTTTTATTTGAGAGTAAGGAGTTTAGTTTTACAGCTATTTTATTTAGTGTGAATTTTACTAATGGTGGAAAACTAGTTGTCATAGAATTAATTTTTTCGTACGTATAGTATAAATTATTGGCATGTTCCAAAATTAGGGATGTATTAATTTGATATAAAAATTTGTGAGTCAATTCGATTAGATTTGTATGTCCTAATTGTACTGGTAAGATAGGGTTAGTAATTGTTTAAAATGAAGGAGTAGTCGCTTGGCTGGCCGTTGTCAGTATGCTGAATATGGTAAGTGATATGGTATTCAAAATCGTCATTGTTAACCTGCGGCAAAGAAGAGTCTTTTATTTTTTGTCTAGGTTCTTTAATTAGAGTTTTATGATAAGTTCCTAATTTTGTTTTAGCTAAATGTTCTTGATCAGAAACTATTTGTGTTTCTCTATAAATCAGTTTTTGTTTTAAAAGTAAACTTATATTTTGTTTTTAAATACACCATTTCATCAGGTTTATTTATTATTGGTGCATTTTTTTTTATTTAATTTGAAAATGGTTTGTTCTTTGGTTTGAGAGATTCGTTTTTTCTTTCGTTGGCGAAAACAATTTCGAATGGGGTCAACTGAATATGTAGAATTGTTATACCCTATTATTGCCTATTTCATTATTTGATTTTTGTCTTTATTAGGGTACTAATTTAATACAACGTATCATGTCCAATATAGTGGACTGAAAATGTTCAACCGGGGCGTTAGAATTTGAAATTTTAGGAGTTGTTACATGAAATTCAATTTGGTGTAAATTACAAAATTCTTTAAATATATTGTTATTTAATTCTCTACTGTTATCGGTAACTATTTTATTTGGGATGCCAAAATGTGATATGAATGTTAATAATGATTCATAGGTATCAAGTGCGTTTTTCGTATTTATATTATACGCTTGGCCTAATTTGGAAAATGGATCTAAAATTATTAAAAATATTTTTGATTCTGCAAAAAGTAAATCCATATGAATTATTTCGAAAGATCTTTTTGGAGTCGGCGTAATTTGGAATTTTATCCTTTGTGGATACTTTGCTCTTTGACAAGTTTTACAAGAATTTATATAATTAGTGACATCGTTAATTAAATTTGGCCAATAATATCGTTTAAAAAGTGACATTTTTACTTCATTTATTCTCCTGTGACCAGTTTTACCTTCGTAATAATATTTTATATTTTTCCATTTAGTTATCTGGGTCTTGTATATCTCTGTGAAATACATAATTTTAAAGTGGTAAAATTTTGTTGAATGATACGGATAATATTTCGTTTAATTTCAGGAGTTTTGAAAAATAAACAATATGTGACTTGTGGGGATATTATAGTTTTTAGCAATTTAACGATATCTTGGTCCGGAGCTGTAGTTCTAATTGTAAGTGTTAAAAATACCGCGTTTTTGTGTTGAATGGAGTTGTAGCTGTGGATATTGTATTTAAAAAAAAATGATTTGATGATTATGTTGATTCGAGCAATTTTCGGTGTAGGGCAGGGGTTCCCAAACTTTTTCAGTTCGCGGCGCACATACAGATTTAATATTTTGTCTCGGCGCCCGGTAGTCGTTAGTACTCGAATAAGGTACAGGGATACTAAGTAGATAGGCACAAAAATTGAAACATCCGCAATATGAAGCTGAGTTTTTAAATTTTCATTGACACGCAAGAAATATTTATATTTTAATAAAAATAGGATATAAAATACAATGACAACTTAATCAATGTGACGTGTGAGCTTGGTGATCTCCACATATTTTTTCAAAGTGCGGGATAAGGGTTGACACCGCTACTCTTATTTTTTGCTCCACATTTATCTTTGATCAATATTTGCTTTTTGTTACAGCTACAGCTGAAAATCCGGCCTCACATATGTAAGATGTTGGAAAGGGAATGAGAATTCTTAATGATTTTGAACTTAAAGTTGGATATTCATTTTGGACCGATATCCAAAACTCCACCAAATCGAAACACGTGAATCTTGTTTTTAGGCTGCTGTCGCAAGAGAGTTCAATAAGACACTCTTCTTCTTGCGAAGGGAATTCTGGTGGAGTTTGTGCATGGAAAGGATCTTCGATCCACGCATATTTTTCGACATCGTCTTCGGCAAAGTATTTCGAAAACCATTCTGTGAGCTTTGAAAGGTGTTCCGTGAACAGAGACATTAAGTTTTGTGAGACAACAAGCTCATTAGAAGCCGCGTATTTATGCAATTGTGGAAAACAATCTTGTCCGCCATCTTCATTAATTTTTTTTATCCACAACTGTAGTTCTTTTCTAAACGCCGCAATCTTCTCTAATAACTTCAAAATGTGCATGTTATTGCCTTGCAGAGACAGATTCAAATTATTCAATTTGTCAAATATATCGCACAAATACACTAGTTTTAGCAAAAAGTTTGAATCGGTAAAGTATTTGGAGTTTGCATGACCTTCTTGTAAAAAAGTGTGAATTTCTTCACGTAATTCGAATGCACATAATAAGACATTTGAAAGCCATCGTGAACTACAGTAATATAGCAGGGCTGTGTATTTATCTCCCATATCTAGGCATAGCTTTTTGAAAAATCTGCCTTTTAGCGGTCTAGTTTTTATGTAGTTCACTACGTTAATGACACGCTCAATTCAGAGCTCATTGACTTCGACGCAAGCGCTTCCCTATGGATGATCCAATATGGGTCCACATAGCATGCGGTGATTTTTTACGAGCAAGCGCTTATATTCCTCCATACCTGCCAGACATTGATCGAGCACCATCAGTACATACACCGATACACTTTTCCCAATCTAAATCATTCTCTGTTATGAACTTGTCAAGAATTTCAAACAAATCTTGAGCCTTTGCGCTTTCCGTAATGCTTTTACAGAAAAAAAAGGTCTTCAGCGATAATATTGTCATCTACAAAGCGTACGTAACAAATAAGATGTGCGTATTTGTTACTGTCAGTAGCCTCATCAAGTTGCAGGCCGAATTCCTTGCCTTTCATATATTCTATTAAATTATTGATTGAGATCGTCAGCTATGTCATGGATCCTTCGACTAATAGTGTGGTTAGATAAAAGTACCTTAGAAATTAGTTTTCCCGCCGATTCTCCCACCATAATATTGACCATGTCGAGAGCAGCCGGTAGGATAAGCTCTTCTGCGATAGTGTGAGGTTTTTTGCATTTTACTACCCTATATGTCACCTAGAATGATGCTAACAGTGCGTTGCTAGGTACTGAGTCTTGTTGAGTGAACACGTTTTTTTGTTTTCGTAAATTTTTCAACTTCTTATTAAAAAAATCATGTGATTATTCAACCATAGCAGAGTGAATGGTCTCAAGATGTCGTTATAGCTTACTTAGGAGCATACTTTCTGACGGCAGAATCTTCAAACAGAGCACACACTGTGGTCTTTCTTCATTGTTTACTTGTATTGAAGTAAATCCAAAGTCCAAATAGCTATCATCATATTTGCGATATTTCCACTTTTTTGCTCCTCCGCCACTTGTAGAAGCTTGATCACTAGATTGTTTATTTTGTAGCCGCGAATATCTAAATTTCGTTTCCAGCCAATGGTAAACAAGAGCGTCTCACGGCGCCCTTGTGATACTCTATGTACGGCCACACTTTGGGAACACCTGGTGTAGGGGATTTTCTGAATTAGATTTTCTTGCACGGTATGTTGTGTTTCGTCGTCTTTTTGTTGAGTCAGTTCTTGTGATGCAATATCTCGGAAAATTTGTTCCATAGTGGAGGTGTCTGTAAGCCTCAGGTATTTCTCAGGTTTCGGATATAAAGTTGGAAATATCGTCAATTTTGTCACCTGGATTCATGTCTGTGTCAATAGAATTTATTTCTACCTGATCAGTTTTTATTCTTGATAGACATCTGCGTTGGCATTGTTTTTACCTTTTTTGTACTTGATTTCGGAGTCAAACTCTTCTAATCGTAACCTCCATCTTATTAAGCGGCTATTGGGTTCTTTAAGGTTGAAAAGCCATTATAAACGCTTGTGATCTGTTTGGATTATGAATTCTCTACAAAAATATAGTTCCGAAAATATTTGCAAGCCCATACGACTGCGAGCAGTTCTTTTTCTATAGTGCTGTAATTGATCTTAGAGGAGTTTAGGGTACAAGATGTATAACAGGCAGTTCTGTCGTCTTGACTAAGGATTGCACCTATGGCATAGTTGGAGGCATCAGTTGTTACAGTGAACTGTTTTTCGAAATATGGGAAAGCCAATTATAGGATCATTACATAAAAGATTTTTACAATATTCAAAGGTATTTATGAATTTGGGGGTATGAATAACCTTTTCTCCTTTTTTAAGATATTTCGTAAAAGGATTAGTAATTTTAGAGAAATTTTTTTGTAAAGCATCGGTAATAACCTAGGAGACCAAAAAAAATTTCACGGTGGGTTTGAGGAATCGGAAAATTTGTTATTGCTTCGATTTTCTTTGGATTAAGTTTGACAACTTGGGGAGTGACAACATGTCCCAAGAATTCTACGGATTTAGACATGAATTCGGATTTATCAATTGAATTTTGAGATTATGCTTACGGAATGCTTCAAACACTTTATGTAAATTCATTACATGTTCCTCAAGAGAAGTCCAAAAGGTGATGACGTCGTCCATATACACAAGGCAGATTTTATTTTGAAGATCTTTAAGGACGTTGTCCATTACACGTTGGAAAGTGCTAGGGGCAATTTTTAAACCAAAGGGCATTTTTAGAAATTCATAAAAATCCTGTTCGACAGTAAAAGCGGTATTTTTTTTTCGACGGAATTAGGGTGAACTTCAATTTCATGCAAGCCACAAGCCAAATCTAAGGTTGTCAAGTAATTACATTGACCTAGCTTATCGAGAATGTCGGTAATATTAGGGAGTGGGTACTGATCTTCTATGGTTTTATCATTTAATTTAAGGTAATCAGTTACAAGTCTCCATTTTTGAATGCCAGATCATGGCCTAGACTTATACTAGGTATAATTTTTTCCTGTAACATTTTATTAATTTGTTCACGAACTTCAGCTTTATGGATATAAGGGAAACAATGAGATTTGAAAAATACGGGATATTCATCCTTGGTCCTAATTTCGTGTTTAACAGAGTTGTGGAAAGTTAGAAGCTCGTCTGGTATTAGAAATATGTCTTGTAATTTGTTACGAACGTTTAAAATAAAGCTTTCCTTTCCTCATGGTTCAGATGATTCATACGAAATAATTTCTCAATATTATTTTATTGGAATTTATAGAGGGAGATTTAATATTGTAGTCATAGAAATTATAATTTTCGAAAAAATGTTCTACAACAAGGGGTTCATAAAATTCGGCAAATTGAGTTTCCTCAGATATGTTGTATATTTCGACAGTAGCATAGCCTATTCGACATGTGCTTATAGAAGCGGGGATGAAAAGATTATCAGTTGATTGATGAGGGATGTAAATATCTCCATCGGGTTTGTTCACAGATATTTCTTTAATAAGGACTTCGTATGCATTAATACAACATCTTTTAATATTGTCACTTGGATGGCGATAATTAATTAAAATATTTATAGACATATCAGGAGTGCAAATGGATTGTTCTGAAAAATCAATTGACAATTGGAATTTCTGTAGGTCATTAAAACCTATTAAGCCGTCGTAATACTCATAAAAATCGTGAAGAATTACAGTAACTGTTTCATTGGAATTTAATTCATCAAAAATTGGGATGTCGGCTTTATATCGCGTTCAATTATTGATGGGTGAATAATAGATGTAGCACAACCGGTATCTATCAGAATTTGCATGAGAGGATTTTGAATTAAACTATAAGGCAATGGGGAAGCCTGGTGGTTCTTCTTCGTCGACTATTATTTGGTGTTGTTCTGATCTGCAGCTATACGGATATTTTTATTTTCTGATGGATCGTTTGCTTCTGGTACGATTTCTTCTTGTTGGTATTTCCAATACTGTTCTTCGTAATATCCTTCTTGTTCTCCTCCATAATGTCCTTTTGCCTGCAAAGGTTCTTTTCCAATGTGGTAAAGTTCTTCCGATGTTCAATCTTTCTGTTGTAGCAACGTAGTATTTGGTCTTGGTATGGCTGTTCTCATCGTAGTTGACATTGGTGTTGGTTTGTATTGAGGAATTGCTCCTCTGGGTTTAAATACATTCAATGGTTTTCCAAAAACTTTACTATTAGTTGCGAATTTTCATGGGGGTACTTTTCATGGGTCCAGGCTGTATATTTATTGGTTATAAAGGGAAATTTGGCTTTTGTTGTATATTTTGGTATCTAAATTGATTCTAATTATTTGGATTATAATTATAGTTTTAGTTTGGCGAATTTGGGTTATACATTACAGTTGGCCTTGGTACAAGACTGTACTGTGGCTGTTTCATTTGAAGTGGAAGAATTGTCTGTTTTTGAAAATTACTGGACGAATTATAGTTATTAAATTTATTATTTAGTTATAGTGATTTTCTATAATCTAGAAAATTTTTCTTCATTTACCTTTTTAATAGTTATTTCTAATGCCTGGACTCTAAATATAAATTGTAACATAGGATTTAAAGATCTAGTGAATGTAGCCAAAGCCACTAGCTCATAGTGTTTTGAACAAAATTCCTTTTCCGTATACTGTTTATTCGAATGAACTAACTTATTAAAATACTTCATAGACTAAATCATGGTCTAAACATTTAATATCTCTCTGATCTCCAAAATTAAGTCTTAAAATTTCATTTATTTGTCCCCAGTTTCTTATTTCTATTCTAGATCCTACTAAAATTTATGTCTTGCCAGTCAATTTACCTAAAATCACTTGGGAAATAAAATTATTTAACGCTTCTTTATCTGCATTAAAAAAAAACTATTTACGAGATTATCGCATGAACTGATAAAGGTATTTAAAGCAAATGGGTTGCCATCGTATCTCGGCATGTTATCAATATACAACCTAAGCAGTTGATAATCTACAGGTGTTAATAATTGTGAATGGACTGTAATTGTAATATGCGTGGCTGTAATAACAGGTGGAACGGAAATTCTAGACTTTCTGATATGTCATTTGTCACCTTTGACGCTAACACCTCTCTGGTGGCATCCTTTGATCTCAATATGACGCGTTCCGACAAATGTTCCCACAGTCATCAGAATTTTCCCACGCTCAAGTGTCCCTATATCTACTAATGGCCTTGTAATATTTAAAATATCTACAAATCCATTCCGGTTCCAAACCAATTGTTTATTAGAAAATAAGTAAACAGGGCCAGCAATATAGTTTTTTAACATTGGGCTGCTACATAACCATTTATAATTTGTGAACCAACTAGATTTGAAATTTACGTTATAAGATTTACCAGTTTTCTTAATCTCTTTTTTGGCGAATATTGATAAAACAGTTGTAGGTATTCCTTCCAGTAAAACGTCTCTTTTATCTTCGTCTTTTCAGCGATAGAATGGTGTTTCCAACAAATTACAAATAATATCGTTAACTGGATTCATTATAAATAATGTAAATTATAATTTCATGTAATATTGTCACTAATAAAGTTGAACAATCACTAATTATACGATCACTCAGTTTCTCAATCAACACATTAAAATTGAAAAAGCAAGTCTAAAAATGATGAGAACACAACGCAAATTCAATAAATTGCTCAAATTCAAAAACAGACTGCGCTTCAGTACATTAAATAGATGCAAGTCCACTGTGCAGATATCCTATAAAATCTCATCAAACTCTTCAACTAGGTGGAGGGAGAAGACGGACTAAACAGACGTAGGCTCTTGCGTGACGTCACGTTACCATGGTAACCCGCTGTAATAGTACATATTTGAGGGCACTTGATTTTCATCTCTGGACCTGCGAGAGTATAGATAACGAGCGCATGGACTATTGAAGATTTAAAGGACGTTCCACTGTAAACACAGTGTTTTAGTAGCATAGCGGCATATAATGCTTGACATAAAAATATAATAGGTTTTTCATAAAAAAATTTATTTGAATGTACATATTAAAGACATGATTATATATCCCAAAAATATAAAAAAAAGAAATCCCAGTCTCAAATATATATATTCCTTGGATTTTCATCACCCTGCCCATGCAAATTAAAAAAATTTACAACTCTCTTGTAAAACGTGATTCATCCGTAAAAAAACAATCTTTGCAGTAAACTGTTATCCTCTGCGAAGCCAAAATCTCCAAGTTCTTGAGCAGGAGTTAAATTAAATAGTCGAAGGAGTTACCGTTTTACAGTTCTGTGAATATTACTTTCACAAATTGTCTTTACCTACTGCGGACACTTCTTCTTGGCTGGTTCTCAACGAGATTAAGAATACCTTATTCAACTTCAGGTAGCAATTGTCGAGGGCGACCAGCATTTGCAGAACAATTTTTAAAATAACTATATGCTGTTAATTTTCTGTCCACCGAAGGGAAAGTAGTGTGGTGAGGTGTTCGGCGATTCGGGAACGCTTCACTGTACGATCATGCAGAAGCTCGACAGTTCATCCTATATTCCTCTCATACTAAATGCTTATCGGCAAGCTCATTGAATGAATAGTCCAGTTTTAATAAAAAGTTTCTTACTAGATAACTTACTAGGACTAAATTTAAAAGCAATCAAAATCAGTTAAATGAATGTAAGAACACTGAACCTAATGTTTTTAATCCGTGGCACCCACATCACAAAGTGGAGTAAGCAGACTTGTAAATAGTAATTTTTCTCAAGAATCTGTAGGCGATTTTTGCTAGAGATAATTTTTTTAGAATAAAACGACTTTTTCACTGTTGTTATCCGTTCAAATACGACTACAATAAAAGTTCCGACCACTAAAAAGTACGCCGAGAAAAGTATACCGATGTAACTAATACTTTGAGAAATGATAGGCCTTACTGGTCCAAATAATTGTTATTGTTAGAGTTTTGTCTAACATTGAAAATGAAAAGCACCTTTTGTTTCTTGTGTACCTATATTTCTTTTAATGCTGGATATACAAAGGTTAACAATGCAACGTGAGTCTTATACCTTCAGAATACCAAATAATATGGCTGCCTTCCGCCTACAACCCTTCTTTCTTCCTTCAGCGCACAACGTCTTACAAATGAGGTCATATCCTTTACCATGTATAAATTGTACAGAAAGTAACATAGTAACACAATATAGAAGTCTTAATAGTTATATATATATATATATATATATATATATATATATATATATATATATATATATATATATATATATATATATATATATATATATATATATATATATATATATATATATATATATATATATATATATATATATATATATATATATATATTATAATGATGCATACTTTTTATTTTTTCATTATTTTTTATTAAAAGCCGATGAAACTCTAAAAGTCCTATCTAGTAAGCCTTGATTTTGACAGAAATTGAAACAATGTTGATTTTATGTCAAAGCAGTATCAGCTCACAAATTCGTGAGGTATCTACTTACAGTTCTAGTGATTTTGTTAGTTTTCTCAAGTATAGTTTATAATGGAGAATTGGAATATTCTTCAATATATTGAAGAATATTCCAATAATGATTTGTTAAATTTGTTTTATACGCATGGTGAATGTAGACGAATTGTCAGACGAACATGTAGATTTTTTAACGAACGAAACCCGGACCTACCAACAATGACTGCCGGAAAATTCGCAAGAATCGAAGCTCGGTTTATGGCAAGTAGGACAACACGGACAAGTAAGGGCAACACGAAATCACCGAAATCCCGTAATAGATAATGAAGATAACGAGGTAAATGTGTTGGCTTATTTTCAAGTTTATCCACGGAGTTCAACTCCAGCAGCAGCGCTGGATTTGGGTATTTCAAGAGCACCAATCCACAGAATATTAAGAAAACATAAAATGCATCCTTTTTCTGAGATAATTGTACACGGATTACGTCTTGGTGATGAGTCAAGACGAGTCGGCTTTTGCGAGTTCATGTGCATAAAAATGACCGAAGATCCGAGATTTCTTCAAACGATTATGTGGACCGATGAATCAAAATTCAGCAGGCAAGGAATTATAAATCGCCGAAATAATCACTACTGGGCACAAGATAATCCACACGTCATAAGGGAACATAATCACCAGAACCACTTTAGTTTTAATGTTTTTTATTTAATTATGGACAATAGAGTGGAATATCAAGTGTACGTTGAAAATTTGAATAGGACTAGATATCTGGAGATACTCAGAAGGATTGTTATTGATTTCCTAAATGCTCTCTCTCCACGTGACAGAGCAAACTGTTGGTATCAGCTGGATGGTGCTCCAACACATTCCACTATAGCTGTACACTAGCAGTTGACCTTAATGTTCGAGGATCGGTGGATTGGCCCACAGGGACTCTGGATCTGGCCATCTAGATCACCCGATTTGACACCCTTGGATTTTTACTTCTATGGCCGTATAAAAGAACTAGTGTACTCTAGGCCTGTACAAACTAGACAGGAATTATTGAACCTTGTTCACGATGCGTTTACTAATCTAAGTCCTGACGAACTTCGGGGGTCTATTTCGCGAGGAGTATATGACAGGTTATCCAGTGTTTGAACCAAAATGACGGTCATATAGAACAATTATTGTAATTTTACATTCATTTATTATTTCTTGTCATTATGTTCCAATTTTTTTATATTTTTCATTTGTTATTACGTTCTAAATTTTGTTTATGTTCCTGTTTTGTTTTCATGTTCTAATTAAAGTGAATTTCTGCCGTTTCAGTCATGTTCATGTTTCGGTTTCTGCCAAAAATCACATTAAAATAGAAAATATGGATTAACACGAAAACAGTTGGAAATAGGTTGTTACGCCCCAAGAAAAGGGTTGTGCCGTAGCAATGGTTGTACGGGTGGAAGTCTGGTAAAGTAAGTCCTGAATTCTCGTGATTTCTCTCCTTCATTTTAGCTACCCGCTAGCTGCAGTGGAGGTGGGAGTGGATGCCAAGGAGCGCCACCCGTTTTCAGCCTTGGTTAAGGGAGAGAAACTTTAATTATACAAAAAAACGGGAAATGTGCCGTTTATTAGCAATTAAACTACAGTACTAACCTTTCTATCCTTACATACATATACATATCACAGAATAACCTAACTCGAATCTAATTCTATGTTTCCTAATCACACTGATCCGTCTACTTCTTACACGTGCTCAAGGGCGGCTGGTGTATAAGTGCTGCAGAGCTGCAGAACTGCCAAAAAAATTAGATATTTGTATATTTTCGCGACATAATAATTACTAAAATTTATTAATAAAATAATTTGGTTAGTTGGTGCAGCTAACCAAATTATTGCATTAAAGTCGCATTCTGCCCGCCGTCCTCTATTGAGTAGTAGACCAGATGAATTATCTGGGTCTCTACATTGAACTGGGCCACACGAGGTAGTTCCACAGCACGGCTCGGCACACCCGTCCTCCCCCTCAACTCCCGCGACAATCCACACTTGGCGCTCGTAAATGCGCGAATTTACATGGTCAGTGAGCTGCATTTTTTCCAGCTAAGGCAACATCAGTTACTCTTCTTCCTACTCCTCGAGCGGGCGTAAATCGTACCTATTTCGTATTTCGTGTTAATTTGAGATTTTAAATACTGTTTTGTGAATTTGTGTAGTGATTTATTGTACTAATTATTAATATTTATATACTGTGATAGTGACAATGGATTTAGTTTATAATTTAGTTCATGTGAAGCGATTTTTTAAATACTCTTATGAAGAAAAAATTGATTTAAAAAACAATGGTAGGCCATTGCCCGATACTGTTATTGAGACTGCAGGTGTTAGCCGCGGAAAAGCATATAAACGTCAATTTAATAGAGACATTTATTCGAAGAACAATTAGATTTGTGGGTGCAACAAAAAAAATGCGTTATTTTGTTTTCCTTGTTTACTTTTTGGCGGTGATAAAGCATGGACGGAGGTAGGGGTGACAGATTTGGTGCACTTAACTGAAAAAATAAAAAAGCACAACAACTCCAAAAGCCATCTACATAATACAATGGAATTAGCTTTATTAGGAACAACTAATATTAAAGCGCAGGTAGATTCAGCTTATTGGATAAATGTGCAAAAGCATACTGGTAATGTGACAAAAAAGAGATACGTTTTGTCAAAAATTATAAACTGCATAAAGTTTTGTGGGGCCTTTGAACTGGCGCTGCGAGGACATGACGAAGCTGAAACCTCTCAAAACCCGGGGATATTTCGTGGTTTGATAATTTTTTCTGCTGAGCTTGATGTAACTTTAAGCAAGCATCTACAAAACGCTTCAGTATTTAAAGGAACCTCTAAAGAAATACAAAATGATCTTTTAGACTGTATATTAAAAGTATGTCATGAAGAAATAATTAAAGAAATTAACAAACCTTCATTTTTGGCAGTTATGGCAGACGAAACAACTGATGTATCTGCAAAAACTCAGTTAGTGGTAGTTTTAAGATATATTCTCGATTGAACGTTTTTGGACATACCTGAAACTTACAAAATGTGACGCTGAAACTCTTTCGGAAAATATTTTAAGTGTTATAGACCCTCTAGTAGAAAATTCACCTTACAAGCCTTTTCTCTTAACCAAAGAATATGACGGCAAACATGAATGTTCTTCAAAAAGGTATTAAATTCCAAAAATTTTTATTGCGAAAGTCTATATTTTTGTATAAACGGATTTTACATAAAAATTCTAAAGTATCAGGAAAACAAATGACTTTGAAAATTTTCAAAATTTTCGCCTGCGGCGCCAGTAGTTTGAATACGTTTGACATTGCACGCGGGCGGCCAATACCCTAGGATCGGCCCTGTGCAGACCACCCGTTTCATTTCATCACGAGCCGCCACTGCACGTGCTACTTTCTGTGTTGCGAACTTCCGTGGTAACCGATTGAAATGGTTGAACTGTGTACAGCTACCAGTTACAGTGGCCTATTTATTTAAAACTGTAACGAGGTATAGGGAAAGTTATAACGAATCGATGCAGAATCAAATTCTGCATCCGACCGTTCAATAATATATAGGGTGTCACATTTGAAATAACGAACTTTTTCCACTTTTAAAATGATGTAATTGGTGATTATATTTTGGACACCCTGTTTGCGATAAATTAATTGTCAATGTGGATTTTGAAAGTACCATTCTTGTGCTTGCGTCTACCCCAGAAGCGCTTAGCACCAGGCGAAAATGGGTAAAAGGCACAGTGTTTAAAATAAGGCTACGTCTCTCAAAATTTTCAAAATAATCAACATATCTAAGAAACAGTTGAAAATAGGTATAGCGAAACCTGATAGAACTCATCATGAAATTTTCTCAGGAACCCAAAAATGAAATAATATACCGGGTGTTCTATTTAAAATAAGGAAGTTACTGTGACTTCCGGGATAACCGGAAGTGGTATGATCTTGAGAATATTTCAAAATGAAAGATAATCTTGAGTAATCCTGGAGTCCGAAAATTCAGAATTCTAAGTTTTTTGTAACCACAAAAATTTCTAAGGAACGGCTACCGTGAGAAACTCTGTATATATATATATATATATATATATATATATATATATATATATATATATATATATATATATATATATATATATATATATATATATATATAATTATATAGTGTTACCAATAGACTGTTATATTTATTTTTAGTCGGCATTCTTAGAAAATATATAACATAAGGTTAAATAAAACAAAGAACAATTGCAATTAATAAGAAAATGCTGACTGTACATCCACCGAGTCTATATATAGGTGAATGTACAGCGGGAACCAAGTTTTAGATTAGTTTTATATTTGTATAATTAAACTATCTAATAAAGTGCTACTGAAATATTTCGGCGTTGAAGTTTATTTTTGGTGATCAAATCAGGGAAGAAAGTTAACTGGCGCAGCCGGTAGGATTGTCATCACAGGCTCGCTGACATTGTGCGAAACTGGTGGGCTTCAGATCCTTTAGAAGACAACGGTCCTACATCTCAACGTTCAACTCCGCTCAGATCGACCAGGAAAAAACCAAGTAAGTCCGAGTATTTCCTAGCACTGTCCGTACCTTTCTGTCTTCGAACAAAGTTTAAGATAGTCGCGGTACAACCCTAGTAATAATCATTGAAATAATTATCCTTTGACTAGGTATAATTTGTGATTCAGCTGGGTAGGAATTTCGTTTTATCTGACATTGATAGGACTTAATTTATTAGATTAAGAACAAATCACAAGAAACAATTTTGCAATTTTTTACATTACATTACGCAACAATTTTAGTATTAATTTTCTTTTTTAATGAGTAGACCGTACCCAACTACTCCGCCCAGACAATTAAGTAGAGTTAGAGAATTAGATTTAGAACACGAACAAATCGACATGGCTCAATTAGACCTTCAAAAAGTTAAAAATCTTGTTGAATTTATTCCAAATTTTGATGGAGATGAGTTAATGTTACAGAACTTTTTTGATGCTGTAGAAAATTTATTAGAAGCCAATCCTACTAATGAACCTTTTCACATTAAAATTATGTTAAGTGCAATAAAAAATAAAATTAAAGGTAAAGCTCACATTTTACTTTCTAGTCGTCCCGATATCGTGACATGGCCACAAATGAAAAATTTATTTATTCAAAATTTTAGTGATAATAGAAATATTTTAACTTTAGAACAAGAACTTCAATATATACGATATAATCCGAAAGAAACTCTTCTAAATTTTGGTAATCGATTAATTGAATTAAAATCTAAATTAATTACTAAAATACAATTATCGAATATTTCTCCCGAAGAAAAACGTGGTCATATTAGCCTATACGAACGACAAATATTTAATAGATATAAGATGAATTTACCGGATAATTATGAGACAATTTTACGAAATAACCCAACGATTTCATCACTTGAGACTGCCATCTCGTTCATAGACGAGCAAGTAAAATATGACGAATTTAAAAGATTATCGTTAGGCTTGCAACAACGCCCCGCTCAAAAAATTCAACCTGTGTACAAATCTCCAAAATTATCAATCAAATCAACCTTTTCAAAATTTCCAACAAAATTATAATAAAAATTTTGGTAATCGATCCCAAAATTTTCACTCAAATCAATACTCCCAAAATTTCAATACTCAAAGGAATCCTAATCAATATAGGTCACAACAATTTCCCTCGCAACCTATACAGGTTCAGCATAAACCAATTAAGCAAAATTTCAACACAAATGCGCAAGTTTCTGGTAAACCCCAAACTTCATATAAACCTACACCAATGTCCGGTGTCTCTACTATCAAACGCCCTCAAATGCGACCTCAATCACATATTACAACTCGACCAAATTTCCGTACATTCGACCAAACCCCACAACATTTTGTCTCCGAAGAACTATATAACCACGAAGACGAGCAACCAGAGGAGAACACTGTATTTCCTCAATATGACGTTAATGAACCTATTTCTGACGAAACTACATACCAATATAACGAATGGAATCTTCATTCCGAAATTCCAGACGACGAGATCCCCCAAGAAGAAACATTGACTGAAAATTTTCGGAATACAGTAACTGCAACAAATCAGACATAGACCATAATGCTTTTCTAGCTGCCCCACTTGCTTATATTCAAATTAACGACCCGCCAATGAAATTATTAATTGATTCTGGTTCTTCTAAATCCTTAATACGTCCTGATATCATTGAAAAATATTTTCCCGAAACAATTTTTAAAGAAAATTCCACAATTAAAACATGCCTAGGTCAAAAACAAATCCAGTTCTGTGCAGAAATTCCTGCATTTCCGGAACTAAATTCTAATGAGAAAATAAAAATAATTCTATTCGATTTCCATAATTACTTCGACGGTTTAATAGGCTTAGACGTTATTACTAAATTTCATATTATTTGTGATTTTTCAAACCAGGTATGCTATGGAGATAATTTTCAAATTCCCCTTTATTTTCGAGACCCCCATGATACTGCTAAACGCATCACAATCAATGCTTTTGAAATTCTTCACACCATTGTTCCAATTAATATCCCAACAGGAGACGTTTACATTCCTGAACAAAATTCTGGAAATCTTAAAATCCCTTCCATTGTGACAACAGCTGAAAATAACCAAGCTTTAGTCGAAATTCATAACCTCTCAAATGAAACTGAAACTATTTATCTTGAAGACCCTACTACTGCTTATCCTCTGCAGTATTTTGAAACAAAATCCGCTTTTCAATCTCCCTTACAATCTAACACAGCTCAAATTAAGCGCAGCGATATTTCTAAATTTATTCGTACCGATCATCTTAATGTCGAAGAACGACAACAATTAATTTCCCTTTGTAAAAATTTCAAAGATGTGTTTTTACTTCCTAACCAATCTCTTTCATTCACAAATGATGTAAAGCATAAAATTCGCCTTTCAGATGATACCCCTATCTATACTCGTTCATATCGATTTCCGCATGTCCATAAACAAGAAATACATGACCAAATCCGTAAAATGTTAAATGAAAAAATAATTAGACCCTCTTGTAGTCCCTGGAGTAGCCCTGTATGGCTTGTACCGAAAAAACCTGATGCTAGTGCAAAGCAAAAATGGCGATTAGTCATTGACTATCGCAATTTAAACAAAAAGACAATCGACGACCGTTACCCACTCCCCAATATTACAGACATTCTAGACAAACTTGGACGATGTAATTATTTCACTACTCTTGACTTAGCGCAAGGCTTTCACCAAATTGAAATGGATCCAAATTCTATCGAAAAAACAGCTTTCACAGTTGAAAATGGTCACTACGAATACCTTCGTATGCCTTTTGGACTTAAAAATGCACCCGCGACATTTCAACGCGTAATGGATAACGTACTCAAAGACCTTCAGCATAAAATTTGTCTAGTCTATATGGATGACGTTATCATATTTTCTACATCCCTTCAGGAACATATTCAAAATTTAAAATTAGTTTTTGAAGCTTTTCGAACATACTCTCTCAAAATTTCTCTTGACAAATCTGAATTCTTAAAAAAGGAAACTGCTTTCTTAGGACACGTTATTACTACAGAAGGCATTAAACCAAATCCTGACAAAATTAAAGCCATTAAGCGATTCCCCATTCCAAAAACTGCAAAAGAAATTAAATCATTTTTAGGACTTGTTGGATACTACCGTAAATTCATTGATAATTTTGCAAAACTCACAAAACCTTTAACTAAGTGTCTAAAGAAAAATGAAAAAATTATTCACACCCCTGAATTTGTTGACTCTTTTGAAAAATGTAAGAATATACTTACCAATGAACCTTTATTAGTATACCCAGACTTTACAAAAACTTTTGAACTTACAACTGACGCAAGTAATTTCGCAATTGGAGCCGTTCTCTCCCAAGACAAAAAACCAATCGCTTACGCATCTCGAACTTTAAATCCCGCGGAAGTTAATTATAGTACAATTGAAAAAGAACTTTTGGCAATTGTCTATGCAGTAAAATATTTCAGACCCTACCTCTTTGGTCAAAAATTTATAATATATACAGATCATAAACCCCTCCAATGGCTTTTTTCATTAAAAGACCCACAGTCACGCCTTGTACGTTGGCGATTGAAATTAGAAGAATACGATTACGAAATTCGTTACAAAAAAGGTAAAACCAACTTGAACGCAGACGCACTTTCTAGAATCAAAATTGACGAAACGCATGCCCTTGACGATGAACTTTGCATGATCAATAACCCTAGTACGGAAAATCAAGACGATCTATCTGATTTTCTTGTAAACTTAGACAATCTTCCCAATATAGACTCTGAAAATAATCCAGATCCTGAACTAATACTTGACAACCTTCCAAGCCCAGACCCTGAACGTCTTGAGAATTTTCTTAATGACCTATCGGACGATACACAACACACAGCACACGAAAATCCTGTTTGTGCACCACCTATTACAGAGAAACCTGTCAACTCTTTTAATCGGCAAATTATCATTACTGAATCAAACACTCTTGCCGCACGCTTCTTACCCTCGCTAGAAAAACCTTTCAACAAAACCCGACACATTCTAACATTTCATACTAGTATATCAGATGATGAAATTTTTCTTCATCTTAAAAATTATATCAACACCACAGACAACAGTTGCCTCTATTTTCATAGCGAAGCTATAAAAGAAAAAACACTCCGTGTACTGAGAAATAAATTTAGCCCCCTTACTAAAATTGTAATCTCAAATTCCTACGTCACTGATCTATTAGAAGATCGTGAAAAGATTAAAGAAATAAAATTTTGGCATGAAACAAAAACTACACACCGAGGTATAAATGAAACGATCAAACGCATTTCAACAAAATTCTATTGGCCTAATATATCTAACGATATTAATCGTTATATAAATCTCTGCGACGTTTGTCAACGCGCAAAATATGATCGAAATCCTCAACACATTAAATTGCAACATACTCCAACACCTACTAAACCTTTGGATGTCTTACATATCGACCTTTTTCATATCCAATCAGAAATTTATCTTACTGTTTTAGACCCATTTTCTAAATACGGACAAGCGATTAAACTTCCTTCAAAAAACGCAATTGATATTGTCCAAGCTCTTATTCAATTTACTTCCTATTTAGGAACACCTTCCCAAATTATTGCCGACGCTGGCAAAGAATTCAACAATCTTCTTCTCAAAGAATATTGTCAATTGTACGGCATAGAACTTCACATAACCTCCATTAGAAACTCCAACAGTAATAGTCCTGTTGAACGTTTCCATTCCACTCTTCTTGACTCCCTTCTAACTTTAAAAATCGACCACCCTAATAAGCCATTAAGTTATCTCGTAACTTTAGCCGCTTCTTGTTATAATAACTCAGTACACTCAGTTACAAAACTGACTCCTTTCAATGTTATATTTTCCCATCTTGACAAAGACAATTCACCCACGTTAAGTGAGGCCAAAATTACTCAAGACTACATTGACTCAACGAAAAATATTGCAAAACAACTCTTTCAAACGGTACAAAGTCGTATCGAACATCAAAAAGCTCAAGTACTTTCTAGGCGTAACAAAAATTTAGATGACCCCCAACCTGTAGGTATATCATCTCAAGAATACCTAAATATAAAAACTCCACGTGACCCTAAAATAAAACCAATATTTAAACGTGTCTCAATTCATAAAGACAAAGGTCCCACTGTCGACACATCTGCCGGAACTTTTCATAAAAACAAAATAAAAAAGAAAAAACAACTAAAACCCTCCTCCTTGTTACAGGATGAAGACAATGACTCTGACATTCCTCTATCTACTCTACGCATGCGCATCACTGCAAGTAAAACCAGTCCGGAATCCTCTCCTTCCGATAATACTAGGTCCAGTTAAAATAATTTCCCACTATCACTCTTTTCTCCATGTAATTAACCTTCACGCTGTAGAAAACCAACTTCTAAACATTTTTACTAATTTAATAACAATTAAAGAAGACGCTGTAAAACATGACTCATATATCAAGTGGTTACAAGCCGAGTTTATTTTAAATAAAACATTTGATAAATTTGAAACAATTCATTCTAATAATAAAAGATTCAAACGAGGTCTAATTAATCCTGTTGGATCACTGTATAACTCCCTCTTTGGTTTAATGGATAACGATGACAGAGAGAAAATTAATGTTAATATCAAAATTTTATATGATAATCAACATTCAATCGTATCTCAAATAGAGACAAAGACAACCATACTTAAAAATTTAATCAACAATCTTGAAGATACAATAAAAATCATAGACGCAAATAATAATCGCACTACTATAAAACTTAATAATATAATTATTCAAGAACATATACAAGACATAATTAACAATATTAATTTTCTTCAAAATTATCTTTCTAATATCGAGAACGCTCTATTGTTCGCCCACCTAAATTTAGTACATTCAAATATTATAACTACTAACGATATCAAAGAAATTTTTGTAAATCTTAAACTCTTATATAAAACGAACGAAATTCCTATGTTTCATATTCATTATTATTTAAGCCTTTTTAAAATAAAAACTTTTATAAAAAATTCAAAGCTATATATCGAAATTTTAGTACCAATTCTAAAAGAAAAAACTTATTCTTTGTTCAAACTTATCCCATTACCCTATAAAAGCCTGACAGTTCTACCCCCTAAATCCTTCCTGATACTCGGTACTGAAAATGAACATGCATGGATTGACCAAGAACTGCCGCTTCTGGATGACATTTACCTGTCTGACAACATTATGGACACTAGTAGTCACTGCATTATCGACATGATCCAACGACAGCCTAACATTGCCTGTAACGCTGTGCCAGCACGCCAAACACGAAACCTTATCCAGACACTACCTAATGGACAAATTCTGATGATTCCCACATTACCCATTGAAATAAAAGAAAAATGTACCGACCTAGAAGTTCAAATATTGAAGGAAACATCACTTATCACCCCAAATGTCAACTGCACTCTTTGGATTGACCAAGAAGAAGTCTACACATCTCCAACTTCACTCCCAACTTCAACTACCTATTTTCTACCAGAGCCACTTATGACATCAAATTATTCTTCATTCTCTTTAGACAACGTACCCACCACTGAATTAAAGGAACTTCACCAACAACTTCGTGATTTTAAACATATTAATCTACAAGCTCCCGATTTGGACCTAATCGATCACCCTTGGATCGTAATACTGTGTATCAGTATTTTTACAATACTACTGATAATAGGCCTCCCGTACATCTATAATCGATGCAGAACCAGAAGCCCCATCAAAATTAACTTATCAACCCACAAGGACCCTTTTCCGGCTATGCCTCCGTCTATGGTGGGAGGAATTATATAGTGTTACCAATAGACTGTTATATTTATTTTTAGTCGGCATTCTTAGAAAATATATAACATAAGGTTAAATAAAACAAAGAACAATTGCAATTAATAAGAAAATGCTGACTGTACATCCACCGAGTCTATATATAGGTGAATGTACAGCGGGAACCAAGTTTTAGATTAGTTTTATATTTGTATAATTAAACTATCTAATAAAGTGCTACTGAAATATTTCGGCGTTGAAGTTTATTTTTGGTGATCAAATCAGGGAAGAAAGTTAACTATATATATATATATATATATATATATATATATATATATATATATAGGTTCATAGGCCAATACCTATTCTGCGACAAGATTTCCGCTTTGTGTACAATACTTTTATTGCTGAAGAATGCTATTTCAAAAAAGAACAAACTTCGTCGAATTTAAGATAAAAGTAATTCCTAATAGTAAATCTAATTACTATTAATAAAAGCGCGTAGTGATTGTATAAATAGTTGTTGGTATTAATTGTGACAACTAAAATATAATTTTAAATAAAATGTATTAAAGTTTACATACCTTATAAGGGTTTAAATTTTCTACGGCACAATTTAACACAGCCTCGCGTCCTACTGCCACCGTTGTATTTGAGATCGGTCTTTTAAAGTTTGGGGTATCTGAAAAACATGAAGCAGTATATGCAGTGAATAAAATAAAATTTACAATTTTATACACTACGTACAAACTAAATAATTTTTATTTTTATTGTTAAGACCAAAGTTACAAGGAAAGAGAAAAGAAAAACTTTTGTATAATTGTCAAAAGACGTAGAAAACGCAAGGGCGTTAATAAGTATTAATATTATAAAATTTATGTGCAGAATACATAAGCGAAGGGCATAGTATATAGGTATAGTAGAATATATATATATACACACAGCCTCTCGGCCTATTGCCACCGTTGTATTTGAAATCGGTCTTTTAAAGTTTGGGGTATCTGAAAAAATGAGGCTGTATACGCAGTGTATAAAATAGAAATTAAGATTTCGTACACTACGTACAAACTGAATAATTTTTATTATTATTGTTAAAGACTAAAGGTCACAAGGAAAGAGGAAAGAAAAGCTTTTGTATAATTGTCCAAGGACCTAGAAAACGCAAGGACGTTAATAAATCATTAATATTATAAAATTTATGTTCAGAATACATAAGCGAAGGGCATAGTATATACATACATACATACATACATATATATATATATATATATACATATATATATATATATATATATATATATATATATATATATATATATATATATATATATATATATATATAATATATATATATATATATATATATATATATATATATATATATATATATATATATATATATATATATATATATATATATATATATATATATATATATATATAGTCTAGGCCATTTTGAATTTCCCAGGTTTATGAACAGCACTGTTGATAATATAATTTACAATACATATATAATATCTCCTGTAGAATTCTTCTGAATTAATAAGTTTAAGAAAACGATTTTTAAATATAAATGTCGTGTGTACACATTTTTTAACTTTTAATACATGCGTATCATGCATTAGAAAAAAAAAATAATGTATATATCATACCTAGAGTTAATGAAAAAGGTAGTAATATTAGTATCACAAAACATGCCATAACAAGAAACTCATAATCGCGTATATTCGCCATAAACCTCCGTTTTATCCTTTAGACATGTCGACTGGCGCTGACTAACCAGGTTGTAGAGGTCCCGACGCGACGTAAGAGTTCAATAGAACACAAATCGTGCGCAGGTCAAATAAGTACTAATCATTCTGGTTTGATAACCAAGAAATTAATTATATACAGTATTTTCTAATGAAGACTTCGTACTGGTGAAGTGATTTATATTTTCTTAATTACTACTTCGTAATGGATAATAAATATTTTCGTTGATTTTCATTATCATCTTGCCTAAACTGCGTATTTATAATTCTTTTTATGGAAACTGCAAATTTCACCTAATCTGAACTAAAACTAATGTCAGTTTTCAGGTACTGTGTGTGGGTGGCTTATTAACAAATTAATTTTATTTATTCTATTTTATTTATAGCTTGCACAAAATAAATGAGGTGACACACATACATTCGACATATGTATTATTTTGTAAACAAGCGAACCCGAAGAGAATAATTATAGCGGTTTAATTAAATGAACTGACTTCAGTATCCACAAAGTATAGTAAGTATATTATAAACAATGGTGATGAATCAATAAAAATGTCATTCTGCGTGCAAGAAGCTCCTTCGAATAAATGGTCTGAAAAGTATTAATGTTTAAGTAGCAAAGTTACTAAACATTATACCTACGAGCAAAATCTGTCTCTTTGCTCGTAGCATTATACGCTTGTGTAGTAGCTATAGTGGCGCCGCGTAGTGGTGAGAATGTGTCAGAAAATGAGTGGTAAACAAACTGTATTCTGTTCACCACGCCGATAAAAATCATTATAAAAAGAATTTCAAAAGCAATTTTTTTGTATGAAATAAACATTTTATAACACGTCAAATGAACAAAAGTGGTGTATAAAACATCGGGCATGCTTGTTGTGTCCCGGGTTGCGGTATAAGCAACAAACGAAGCTGCAACTCAAACGAGTATTACAGTTAATAATTTACAGAAGGAAAGTAAAAAAGTTTTTGTTATTGAAAAACGACGAAAGGTTTGCACGCAATCTATTTGTATGGGTCCTGATTACGAAATGGGTTTCAGTGGTACGATGATATGCAAGACGATTATTCTTTCAAACAATTGTGTAGAATAACAAAATCTTTTTTTCGTCTTTTATTAAATTTTATCAAAGCAAATGTGTGTGGCCAGCCAAGTTATTTTAAAGTCATGAAAGCTGGAGACAGGCTACTAATGTTTTTAATTAAAATGAAGTTGGGGTTGAATTTTTTTGCTTTTGCATGCTTATCTCAAATATCAACGAAGGCAGCAAGTGGTATTTTTTATAGTGTTTTGGAAACTGTATTTTATCACATAGAAAGTTGGGTTTTTGGCCGTCAAAAGAAGCAGTAAAGGCTACTTTACCAGAAACCTTCAAAAATTACTCGAACTGTCGAGCAATTATTGATTGCACAGAGCTTTTTTGTGAAACTCCCCCCACTGTGTCTCTACAGTGGGCATCTATATATTCCACGTACAAGTCTCATTTTACATTAAAATATTTAGTGATTATTACTCCAAGTGGGTATATAAGTTTTGTATCGAAAGGACACTGGGGTCGTACGGCTGATTGCATTATAGTTAACGACTCTGGTTTTCTGACTCTGGTTGAGCCGGGGGATCAAATTTTAGCTGACAAGGGATTTCCTGGAATACAGCAAAAGTTGTCATAAAGAAAATGTACACTCACTATGCCTCCTTTTAATTTTAATCCGCAATTTTCGCATGAGGAATTATTACATCGATACTCAATAGCTTGAGAGAGAATCCATGTAGAAAGACGCATTCAACGTATACAAGTTTTTAAAATCCTAGAACACATAAATACACTGATCCCACACATAGACAAAATCATGTGCGTAGCTTGTGTATTGACCAATAACAAGAAACCCCTTATCCGCAAAAAAATTGCATTAAAAACATGGCGGCGAAAAAAAAACATGGTAGCATTAAGAAAAAAAGGTGGGATGGGGGTAAGAAAACAAAATGGTGGTATTAGGAAAAAAATATGGCTGCATTAAGAAAAAAGAGGGTGGAGGTAAGAAAAAAACATATCTGCATTAAGAAAAAATATGACATCATTAAACATAGTTGCATTAAGAAAAAAAACATGTCTGGGGTGGGGAGAAAAACTGCATTAAGAAAAAACATGGCGGCAAAGAACATAACGTCAGAATAAAAAAAATACATGGCAGTATTAAGAGAAAAACATGGCGGCAAAACATGACGTTATTAAACATGACAGCATTAAGAAAAAAACATGGAGGCAAAGGGTGGAGTGCACGGGAAATTTGAAATCTGAGGATATTTAGTGGAATATAAATGTGAGTTAAAACAAAAACAGTGTTGATGATTCATGGGGGAAAATTTGAAATCTGGGGGGAGCACGGCAGGAAGGCGGGAAGTTTGAAATGCAGTCTGTAATAAAAAAAAATTCAACGCTGAGGCTTGAACCGGGGATCTCGGGATTTCGGAGCCGTAAAGTCACGTAGTGTACGCATGCGCAATGGAAAAAAGGATGCAGCGAGAGAGGTCGGGGTTGCCGGAGGGGGGATACAGACAGCATGGTAGGAGCCTTAGAGAAAAGTACAAAGATGGTGGCTGAAGAAATTGTCGAGAAAAAGTGCAGTACTGGTCCTCTGGGTAAATCGAAAAAAGTTATTGAAAATCGTAAAGTGATTTGATTGGTTGATTTTAGTTCTAGGAGTGAAGTACTAACAGTAGTTTGATATTAGAATTACAAATGAAATATTTGGATACATAATGATGTCATAAAACATTTATGTGCATTTTTCAAGTTATATTGAATACATATAGGTTTAAAGCTTCGCCTGAAAGCGAATGTTATCTCAGAGTTAGATGACTATTCATTTCCAAGAAATGTAAAGCAATTAACTTTATGAAGTATACATGCGACACGTTTGTGAGTATCAATAAATTTGATAGGTCAGCAGGAAAGTCTATTCCCTAAAGTAAACAAATATACAGGGTATTCCATAAGTAATGATTCATCTGGGATGTGGAGGTATGAGCTTTCAGGTTTTGGAAGTTAGAAAAGAGATCCTTACAAAAATAATATAATACAATCTATACCTCTCCTACCGTTAGGTATAGAGGCCCTTACAAAAATATAGTTTTAAAATTATTCTATAGCATTAATAATCTTCTTTCATATGGTTTAAAAAATAATGTTATCTCAGAGTCAGATGATTTATCATTTTCCTAAGTAATGTATGCCAAACAGAATGTTTTAATTAATTCACTCTTGCAATAAAAATTACATATTAAAAATCAATTAGGTACAACCTACTTAAATAGCAAAATAAAAAAGATATATAAAAAGGTTAAAAATTATTCACTTAAACGGTAAGTAATAGCATACAATTTACTTAGTATTTCTTAGTTCTGTATTACAAAATGCGTATAAGTGCTGATTAATTATTTGCAATATAGATAAATCAGATATGATCTAAACTTTATTTATTTATATTCGCATAAATAACGTACAGATGTAAACCTGTAATATAATAAAGTTTTGCGTAGTACAGTTCAAGAAATTTCAATTGTTCAACAGAGTGGTGGTATCTTTAGTTTACATAAACTGACTTAATTATATATATGTATGTAAGCAAATAATGAAAACTACCACAAATAATGATCGATTTAGGCTAAAAACAGTTTTATTGCGTTATGATGTACACATCAGTTGTATTCAGCTATTGCTCATACTATATACTACTGCGTCGCTAGCACGCCTACCCGGACGGTCTCGACCACATTCGTCCACCTTCAGCAACTGACCAGTGGGGGCATCACATGTGATCCGGGGGGTGTTTAAGGGTAATTGCTAACATGTATATAAAAATTAATCAAAGATCATTAGCTCACATAAAATATGATTTTTCAATAAGTTAATAATTTAAAATAATGTCTATTACAATCATTCAGTATTGAATATACAAAATGTTCAAGTCGAAAAGGAACGCCCTTGTATGGTAAGATTATTGCAAACTTACACAATATTCGCAGTCGCAAATAAACAACCTTGTTTAAATCTTAGAGCTAGGCTATAAATAAAAAGCCATAATCAGCAATTTTACAGACTCGATACTTTGAATTAAGACCTGAACATAATTTTTACAGTTTTATTCATTATTAAAAACCCAGACATTCATGCTGTTAGAAAAATAACTCGCAAATTGTGTGTGATGAACTGATGAATGTGAATTAGTGTATTTTAGAGGTAAGTGCTATTAATTTGTATAGAAATATCGCTGATCAATCAAACTTTTCTTAAATCAATCTACGGTACACTTATTGACCCTCAATTTTATTACATTCATATAACATTTTAAATTGTTCATTACATGTTTTTACATAATTTTATTTATTAACTGTCAGTAGATATTCTTAATTTATAGTAAATTCTACATAGCAATTCGTAACTAATTATTAAATTCGTAACTCTCATTAAAGTTAGATATTTGTTTTGTTAATCCAGTAGCCCCTTATTTATATACAGGGATTTGCATATTTCATAAAAATTATACATTTTCTTTTGTTTTATTTTAGATACTATCAAGGAAGAAATATTTAATAATATTTGTACTACTTAACGAAGGCGTCTATCAGTATAAGTGTCCGTATGGCGTTTATTTTATGGTAAGTTTCTAATAACTAATTTCATTTAACGCTGTAGATTTCTATATTCAACCAACGGCTTATAATGTGCAATAATATTTTAATCATTTTTGAATTGCTATGCAACATTTGTGAAGAAAGAAAATGTAAAATTATGCTTTTAAAATCGGATAAGCGTGGTATGAGAAATCCCTTTGGACTATTGAACGTAAAATGCTAAATAATTTTTAACATCGATCTACGATTTATTTAATTTGAAGAAGGGAGTTAGGATAAAAAATTGAGAAATTTCTATTGCTAGAGATATTTTACATATATATACAAGATCTCATATTAAGTTGCCACTATTATTATATGAAGACACTCATATACATGCTATTCATTATATGCTAATATTCAAGGATTCAATTTGTAATTCTAATACAGTGGTATAGTTATTTATTATTAATTAAAACTTTGCAGATAGTTAGACTTCTATAGCGTCAGATAACGTTAAACATATGTATGTATATAAAATGTATTCAAAAAATGTATTTTACGAATAATGTCTATACCGCTTTCTAGTTTCAAATTTGAAAACAGATGTACTGAATATAAAACATTAGTTGCTTGCCAAAACCGTTATTTTATAGCATAGGAGTACTGAATAATTCTATTTTTCTTAAGATAGTCAATATCTTATTTTGTTCACAAGTTCTATAAATATGTAAAAAAAATTATACGGGAAATACTGTAAACGTTTAAATTAAAACAACCATCAACTGAAAAATTGTTCTTAAAATTGTTATAAGCAAAAGAAAAAAATAGGAAATATGACATCATAGCTCTTTGTTAAAAATGTATTTGCAGCAATGGATAGGTACAGAATTGAAACCTCTATAGGCAGATGAAATTACTTTACAAATTTTTTAATGTTCTCGGATTATACTTATTTTGTATATGGGCGTGGTCAAATTAAGTCATGCTATAAATTTTTCTACAATTAAATTAACATCTTTTGTATATGAGAGAGGAGTTATCACCAATATCACTGTATTGCTACACTTAAAATTTCCGATTGAAATAAATAGAATTGGAAACCATAAAAATAACTTTTAAGTTGTTCCCTTAAAAAGAATTATTTGTTAATGCTGTTCATGAGTTTCGATATCTAATAAATACGTTCCTGCTTAAAAATTACATACCTACAATAAAATAGAGAATACCCTGTACATATAAATTTATGTCCAGTATCTAAAAATCTACAAAATAATCCTAGTTAAAATAGTCGCTTAAAACATGATACAAGCCAACAATCAGTCAAACCTTTTTATCGGTAAAGCCAATTAAAAATACTTAAAATTTCAGATTGAAATATGAAAGCCATAAAAAAGCGGATAAATTGTTTCCCTTGTATAGTATAGGTAGAGTAGGTATCCAATAAATACGTTGCTGTTTGAAAAGAAGCAGTTAAAAATTAATAACAAAAACTTAGATTAATATAATTTACTACTGGCCCTGAATATATGTAGTTGTACTTAAATACATTACCAGAACCGAGTACGGAGAAAAACTCTGTAAATAATTAAATGTACTTAAAGATTTGTTAAATTGATATTCACATTTTAAGGTTGTAAAATTTATAAAACCTTATTTTAATAAAATTTATCACTATATAATTGTAAAAAATTATACGGGAAATACTGTAAACGTTTAAATTAAGATAACTATCAACTGAAAAATTGATCTTAAAATTACTTTTGTACATGTTTCCATAGCCCTCCTTGATAATGTAGGGAGTACTTTGTTTTTTTCCAGCTTCTTACCAATGACTTAAATTTTAATAAGACTACATATTTATAGAACTTGTGAACAAAATAAGATATTGACTATCTTAAGAAAAATAGAATTATTCAGTACTCCTATGCTATAAAATAACGGTTTTGGCAAGCAACTAATGTTTTATATTCAGTACATCTGTTTTCAAATTTGAAACTAGAAAGCGGTATAGACATTATTCGTAAAATACATTTTTTGAATACATTTTATATACATACATATGTTTAACGTTATCTGACGCTATAGAAGTCTAACTATTCGCAAAGTTTTAATTAATAATAAATAACTATACCACTGTATTAAAATTACAAATTGAATCCTTGAATATTAGCATATAATGAATAGCATGTATATGAGTGTCTTCATATAATAATAGTGGCAACTTAATATGAGATCTTGTATATATATATATATATATATATATATATATATATATATATATATATATATATATATATATATATATATATATATATATATGTAAAATATCTCTAGCAATAGAAATTTCTCAATTTTTTATCCTAACTCTCTTCTTCAAATTAAATAAATCGTAGATCGATGTTAAAAATTATTTAGCATTTTACGTTTAATAGTCCAAAGGGATTTCTCATACCACGCTTATCCGATTTTAAAAGCATAATTTTACATTTTCTTTCTTCACAAATGTTGCATAGCAATTCAAAAATGATTAAAATATTATTGCACATTATAAGCCGTTGGTTGAATATAGAAATCTACAGCGTTAAATGAAATTAGTTATTAGAAACTTACCATAAAATAAACGCCATACGGACACTTATACTGATAGACGCCTTCGTTAAGTAGTACAAATATTATTAAATATTTCTTCCTTGATAGTATCTAAAATAAAACAAAAGAAAATGTATAATTTTTATGAAATATGCAAATCCCTGTATATAAATAAGGTGCTACTGGATTAACAAAACAAATATCTAATGAGAGGATTAGTTACGAATTGCTATGTAGAATTTACTATAAATTAAGAATATCTACTGACAGTTAATAAATAAAATTATGTAATGAAGGCAGCTCGACTGTAAGGAGCATGCGACAAAGGACAAAGAGCGAGCAAAATTGTTTTGGTTATCGTGATCCGACAGCTCGTCTTTCATATAAACAAATACGGATGGATAGGGATCGGACATTCATTCGATTATAGACTATGAAATACGCTATTAGTAATTCTGTGTATATTTGAGTTTTGGCATTACAATTATTTTTCTATTACTTTTGGGGTTTTAATTTAACTAAGGCCCCTTTAAGTCAGAAGTGGGATCCTAAAGCCAATTAACTGTCATAATCAAACGTATACTAAAAATTATTCGTGAACTAAACTTAACCGTCGAATATACAGGGTGATTCGCGTGTTAATAGTGACTAATACCGAAAGTGGACTAGAGTGATTCCCGCGTTAACTGTGACTGTTAACGGAAGTGACTTACAATACGGTGTGGTGACCATGGAGTCCTCCCAGGGAACGCACAGTGGTCAAAGGTCCAATACGCCCCCGGTATCTCCACAGGTAGTAGAAAGCATGAGTCGAGAACTTGAGAACCTACGTAGAGCCGTAAGTAGAAGTTCTATGCATGGTAGCTTGCCTGACCGTAGGCCTGTTAGCAATTTAATGTTATTTAAAGATGCCAATATTATTGCTGATTTCGATCCATCATTTGACAATCAATCGGTGGATGATTGGTTAAGAAAACTTGACGAGTGTGCCGAGATATATAACTGGGATGAAGTTACAGTTACTTACATAGCTCTGGGGAAATTAAAAGGTCTAGCGCGTGTATGGTATGAGGGTTTAAGTAGTTCAAAATTTACTTGGCTGGAATGGCAAGACATGTTAAGAAAAACATTTCCATCAAAACGAAATTTTTCAGAATTATTCTTTGACGCCGCTACATATACTAGCGCAGTTGATCAAGATTTGAGTGATTACTGTTTCACGAAATTGACAAAACTAAATAAATTGAGACTTAACTTATCCGATGAACAAATTGTTGATTGTGTAATTGGTGGGATCGCAAACAAACAAGTACAATTGTCTCTAAAAGCGGCAAATTGCAAAACGTTTGTTGACTTATCACAGTATGTTACTAATTTTCCGTCAACTAGTAGGAGCATGAATTATCTATCAAACCTAGTTTGTCTAATCGAAAGCGTACTTCTACCCTTCCTAACTACGTATATGAAGGTAAACGCGGTAAGACTAGTACACCGACGGCGTTCAGATGCTTTAATTGTGGTCAGTTGGGACATAGACGAGCTAATTGTTCAGTAATACATCGGGAAAACAAGTACCACCAAACGTGCAATTATTGCCAGAAAAGGGGGCACCTGGAAGAGGCATGTCGGAAAAAGTTACGGGCGACATCGAAAAATCATAAAGACGTTAACATGGTACAACTTCAGAAACCACTCAGCATTTATTGTAAACAAGCGAAAATAAACAACCAAGTCGTTCCATGTTTAGTCGATTTAGGCAGCGAGGTCACTCTCATGCGACAATCAGTTGCTCGCATTTTAAATATTCAGCAACAACCGCTGAAAGATGTCGTAATTCTATACAGTTTTAATAATAGTCAGACGTTATCAAAGTTTGAGGCGACGGTAAACATAACTATTGACGGTGTCAGCGTTGATGTCCATTTATATGTAGTACCCGACGAAGAAATACGACACGATTTATTAATTGGTCATTCACTTACAGAACACCCATCTGTTTTAATTATTAAAACACAGGCTCATTTATTGATTTCTAAATTACCAGATATTAAAGATGCTCAATTAGGAAATCGTTTTGCCGTAAACGCAATTTGTGATTCCAATAATGAAAAGGAAACTTTAATCAAACAAAATATACAGTGTGGCAATATAAAGTCGAACCAAATGGTGAAATTACAGAACTTACTAATATATTTTAAAGACAGGTTTAGTTTTGGTCTTAACGACTTAGGAAACACTACCAGTACATCTATGAAAATAACATGTTTCACTGACAAACCAATAGTATATACACCTTACCGGTTATCGCTTGTTGAACGTAACGAAGTTAAAGCAATGATCGATAATTTGCTTGCAAATAAAATAATACGCGACTCACAATCCCCGTATGCAAGCCCCATCTTGTTGGTGAAAAAGAAAGATGGCGGTAAAAGACTTTGCATAGATTATCGAGCTTTAAATCAGATAACCAAGAAAGATAGGTACCCATTACCACTGATTGAAGATCATTTGGACAGATTAGGAGGTTCGAAATATTACATAACCCTAGACTTGGCGTCAGGTTATTATCAAGTGCCAATGCATACAGAATCTATAGAAAAGACGGCATTTGTAACGCCAGACGGGCATTTTGAATTTTTGCGAATGCCGTTTGGTCTTGCTAATGCTCCCGCTGTTTTTCAGCGTTTAATGAATACCGTCTTAGGGGAATTGCGACACGATGTAGCTCTAGTTTACATAGATGACATCATTATACCTGCAAAAAGCTTCAAAGATGGCTTAGATAAAATGAAAACGGTCTTACAAAAATTCAAAGATCATAACTTAACACTGAAACTCTCTAAATGTTCTTTTTTTCAATCGACTATTGAATATTTAGGTCGCGAAGTATCTGTAGATGGTATACGACCTGGACATAGGAAAATAATAGCAATACAGAATATGCCCATGCCTACAAACATTCGACAGCTTCGACAATTTCTAGGACTGGCTGGCTATTTCCGGGAGTTCGTGAAAGGTTTTGCTATTATTATTCAACCCCTGACAAAATTACTAAAAAAGGATAGTTCGTGGCAGTGGGGCGATGAACAAATAGATGCGGTGAACAAGGTAAAAACAATCTTAACAACTCGACCGATTTTAACCATTTTTAACCATAATTGGCAAACAGAGGTTCACACTGATGCCAGTAAGATAGGTTTGGGTGGTATCTTAATTCAAGTCGATGAACAGCAAAACAAACATGTCGTTGCATATTATAGTCGACAAAATACAGCTTTGGAACAGAGATATCATTCATATGAACTCGAGACTTTGGCTGTCCTTGAATCATTACGTCATTTCAGAGTATACCTGATAGGAATAAAGTTCAAGTTAGTCACAGATTGCAATGCGATAAAAAGCACTGCCGTTAAAAAGGACATAATTCCTAGAATTGGGCGATGGTGGCTGGAAATGCAAGATTATAACTTTGATATCGAATATAGACCAGGTGCCCGAATGTCTCATGTGGATTGTCTAAGCCGAAACCCACCTGTGGAGGCATACGAAATTAACACGATCATAAATATAACTGAGGCTGATTGGTTACAAGCTGTACAACTACAGGATGAAACTATTTCTCGAATACGGGAGATCTTGGAATCTAATGACCGAGATCCTAGTCTAAAAGTATATTTTGAAAATTATATAATAAAAGAGGGCAAAGTACATCGTAAATTGGAAGAAGGTCCAAAGTGGTTAGTTCCTCGAACAAGTCGTTGGCAAATCTGCAAGCTGTGTCATGACGATATTGGCCACTTTGGTCTGGAGAAGACACTATCTAAAATAAAAGAAAATTATTGGTTTCCTGATATGCGTCGATTTGTAAAGAAATACATTGATTCTTGCCTAAACTGTTTGTATTACAAAAGTCCATCAGGCCGGAAGCCAGGAAAATTATATCCAATAGAGAAAGTTACCATACCCTTTCATACCATACATTTAGATCATCTAGGCCCGTTTGTGAAATCTCAAAAAAATAATACCCATCTATTGGTGGCAGTAGACGGTTTTACCAAATTTTGTCTGATAGAACCTGTACGAAATACAAAGGCTAAATACGTCATTCGACCCATGGAAAACATAATAAACTTGTTTGGAGTTCCGTTTAGAGTAATAACCGATCGAGGTAGTGCATTCACATCAAAAAGCTTTAAAGCATTTTGCCTCGAATATGGAATAAAACACATCTTAAATGCTGTTGCTACCCCACGCGCAAATGGACAATGTGAGCGGTTCAACCGTACAATTCTTTCTTCATTGGCGACTCTAAATGGGGGGCACGAAGATGACCAGTGGGACCAACAAGTCAAAACTGTGCAAAGAGGACTAAATAATACTATGCATCGTATCCTAGGCACCACACCATCGGAGGTATTATTCGGTTGTAAGCCACGCAGTGTACCAGAATCAATCCTGCTGAACGAATTACAAGATGAACTTGAGCGAACTGATTTGACAACATTGAGACGGGAAGTTCATAACCGTCTAGTGGTGGACCAACGAGTTCAAAAGAAACATTTCGATGCTAAACGATCAGAGCCAAGAAATTACCAGGTCGGCGATTTGGTAATGGTCGAAAAGACAGACTCTCCAGCTACAGGTACAAGCAAGAAATTACTGCCGAAGTACAAGGGGCCGTTCCGAGTCACGGCAAAGTTAATGAACGACAGGTATGCTGTGGTACAAGTGTCCGAAAAACACCGCAAGTGCCCTACCGTTGTCTCCGTCGACAAAGTCAAGCCCTGGGTGACATTGGGAGAGATGGTGAGACCGTACTAGAGTTTTCGCCGCTGGTAATATAAAAGAATAACGTTACATGTGTGCAAAGCTTGCCAGCTCGAAGCATACTACACCTATGTACAGTGTTCGATGCATTGAAGGTACCTCGGATGCATAAAACATTCGATACATAGCGTTGTTGTGTTCGTATTGTCCGGAAGTTGCTTTATGTCGTAGTACTTATAATACAATCACGATTCCACAATTATGTAAAGTGTTCGAAGCATGTAAAACGTTCACACAGTAAACATGAAAACACTCGAAGCATAGGGGCAAGCTTTCCTTGTAAAATGTTCGCTGTGCATAAAGCATTCTAAGCCTGGATTTAAAATATGTCAAATGTTGTGAAAATGCCTTCAGCATCGAAACACAACACGGACAAGTAAAGCATTATAAGCCTTAACCTGTCAAATGTCGTGAAAATGCCTTAAGCATCGAAACACAACACGGACAAGTAAAGCATTCTAAGCCTTTTGAAACGGTGTAAACATTTAGTCGACACACCGTGTGCTGAGCAAAATGTCGTATATGCCGTACTACGTACTCGTAGTAGAAGCTTAAACATTCGATGCTCATTTTATTTGTAAAATGCCGAACCGAGTCATAGTAGCGAATAACTTTAGGAAAGGCATTCGAAGCAAAGTATGTATTGCAAAACACAGCAATGTGTCGGCAATCGATTTAAAATAATAAGTAAAATGTTCGAAACATGCCAAATGTAATTTAGGCCTATGCACGGGCATGCAAAACATTCGAAACTCACAGATGACTGCAAAAGAATAATAAAAACTGCCGGGCCATGTACAATACAGTAGGTCACTTAATTTGTTTATGTTTAGGTGATCCAGTCAGCTGGGCTTGAGGACAATCCGCAAGGTCAGGAAGGCCGAATGAAGGCAGCTCGACTGTAAGGAGCATGCGACAAAGGACAAAGAGCGAGCAAGATTGTATTGGTTATCGTGATCCGACAGCTCGTGTTTCATATAAACAAATACGGATGGATAGGGATCGGACATTCATTCGATTATAGACTATGAAATACGCTATTAGTAATTCTGTGTATATTTGAGTTTTGGCATTACAATTATTTTTCTATTACTTTTGGGGTTTTAATTTAACTAAGGCCCCTTTAGTAAAAACATGTAATGAACAATTTAAAATGTTATATGAATGTAATAAAATTGAGGGTCAATAAGTGTACCGTAGATTGATTTAAGAAAAGTTTGATTGATCAGCGATATTTCTATACAAATTAATAGCACTTACCTCTAAAATACACTAATTCACATTCATCAGTTCATCACACACAATTTGCGAGTTATTTTTCTAACAGCATGAATGTCTGGGTTTTTAATAATGAATAAAACTGTAAAAATTATGTTCAGGTCTTAATTCAAAGTATCGAATCTGTAAAATTGCTGATTATGGCTTTTTATTTATAGCCTAGCTCTAAGATTTAAACAAGGTTGTTTATTTGCGACTGCCAATATTGTGTAAGTTTGCAATAATCTTACCATACAAGGGCGTTCCTTTTCGACTTGAACATTTTGTATATTCAATACTGAATGATTGTAATAGACAGTACATTATTTTAAATTATTAACTTATTGAAAAATCATATTTTATGTGAGCTAATGATCTTTGATTAATTTTTATATACATGTTAGCAATTACCCTTAAACACCCCCCGGATCACATGTGATGCCCCCACTGGTCAGTTGCTGAAGGTGGACGAATGTGGTCGAGACCATCCGGGTAGGCGTGCTAGCGACGCAGTAGTATATAGTATGAGTAATAGCTGAATACAACTGATGTGTACATCATAACGCAATAAAACTGTTTTTACCCTAAATCGATCATTATTTGTGGTAGTTTTCGTTATTTGCTTACATACATATATATATATATATATATAATTAAGTCAGTTTATGTAAACTAAAGATACCACCACTCTGTTGAACAATTGAAATTTCTTGAACTGTACTACGCAAAACTTTATTATATTACAGGTTTACATCTGTATGTTATTTATGCGAATATAAATAAATAAAGTTTAGATCGTATCTGATTTATCTATATTGCAAATAATTAATCAGCACTTATACGCATTTTGTAATACAGAACTAAGAAATACTAAGTAAATTGTATGCTATTACTTACCGTTTAAGTGAATAATTTTTAACCTTTTTATATATCTTTTTTATTTTGCTATTTAAGTAGGTTGTACCTAATTGATTTTTAATATGTAATTTTTATTGCAAGAGTGAATTAATTAAAACATTCTGTTTGGCATACATTACTTAGGAAAATGATAAATCATCTGACTCTGAGATAACATTATTTTTTAAACCATATGAAAGAAGATTATTAATGCTATAGAATAATTTTAAAACTATATTTTTGCAAGGGCCTCTACACCTAACGGTAGGAGAGGTATAGATTGTATTATATTATTTTTGTAAGGATCTCTTTTCTAACTTCCAAAACCTGAAAGCTCATACCTCCACATCCCAGATGAATCATTACTTATGGAATACCCTGTATATTTGTTTACTTAGGGAATAGACTTTCCTGCTGACCTATCAAATTTATTGATACTCACAAACGTGTCGCATGTATACTTCATAAAGTTAATTGCTTTACATTTCTTGGAAATGAATAATCATCTAACTCTGAGACAACATTCGCTTTCAGGCGAAGCTTTAAACCTATATGTATTCAATATAACTTGAAAAATGCTCCGAAATCCCGAGATCCCCGGTTCAAGCCTCAGCGGCGAATTTTTTTTTATTACAGACTACATTTCAAACTTCCCGCCTTCCTGCCGTGCTCCCCCCAGATTTCAAATTTTCCCCCATGAATCATCAACACTGTTTTTGTTTTAACTCACATTTATATTCCACTAAATATCCTCAGATTTCAAATTTCCCGCGCACTCCACCCTTTGCCTCCATGTTTTTTTCTTAATGCTGTCATGTTTAATAACGTCATGTTTTGCCGCCATGTTTTTCTCTTAATACTGCCATGTATTTTTTTTATTCTGACGTTATGTTCTTTGCCGCCATATTTTTTCTTAATGCAGTTTTTCTCCCCACCCCAGACATTTTTTTTTCTTAATGCAACTATGTTTAATGATGTCATATTTTTTCTTAATGCAGATATGTTTTTTTCTTACCCCCACCCTCTTTTTTCTTAATGCAGCCATATTTTTTTCCTAATACCACCATTTTGTTTTCTTACCCCCATCCCACCTTTTTTTCTTAATGCTACCATGTTTTTTTTTTCGCCGCCATGTTTTTAATGCAATTTTTTCTTACCCCCCCCCCTACCCCCTTTTTTCTTAATGCTACCATACTTAATGACGCAATGTTTTTTTCCTAATATCACTATTCTGTTTCCTTACCCCCCCCTACCCCTTTACCGCCATGTTTTTTTCCAAGAATGACATCACGTGGTTTCTCTTAATACCATCATGTTTTTTTTTTCTTAATGCGACCATTTTTAATGTCATGTTTTTTTTCCTAATACTACCATATTTTTCTTAACCCCACCATGTTTTTTTCTTAATGCAATTTCTTCCTCTACCCCCTTTTTTCTTAATGCTGCCATGTTTAATGACGTCATTTTTTTCTTAATATCACCATGTTGTTTTTTTCTTAATTCGGTTATGTTTAATATCACTATGTTTTATTAATAATATGTTAGATGCGTTTTAAGTTTTAAATCTCCCGCCTTCAGTACTCAAATTTTTTTCCACTGTCGTCAGTACCTCTTCTGCTACCAAACTATATCATTAAAATTCATAGTCTCCAGATTTCGCATTTCCCGCCTTTTAATATTACTATATATTGTACTAAAATACACACACACCTACTGCGCATAAGCAACGGTGAACTGATTCTACTAGACAATATTGAACACATAAGAATTTAAGATTTCAATGGCTCATTGGTAAAGCATAGGACTAGCAACCCAGAGGTCCCGGGTTCAAATCCACAAATATTCGGACTTTTTTTTAAATAGAATTGAAATTCCCGACAACGCCAACACTTAGAATTTACCACCAATGCCATCTTCTGTTGAATTTACATGCTGGAGCGTCGGTGAGGGCGTCGGGGTGGAGGGTAAGGCGTTGCGGTGGGAGTGAGGCGTTGCGGTGGAAGTGAGGCGTCGCTACGATCCAAAATATGACCATAAATAAAAAATCTCAAAATCTTCCGGTGCTTTGTTTTTATGGCTAGGCTCAGGTAGTCGATGTGGTACAAAAATGACCAGAATGGACCTCCATAAGAAAATACATGGGATTTTGAGCTGATACTCTCATAGCTTATCTACTTACATGCTAGGTATGGTTGTTTTAAAGACACAATCAGACCGACTTCGTGAACACGGTATCCGTATGTTTCTGCAAACATTAATCTTACTGCTGATTCCATTTCAAGTCCATCTTGCATAGCGATCGGTTTTGGTGTTTTATTTTTCTGCTTGCTGAATTGTTCTGCCAATGTGTCAAAATCTGCTACTCTTGTTTTGATTCTGTGTACCTTTTCACTGCAGGTAATCCTTGTGCGTCGTTGTTGCAACCACATGTAAGTATTCGATTGGCTTATAGAATTGAAAGCGGTTTCCATCCATTTCTCCTTGTCGACTTTGATTTCCTCATATTTGCATACATATTCTTGTGGGCAACTTACTTTCGCAAATTTTGTCTTCATATTTTGGGTTGACAAACAATTACTAAGTATTGTAAATTTGAAAGCTCGAGTTGCTCTGCAAATAGTACAATTTTTCAAGAAAACTTTTCTTTGCGATATTTCTTTTTTCCTGCTCGAGCATACTTTCTTGCCTTTGATTGTGGCATTCGATCTCGCTCTTGATTATTTCATTTTGTATGGAGAGCCTTCAGACAAATGCTGGTCGTTAATGTTTTTTAAATCCTCAAATTCAAATATTTGGTCCTACCTATTTCCTTCGCAAGGAAATAATGTTTCAATTCTACATCCTTTATGGTACTTATCAAGCTCTATTTATGGATATCGATTTCATATCATAGGTTGATCCGTTTTTGAATATGTATTTTCTACATTTACAAAAATACAAATTGCTGCGGCGTGTTTACAGAAGCCCTTTCCTGTTGAAGTTGCAATGTGTGTCCAAATTGTAGGGTCACATTCGAGCTGCATAAAAAATATTATAAACGTTAAGTCAAATATATAAATTTCTCCTGCAATATTCTACACGTAATTTTTGTAAAAACTTAGTAGCATCACACCTGTTGCTAGGATTTCCAATACAGTTCATATTCGTTAATTTTAACCTCTTTTATATTTGTTATTGTAATTAAGAAAATACCTGTACTACCGGAGTATACGTATTTTCGTGTCTTAGAGTGCTATGAGCTCCTGGGGTTTCCCTTAAAACTTCAATTAATATTCTACTCAATCAACCACTTCTTTCACGTCACTTACGTGAAAACTTTCAAACAATTTTTCCCTTTGCTCAAACTTTTTTGCGGAAAATATTTGTATTTACAGGTAAAAACCCACAAGTATCTCAATTATCATTTTATTTGGAGAAATAACACTTAATTTTACACAAAATCATTTAGATACTACACAGACATAACACGGTTAAATTAGGCAAATTTGAAATTTACCACTCACTTATTGACACGGCAAAACCGTGAGATAGCGCGGCGGTCTTCCCAACACGCGACTACACAAGCGTATAAAAGTATGTTAATCCAAGTAGTAAGTCCAGAGCCAACAAAGAAGATCTGTCTAGTCAGAGCAATGCATTGCCGAGTAATGGGTCTGGGGCTGTATTGAGAGCGACGCCAAAAAGTGGTCGAAATCAGATTGACCTTGGTGAACTTTTATAAGGCATCTTAAGAAGTGGTTTATGTGAAGAAATAATTTCCAAGTTTAAAAGAGGTATACCCGTATCGCAAATTTCGACTGACATAAAATACCTGAATTTTCGATATTCGATCGAACTCTACGAGTATATATATAGATGGCACAAAGTAAATTATTCAGACAAACCTATTTTAATTCTTTAGCGACTCGTGGAGTAGAATTTTTATTTGATTTCAAAAGATATAAGATGCCTATCATACTAAAATAATTTGCTGGGCTGAACGTGTTCAACCCAAAATTCTAGACACTTTTGGCCAATACAGAGGAAGACTGCAAGAGATAAATGGATATAAATGAGAAACCACGTTTACACATCTAAACGTATATGACGATTTATTAAATGTTTTACTAATCAAGATAAAGAGAAATTAGTATTAGAACACTGTCTACCGTCTGACATGTTGTATCACACATAGTTTATGTAAAACAACTATCATAGTATACTCTCAATATTAATTGTGTTGAAGCAAACTGAACCGGTTGCTTTTATAATCTTATCTTTCTTGATATTTCATTTACTCTTGACCACTAGGAGGCTTCACTCCCACTACGGCGAAAGAGGGAGCGTCGTTTTTTTTTGCCAACAAGGAAAAATTCAAAGCGTTCGCAGACTCCCTTGAAGTACAGTGCAGAAAGAATCCGGATGGACCATGAGGACGAGGACTGGATCGAGGACGTGGAAAAACCTGAAATTGTATTAAATTTGAGTGGTTGTAACATATGTTCCACTTTCAAATGCAACCATTCCCTTCCACCGATCCTTCCTTTCAGAATCTAATAAAGCTAAAAATCCTATTGAACTGTTAATGAGTAAACAATAACCTTCAACAGTTCAATAGGATTAACATGTTCTTGCCAGTACAATATTCCAGACGGTAGACAGTGGAGATCAGTGGACAGTGGTGAATAATCAATTGAATCGAAGAGGGAGACTTTGTCTTCAGACCGGCCACCGCTGAGGAACTCGTCCAGATCTTGAATCCCCTGAAGCTTAGGAAAGCTCCAGGTTGCTACGGGATCGACAACCAGGCATTACGTAAACTTCCGAGGAAAGGAATAGCGGCACTATTGAACATTATTAACGGAATCCTGGGGTTTTTGACACTTTCTAATATGACGAGGTAAAAAAAGGTAGACGTCTTCATCAAGAAATCAGATAATAACCACACGCACCCTGCAAGTTATAGGTCCATCAGCTTGGTCTCGGCAATGAATAAGGTCGCTGATCAAATCCTACTCAACCGAATACAAGATCAGACAGAGGCCCTGAACGTCGACCCAAACGAACACTTCCATAGAGTGTGGTAAGACGGACTAATGATAAATATGCTTGACATGGGTGCAACCGGTGAAATGATACACGTGGCCACGGTCAACTGGTGAAATCATACCTAACTAGGTAGAATTCCAGGGTAAAATTAAGCGATTCTCTTTCTGTTTACAGGATGCTGGAAGCCGGAGTTCCAGAAAGCAGAGGCCTGTCATCGCACTTGTTCTCCATAATCACGGCCGACCTCCACTGAATAGATTATATGGCTATTGGTACTCTATTCTAACCGTACCGCGTTGATGGACAAATTGCTGCCAGCGCATATGATCACGATGGCCTTCAAAATGTCGAGACCCAACCCCAGTTTATGTATGCTTACAAAAACACACCATATACCTCCATACCTAGGGACCCCATTCCAAGCGCGGACTCACGATAAACGAGACATCCCCCCCCTGGATTAACAACCAGTGAAGACATAAGAAAGGTCTTCTACCTTTCTTCTGTCTTCTCGTCGCTCTTCTTCCTTTTTGTCATCTACAAAAGGAGCGTCCGCAGACTCCAGCCGGCAAGGTTCAACAAGCCAAGACCAGGGGAGGTCAGTCCAGATCTTTCACTGTTTATCTCGCTTCGCTCCCGCTGCATGAAGGGCATAATTTTGCCCTTGGAGGGGGAAAAGACAGGTCCACCTCGTACGAGACAGCCTATTCGGTCCTACATCCATTTATCTCAGGCCATTATCAAGCGTTAGGGATGGATACGTAGTGAAGAACTAGTGAAGAGCTAGAAGATGCGTAGTTGTCGAATTGTAGACTGTAACTACAGTCCACAATTAATCCAAGAATTGACTCTTGGAAGTTTGGAAAGAGGCTTAACCTTCTGGTCAAGCATCTCAGATCAAGCGTCCGGCAATGGACGAGTCTTCTGTCTTTCATCGGGGTTTCTCTAGATTACTGAAGATTCAATGTAATTGAATATACCATGATAGTAGATTCAAGGACCATGATAGTGTCCTCGGTTGTTATTTTGAAAGTATATATTTTGCATATAAAACGTGGTCCAACCAAAACGCACGATGTTCATTGTAAATAAAACAAAAAGTTTTCAGAGAATTATCTTAATATTTTTTATTATGATAGAAGGATCTATGACAATTATGTGTGAAACAAAATATCGGCCAAATGGTCGCCACGGCTTCGGTGGCATACCTCTATCCGATGGTCCATATTTTCCATGACTCTGAGACATAATTGAGGTTCAATGTCGTTAATGTGCCGAATTATCTCATCCTTTAGCTCTTGAATTGTTCTTGGCTATTGACGTACACTTTTTCTTTTAAATATCCCCAAAGAAAGAAGTCCAACGGTGTCAAATCACATGATCGTGGCGACTAATTAACATCGCCACAACGTGAGATAACACGGCCATTGAATTTCTCGCGCAAAAGTGCCATTGTTTCGTTGGCTGTGTGGCAAGTGGCACCATCCTGTTGGAACTACATATCGTCCAGATCCATATCCTCAATTTCTGGCCACAAGAAGTCCGTTATCATCTCGCGATAGCGAACACCATTCACGGTAACTGCTTGGCCGGCCTCATTTTCGAAGAAGTACGGCTCGATGACGCCGCCAGCCCATAAACCGCACCAAACAGTCACTCTTTGTGGATTCATCGGCTTTTCAACAATCACTCGTGGATTCTCATTTGCCCAAATGCGGCAATTCTGCTTGTTAACGAATCCACTGAGGTGAAAGTGTGCCTCGTCGCTGAAGATGATTTTCTTTGTAAAGTCACCATTCACTTCTGTCTGTTCAACCAACCATTCGGCGTATTGACGACGCTTGAAATGGCCAGTAGGCTTCAGCTCTTGAGTCAATTGAACCTTGTAAGGGTGTAAATTCAAATCTTTATTCAAAATTCGTATCAGTGATGTTCGTGAGATGTTCAATTGTTGGGCACGACGACGAGTCGAGGTTGACGGCTCTTCTGCTACACTATCGCGAACAACAACAATGTTTTCCGCAGAACGAACTGGGCGAGCATGCACAGGTGTTTTCACATTTTCTACAGACCCGGTTTGCTGAAATTTGCGCACAATTCTCCCGGTTGTGGACACATTTGGTCGATTATGCTGACCAAAAAAGTCACGAAGTATACGAAATGCATTTTGATTTGAACGCCCATTTTCGTAAAAGGCTTCAACAATCTTAACGCGCTGCTCAATTGTGTACCTCTCCATGGTTGAATTTGTCAAACACTGAAACAAAGAAATGTCAAATTAAGTTGGGCAAAAAACTTGACGTTAAGGTGTGACTCACAATTAACATCGTGCATTATGGTTGGACCACCCTTTATTTCTAAGACGATTGGATGACCACTACTATTTGAATGCAGCCATTGTACTTAATGATTGGTCTTATATGTGTTAATCATATATGTTAACTACTGGTCGATGAGTCATGTGTCTTCAGGTTTTTCCTTCCTCTCTTCAATATTCATTAACGGGATATGAGAGTAGTCAATGTAAACAAGAGTCAAAGTACTTTCCAAGTACTTAAATTGCTCGTTGGAAAACGGTTAATGAATTTATAAGCCAAATGGCATGCGATTGTACTTATATAAACCGTCTGGTATAAATGCTGCAATATATTTCACATTTTCTTCGGTTCCCATTTAGTAAAATCCGTGCTTAATATCGAGTGTTCTGATCAAGGGCGAAACACAGCTGATACCTTTCCTTAATTGCTTTTTTGGTGACATCTTGATAATCGACGTAGATTTCCATTTTTATTTTTAAGTAATACTTCATATTGAGTTAGCATAATTCGAATGGCTCTCACGGATAACACATATTGCATATGTACTCCTTCAGTATAAGCTAGACGACACGGCCGATAGGCATCGTCTTTTAATTTAATGAATATTAAATTAAAAGGCGATGCCTATCGATATAATTTTCCAGGTGTTCTATTAAGTGTGTATAAAACTAACAATTGTTTCTAGTTTTACAATTCTCGCTCGTCCAGTATTGAGACAATCTCATGGTGATATAATCAGGAGCAGTCCTTGCACTTCTGACTTAATTAATATACTAATGGGGTAATGATGCAATTCTAATCCATCAGAGAAAATTTCTTCGCTCACAGGTTGCGTCCACCGATGTATATAATATCATCAACTCATTAGAAATTACAATTATGATAGAAATTTCTAAATTAATAATTGATAAAACGGCCACTACTTCACACATTCCCTTACTGTAAACAATCTTATTATCCAAGCTCCTAATCGCACGCATATCAGGCGTGATGATAACACTGAGCCGGGTCACTGTTAATTCCTTCAAAATTGCAAGGTCACATCACTGTTGATTAAATACGGGAACGATCATCTTTAGTGCTTCTTGTTTATACAAAAAGTAAAGTCATTGCTTTTTATTTATACAAAAGACAAGTTGCTATTGGTGACATCATCAATTCTCGCCATCGTAATATAAGCATAACTTAACATAATTCTGTGGACTTCTGTTTTTATACTAACAATTTCTACTGATGTGACCAATCTTCTTGCTGTGGGTACAAGTCGGAAAGTTTATTTTCCTTTCGTGTTTGTTCCGGACCCACTTTAGGTCATGAGCGATAATCATTTCGGTGGTACCCAATGGGCCACATTTGCGACATGAGCCCTTAAAAGGTCGGCGTATGCGTTAATCATTTGGAGATGATTAAAACACATCATGAGTTTAATCATGATACGTTTCGTGATAGTTTGATAATATATAATTAACTAATTACGAAGTTATGTTACGATGATTATCCATAGATTACTCTTAGATTACGTTTGAAAAATAGAAATTTTTATGTACATGTTGTTTTAGATATATGTATATTTGTAACAGTTTACAACAGTCTTATATGTAAGAACTGTTACATATAAGAAATATTTAGAAATCAAACAAAAAGTTTTATAAAACTTATTGTAAATCAAATGATATCCATTCTTTATTTGACAAACATTCTTCACCTCAAAGCAAGGTCTCAAACTATTCATCAGCAAATAAGCGAATGACCTCAATGCCGCACAACAAAAACTTATATTATTATAGAACTGAATTGAAGAATTTAAATTAATTATAGGCCACATGTTTATGTTATATTTGGAATAAAGACAACATTCTATACAAAACCTTTTCGTTGTTGAATGACGTGGGACTTATTAGACAATATATCCTATGCTATCAAACCATTGCATCCTAAACATCAACGAAAGATGCTCCAACATAGAGATGGAAATCTTAACTGTCATGCACATCATCATCACTAATAACTATACACGTTGGGTTTACAATGAATCGTACAATTCCTCAATTTTCCTCTCCCTATTTCAACTAAGTAAATACCTCTTACCTAAACCACTGTTGAGATAGAATTTATATTTCACTATCTTTAAAAAACCAAGACCTATAGTTGTTCGTTATTATAACGATATATCTAATAAGTGGATCCTACATAGAATTAAAGAATTCCCAGCAACTTCGTGGTCTGACTTCAACATACAGAATTAACAATTAACGTAACAAATGTGTAACGTAACAAATACTTTTAATTAAGCACCCGTTTGAACACGATTGACACTTGTGCACGATAATTCGGATAATGGCACACCCAATGGCACTGCAAGTATTGCTGGAAAAACTATTATTGATGTCTACGTTGGCGTCTACATCATTTAGTTTTGCTGAATTTAATCCAGATATTACATGTTACTTAATCAAGGAGTGGTTAGATATTGCACCAAAGTTGAAGACCAAACTCTTCGTGAGCGATGCGCTCATAATTGAAAAAGCAGGAGAAGTATTATAAGGTCGAGCTCACCGGTACTATTATGATTGGCGCCCTGTTAGTCGTATTAGGAACGAATTTATTTAGGCTCTTGCAATGTATCTCCTTATCGTGACATGCCTTCGTAACACAACACATTCGGCAATCTTAGAGCAGAATCGAAACTGCAAATCTAAGCGATTATAGTATACAAAAGATTTTATAACGAGCTTCAGTGGGAAACAATAAGCAACATAATCAAGTACGGTTAGACTAGTCCGAAGAGCAATCTTGACTCGGCATCTAGATATCCACTACTGAACGAGATGTGTTGAAAGTACTTAGTGGCTTTGTAGCAGAAGTAATGCACATGTCGATCTATCTTTAAAAGCTCGTGCTGCAAATGTGGCCGCACTGGGTACCACCGAAATGATTTTCGCTCATGCCCTAAAGTGAGTCCCGAACAAACACGAGAGGAAAAGAAATTATTCCAACTTGTACCCACAGAAAGAAGGTAGGTCACATCAGTAAGAATTGTTAATATAAAAACGGAAAGACTAAGAAAGTTATACTTATCTTACGATGGCGAGAATTGATAATGTCACCAATAGCAACTCACTTTTAGAATAAACAAAAATCAATGACTTCACCTTTTGTATAAACAAAACGCAATGACGACGATCGTTCACGTACTTAATCGACTTAATATGCGTGGTATTAGGGGCTTGGATAATAAGGTTGTTTACAGTAAGGAAATGTGTGAAGTGGCGGCCGCTTTACCAATTGTCACTTTAGAAATTTCATTTATAATTGTAATTTCTAACGAGTTGATGGTAGGAGTATTATATATTGGGATGTCATCGGTCGACGCAACTTTTTCTGATGGATTAGAATTGCCTCATTACCCCATTAGTATATTAATTAAATCAAGAGTGCAAAGACTGCTCTTGGTCGTATCACCATGAGATAGTGCCTGTATTGAAGGAGCGACAACTGTAAAACTAGAAACAATTGTTGGTTTTATACACACTTAATAGAACACCTGGAAAATTATATCGACAATCATCGTCTTTTAATTTAATGATCATTAAACTAAAAGACGATGTCTATCGGCCGTGTCATCTAGTATAATTAGAATGGCGAAAGTCATTCGAATTATGCTAGCTCAATATGAAGCAGGAGTATTACTTACCAGAATAATAAAGAAGAAAAAAAAACGAAAAATGGAAATCTTCGTCGATTATCATGTCATTAAAAGGGCAATTAAGGAAAGGTATCCGCTGTCTCTCGCAATTGATCAGAACACTCGATATTAAGCACGGGTTTCACTAAATGGAAATGAAAGAAAATGTGAAATATATTACACAATTTACTGTACAAACAATTGGTTTGTACTAGTACAATCGCATGTCATTTGACTTATAAGTTCATCAACCGTTTTCCAACTAGTAATTCAAGTACTATGGCTTTTGTTTACATTGACGACGTTCATATCCCGTCAAGGAATATCGAAATGAGAAAGCAGAAATCTGGAGACATGACACATCAACTAATAGTTAACATATAAGACTGTAGTGACAGTCTACAATTCGAGAAGTGTCTCAAATTAGTTAACAACTTAACAACTTTCTTCACTACGCATCCATTAGGTAATGGCCTGAGGTAAATGGATGCTGTATATATATATATATATATATATATATATATATATATATATATATATATATATATATATATATATATATATATATATATGAGTATATACAAGGTGAGTCTTTAAGGTGTGCATATATTTTTACCAGCAGTGTATTTGGGCACATGGAGCATTATTATGTAGTTTTTTTCTTAAAAAAGTAATGTATTTTTTTGTAAATTTTGCCTTAAAACACCGTCACATGTTGGTTACCGCTGATCAAGCATGCCGGCTGACATTAATATTCTATCACAGAAATGCCGCTGTTGTCAGTTTGTCACCAATTTCTCACAAATTGGAGAGATTATACGTATCTACCTTACAGATTTGTATTTTTAGAGTACCAAAAATACATTTTTAATTTCATTAAACTTCTGTTTTAATTGGTAAATTAAAATCAACAAATTTCCACACCACCATTGAGGTATTGCTTTGGCGCGTTACTTTTTTGATAAGTGGGTTGTTCGCCTGTAGCTATGGCCCCACTATGAATTTTTATATCGCGAAAATGCGAAAACAACAAATGATGTTTGAAAAACAAGGAATTGTAATTACAAAGATATGCCAACATACTAATAATAAAAAGTAAAAACATTTTCAAGGAATAAAAATTAATAAACACTCACTTGACCAGGAACTAATTGAACCACTTTACATTTCACTCCAATTATCTTAATTTCACGTCACTTCACCTCACTTTACAACCGATCCAATAAGATTATTCACATGACTTCATTTTGTAACATTATTTTTCCTGAACATACTCCTTAACCATAATAAAATTACAAAGACTGTTAAAAATGACCACCATTATTACATACATCTTCGTGTTCTTCTCACCCGCGATTAACGAACATTTTGAAACAGCTGTGAATCAGTTCTTATTATATTAGCTGTGTTTTCAATTCGTTCTTGCAATTCTTCAATTGTATTGACTCGTACGGCATAAACTAGTTGCTTCGTATGACCCCATAAAAAATCACATGGATTTAAATCAGGCGATCGCGGTGGCCAACGAATCCGTCCATGACGTTCTATGCATTTATCACCATAGTTTGTATTCAACCAATTAACGGCATTTCTAGCAGTATGTGGGGGAGCGTCATCATGTTGAATCCAGATTAGTCTTCTTGTTGCTAGAGGCAATAAATCCTCCAAATGATCTTCTAAAGTTTCACTCAAAAAATTAAGATACATTCCTCCATTCAGACGTTTTGGTAGTATGTACGGTCCAATAAGAACATCAATAATTCCTGCCCAAACATTCACTGAACATTGTTGTTAGAAGCTGGTCTCTCATACAGCTCGAGGATTTTCATCAGCCTAGATAGGAGTATTGTGGATATCAAAAACCCCTTCTCTGGTAAATCCTGCCTCATATCTCCATAAAACGAATATTAAAATATTTGGATCCTGTTCAAATTGTTGTTATAACCATTCACAAAATTGTCTTCGACCTGCTAAATTTGCTGGAAGCAAAGCTTAAACTTTCCTGACGTGATACGCATGTAGCCCTTGCGAACGTAAAATTCGTGAAGCGGTTGACTGACACGTCAAATCGGGTACTTAGTCTTCTTGTACTGGTGCCACGATCTTTTCAAT